>CM055965.1:21495000-21915000 GCA_029531755.1 Holothuria leucospilota
TTAATTAAAACTCTTAAATCATGGAAGAACTCCAAACTGTCTGGACATCCCATGGAAAAAGAAAAAATGAGTTTGGTTTATACAAGTGCAGTACTGTAGTTGAGGAATCTTTAGGCAAGAAAGTTGTTTCTCTTTGAAAGCCTTTCATTCCATTTTGCCACATTAATCAGATGGTTAATCTCTTTCACACCTATACTAAATTACTAAAGTTCTAAGTTACATTGTAGGAAGTTCTAAGTTGCATTGTAGGAAATTAAACACTTTCAAAAATTACCGTGAAAATTTAACTTTTTTCTCATATGGAAGATTTTCCCCCTCTGAGTTAATAACGTAATACCAGCACTTTCTAGTACTATACAGTACATATGCTGTATGTTTTCAGTGAATTTCTCCAACATTTTAGCCTTCTTTGCTTTTAGATTCAAGAGGAGGCCTGCAGGGGTGCCAGACTGATCGCGATTGAACCTACAATACCAGCAGCTCACCATCAAGGTATAGTGTACAAAACAAATAGGAAGACTTGGCAGCCCTCTATACACATCTGAATGTTTCTTTTCTGGTTTGACACTGAAGTGACCACTGGCTGGTGAACAGACTTACATTGTCATCTCAGTTACCTTATTACTGTTCCCTACCAACTCTGTGAAGTTAGGTTACAATATTTTGTGATAAACCTGTACCCAACCCCACCCCCCACCTGCCCCAAAATAAAATAAAATAAAATAAAATAATTAAAATGGAAAAGTTGAAATAACCATTTGTTTGTACCTTCCAGTGCACATGTAGATTCAGCCAAGCCTTACAACAAGCAGGTTTGGACCAGGCATGGGTCCAGGGTAGTCTATGCTATTGCTCCTGGTCTGACAGGTGTCAGCAGAACCAGGTGTCAGTTTCCCATTACCAGGAATTTTTTTTTTAAGTAATTGAAAGTGCAAGTCATGTACAGTTTTTGATTCCTTGCCGAAGGCAGGCAAGGAATCTATACGATGGTGATGTCGGTGTATGTGTGTGCATATGTATGTGTGTGTGTGTGTGTATGTGTGTGACAAGAATCTCGTTAGCACTCTAGTTTTTGAAGGGAAAAGGTGAAACACTTCAAAGTTGGTTTGTGAGTAAAGCATGTAAAGATCTCAGCTGGGATTGGTTTTAGTGTGGTTCAAAGGTCATCTGAAGTCAGCAGCAGGTGAAATATGGACAAACCATGTTTGCAGTATCTCATCAGCTGTATGTTGCCTGAACTTCAGACATGGTGGGAAGTGTAGTACCTCTTGAGTTAAGAAAATTTCCAGAGATTTATTGGAGGTCAAAGGCCATACAGTGTCATGACAGGTCATGGAGTAAAAAGTTTGTTAGCACTCTAATTTTTGAAGGAAACATGCAGGATACTTCCAACTTGGCACATTGGTGTATTATGCAAAGATCTCCTTTGGGATTGTGGTTGGCGTGGGTCAAAGGTCATTTGAGGTCACTGTGAAGCAGAAACAGAAAAACACAGTGCTGCATATATCTCAGGCACTACATGTTCCATGAAATTCAAACTTGGTTGGAAGTTACTGCATTAAAGTTTACTAATGTTTTCATTTTCTTGGAGGTCACATGGGGTCAGGAGTGGTCAGGAGAGAGAAAAGTTTGGTTAACTCATGAAAAATTGGTTGATAGTTACTGCTTTATTGTTTAGTAATATTTTTATTTTCCCTAGAGGTCACATGGGATCATGTTTGGTCAGAGAGTGAAAAGCTTGGTAACACTAATTTTTACATGGAATATATGAGATACTCTGCAGCTGGGGTTGGTTTTTTTTGTGTGGATCAATGATGATTTACACATAGTAGGTTACAAGTGTTATGTTGTTTAATTCAAACACTACATATTTTCTGCCTTTCACTTATCCTTATGATTTCACTGCCTTTAATATAATCATTTTGAACAGATCCATGTGCAGTTACTTGGTGTGTATTATGATTTTACAGGTTCTAAGCTCTTCTGTATTTGTGCCTCCCTCTTTGAGAACTGTAAACATTGCTATTGATACAATATGCCACTTTAAGAACCAGAGGCAATAACAATTCCCCTCTCCATGTCCACTGAGGATAACACTGTCACAACTCACAAAGACAAATTACCTTTGTGGACTGATACCGCTGGCCTCTGACTCTGTTGGTGGTGTAGCTGTTAGAGTCACACCAGATTGACATATGACTGCCTATGGGCCATGCAAGAGAAAAGTTTTTTGACAATGTTTCCAGTGCAGTGTTGACAGCCCTACAGTGTTTAGGTTAATGTCAGTATAATGACCTAGTTGTGGAAGGAGGATATGGATGAAACTGTAGCAATTGAAAATATTTAAATCAGGCAATCCCTTGCTGTGTGTGAATCCCTGCTGTCATATATGCCAGCACCAGTTACCTGGGTCCATCTTTTCAGGTTGAGCTGTGTACTTACTGTAATTGCTAAAGATGGTAATTGTTCTTTAGGGAATACAGTACACCTTCCATTTGCCTGATACCTAACCTAAAATCATAGTGCTGTCAATCAATCATATCTTTGACAATGGGACTTTTTGACTCTCCTGTAAGCATATGGAAACCTCAATATATTTTGGCATTCTGGTTTTTGTGAAGGATAAGAGTGGCACACGTCAAAGTTTATACGTAAGTTCTCAGTTGGGATTGCTTTTAACAGAGGTCAAAGGTCATTTGAGGTCACCAGCTGTCAAAATATAACATCTTTTGTAGCCACATTATCTCAATAAGGGATACATAAAAAAATTTTGTCATACATTTACTTCTATTGATAACACAAGCCTATCATGATGTCCTTATTGATTGCAAGAAAGATGTAAACTTATGCTCTCATACCTAAGTGCTCCATCTCTCAACTTGGCAAGGAATCACTACGCCTCTTGGCGTTCTTGTTGATGTTTGGCATGATGACAGTGTTTATTTAATCAATGCCCAAGGAATATCCCTTTAACTTTTATTCATGTTACAACATGTGCAAAACATGTGAATGAGCTCTGGATCTTGTAGTAGGTGTGTTTTGAACACAAATGAAGGAAATGCTCACTAAATGGTTAAAACTATAAACATCAGCCGGGGAATAATTAAGTTGGGGAATATGACCTGATTCTTTGTACAAAAAGGAGAAGTTGCATGGTCAAATTGGTCAACATTTTTGAAGGTGACAATTGCCTGGCTTCTGCTTAATGTAAGGCTTGGGGACAAGTATAAAGGGAAGTTTTTACTTTCCGCAAAGTTTTGTCTGAAGTCTTGATTTCTCTTCTTTCTTGTTTATGGCATAATTGTATAAAAGCTTTATTTTCAAAGCTGATTTCCAGTGCTGTGTTAAGTGGAAATACTGTAATTTATTATGCTATTTTTTCTGTGAATTTTGTTTATAAAGCTGATCTTGAAAGAAAAGGTTGGGAAATAGGTAGGCAGTGTGAAAATTTTGAAGCATTGCATTTTCATTGCATGGACTAAATTGTATACAAAAAGGGCATGACATGAAGATGGCATTACTGCTGTACAGCCCTGAAATTTAACAGTTGTGATGGTTATTCATATGGAGGACTTTTTAGGGTAAGGTCTACATAATTGCCTGATGAATGTGCCTAATGACTTCATATGGAGGAGTTTTAAGGGTGAGATCTAATTGCTTGATGAATGTGCCTAATGACTTCATTTTGAGAACCTTTTAAGGGTAAGTCCAAATTGCCTGATGAATGTGCCTAATGACTCTATTTCATTATTCCCTTGTAATGTGCAGTGGTGGTTGTAAGGAGATGAAGAAAAAATGTTCACTATGAATGGATTGTTTCAGTCTCTAGAAGGGGTATTAACCTACATGCATGGAGTCCTTTACATATGTTTAAGTGCAAAATGTGGGTACTGTAGTTTGTAACTTCAGATTTTGTGAGGACAATATGCAGTCTTTTTTTTTTTTTTTTTTTTTGAGCAGAAACATTATCACCCAAAACATGAATGAAGCCATAGATACTCAGAACAGGTCTCGTCAGGGTTAGCAGTTACCTCCAGATTTAAATGGTCCAAAATGTTGATACTGGACCCTTTAGAGTGCCCAAACAGTGTGTCTTTGGGGTCCAATGGCAATTTTAAAGGGTCCAACCCATTTTTGAATTTACCCATAACAAATGCATAATACACAAAGTGAACAATGCGCCTAAGCATTACCCGTCCACAATAGAAAAATAACACTGGAAATCAAGAAATACAGTGGGTGCTTCATCACTCATTGCATACACTACTGTTCGAACTAGTCAGAGCTTAGAGGAATTTCAACTGCTCTAATAATGGCTTGTTTGTACTGGGGTGTGCAGAGGACATGTTGAGAATTGGTTTTGTATGGTTTTGTATTAACTGATATTTTTTTAATTATGGCTTGAATTGTCGCGATTGTGAAGAAGGGAGCGAGAGGCACTGAGAGCGGAGGTCCATGCCCATCGGAGATTTTCTCGTTGGACCTGAATATGAAGCTAAAGAATTTATTCAGGTGTCCAATCATGAAAGAATGGGGACCATGATCAACCCGCGCAGACATGCAAGATCGCGAACCCTGGGTCTTGTACTGTACATATATAGTGTTTTGGTCTGAGGTTTGATTTTGGTCTACATAGTACAGTATGTGGTACAAAGGATTGATAGATGCATAACGTACTGTAACAATTGCTTATCAGTCTCCATAGGTGCTTCAATACTACATTGCACTAGTGCAACTGAATGACCCAAATGTTGAAGTTTTGTTCAGAAAACATTGCATATTGCATTTTTGATACCTGATACAAGTTCATACCCTTTTTTTTTTTTTTGAATAATCCTTTTTTCTCATTCAAATAAAACTATTTTTCACTGGATGTTCATCCCATACTGTAAGAAACATTTCTTTCAACATTGACCCTAAGCGAATTTACTGTACAGTATGCTAGCCTTTTGAAGAGTTGACCATGGAAAGGGCAAATATGTTTCAACACTTCTAGTACATGTGAAGTGTAGCTTGCACCCTGTGACCCTCCCAAAAATCAGGAGTGCAACTGTTGCCTGCTGAAACACACTCTATAAAAACTGAAAGGGAGTTTTTTTTTTGTTCATTAATGGATTAGAGTTCATGGACTGATTCATTTAAACTATTCATTGCATGGAGGAATTTGTATGTGCATGTGAATTTAGCCCACAGACATGAATTTGGGATCGTATGACCAAACGTGTCAACAACACCATGACATTAAGCTTTAATAATACCACAGTGGCCATTGAACTACTGTCACTTCCATATATATGTTGCAGAATATATCTGCAACATTTTACAGAAAACACAACATGGATATAAACAGAAGATCCAAATTTTTCATAGTGATCACTGATTTTGGGACTTTGTATTGCACTGAAAATTTCCCAAGTTTTGCATTGTAAAAATTGCATTTCAGTGTATACCAAACCACTTGTTTTTAGTTTAAATTTTATGCAGAAGCCATAATTCTGCAGCCGTCTTTGTAACCCTAATGTGCATGTGTGGTGGTGACACTCAGTGTTTGCATTTGTGTAGGATCCTCTGTCCATATACTGGTGTTCTGTGGTAAAGCCTGAAGAAAATTCAATAGAAAGAGGCTGAAGGTGTGTGACTTACAGTGGCTGAACAAATGGATACTGCATGTTGAAAGTATGATAATGTATGGTATTATTTTAGTCAGTTTGGCATGTACAAAATGTATCCTAGAAATCAGTTGCAGCAGTTTTTCAGCACAGATAACTTGTGGAGCCATTGACTACTAACCCTGCATAACATGGGTGAAACTTATGGGTATTAATTGTTAATACTGTCAACTTTTGTAAAAGATGTGAGCATACTCTTTATATAACATGAACATTCCTGTACAGTACTGTACCTGAAGCCAACAACACTCCATTAAAAAGTTTGTTGTATTCATGTTCTAAACTGTCCTTCTGTAAAACACTTACCAATCTTGAAAGTTAGCAGTGATTGTGGCATTTCCCATTGGGGCACGGTGTTGAAAACTCTGTACTATCATCTGTCTGGGTGACACACGTCTTTCACAGCAGAAGCCCTAAATTTTGTACAGTATAATTGCCTTGCTGGTACAGACCTACAGTTTTGCAATACTATATTACGTTGATGAAGCCACACACCTTTCCTGATTTATCCATAGCTTTGCTTTATTCAATTGCAGTTCAAGAGGTCGATGTTTTCTTTGATGTTCCCCGTCATGGGATGCCATCTTTTTTCATCTATCAAGCTGTCAGTGTACCAGTTCTTTGGCACAGAGAGACCCACTCTGGCAAGGATGCCTTAGAATGCGACTGGTTTTCTCACTTCACTACTTTTCTCAGTCAAGGATGGAAGCTTGTTGAAATATTGTTTGATAGCTCAGTCAGGCACAGAGGTGAGAATGTAGTACCTTGTCAAATATGCAGTTCTAGTGCTGTGAATTGGAAAAAAACTGTGACCTTTTACTCAAGATTACAGTGGTTAATCAATTTTTGGCTAGGCACCATGTCAAAACATCAGACTGCATCTGCTGCAGCCATTCTTTTTCGCTATACAAATTACAATACCAGGACCAATAAATTCTGCTGTTGCAGTGCATGGCCTGCTTTTGTAATGTGTGTAGTCACAAAGCGTTTGCAGCTTGGCTGAGGCAGCTGTATGGTAGCTATTTTGACATGATGCCCAAATAATAGTAAGTGTGGCACGTAATGCCATTAAACATCAGGCTTTCCTTATGCAACTGACAGACATCAAGTGGCTGTTTTTGCTTGGACAAAATATTGCCTTTTGTGTTGAAAATCATGCATAAGTTTTGTGTCAGAGTTTGGGATTTTTCAGAAAATGAGACATAACATTCAGTATTACCATAGAAGTTGGAAATCACAAACTGGTTGCTTCATGCTAGGCAAATGAGGGTTAATGATGGGGGGGGGGGGATATCATTTGTAATGGCAGTTATTTATCATATACTGCTATGATTCCTAGCATTATACAGTATGGATGTGGTATTAGAGTACATGCAGTAGCATTAATGTTTATCTTGAGTGCATCTGCTCTGCCAAAGGCACTGTCTGGTAGGATTTGAAGGGAGTCTTGTGTGAAAATGAAGAATTTTTCAACACCTCTTCTTCAATGCCGAATTAGTATTGCATTCATTAAATTTAAGATGTCTGGTTTTGTCATAATGGTGAAATACCTCCAGTGCTCCTCTAGGTTATTAAGTCGGTACTGTTAAAAATGCAACATGCTATTGTGATATGGTTTTCACCTCTTAATGCAGAAATTTTTCTTCCAGTTTTGTAACTGTCAAATTGTCAGCAGAATATCCATTTAAGAAGGTGCTTTTATGATTAAAAAAAAGAGCAAGGAACTGGAAATATGATGTACATGTATCGTGTAAAGTAAGTGCTTGCATGGGCTTTTGTGAATGCATCTCCAGGCATTTAAGTGATAAAGGGGAACACTCACAGGAAAGAGAACCTTACAAAGGAACAAAAAAAGCAGAAAAGAGACAACTGAAGAACTTTATAAACCCATGAATGGACTTGTATATGTGCAATAGTTTGAAAGTATTTCAGTACAAAGATGTAAAGGGATCAAGTTGGTGAAAGCCATTATACTGAGTAACTGTTAAGTACTGTAGTTTAAGCGACTCAAATGATTTGTGAAGAAAATTTAAGTGTTACCAGCCAACAAGAAATTGGAAGCAGTCTTGGAGTCAGAAGTTACCAAAAAAGATCATAGGAAGAGGTCCAGTGTGGTCTCTCTTGGTCCCAAACATTTTCATGTACAGTAATAAGAAGAATGTCATGATCAGTTGCATCATCCCAAAGGCATTTGGAAGACCAATGAATAGCCCTTTTGAAATTTCTTTATTAGTTACTGGACTTGACCTTTTATGAGTCACTTTCTAAACTGTATCCTAGTAAAAGTGACCCACAATACTCTGTATAAAGAGAGAATTTCAGTTCTAGTGTTTGATAATTCTGTCATCCTGTTTTATATCATGAGACTCATGACTCATTGACTCAAGATAAACAGTGGATGACTTCAACTGAGACTAAGACCAGTGGTACTTAAGACTGGGCCCTGGACTCTGAGTGAGTGACTTTGGCTTACAAAGAAGAAGTGGACTGCATCACTGAAGAAGAGTTCTTAAAAACGAGGAAAGGTTATGAACTTGGTTCGACACTGGCTGATATCAGTATGCTTGATTCATTGATCAAGATTTGCATTTAAAGGGTAAATGCATTTGACAGGACTTGAACAATGGGTCTGCCATCTCCATCTCCCCCCCCCTTCAGCACCCTTTGCCTGCAGAAAGTTCTCTCCCCCTGAGTAAATAGAGTAGTTGCCCCATACATAGCACTTCAGTTACCCACATTCTCACAGAAAAGTTGGCAGATTTCATTAGGAGCAGATGGCATTCCAAAGGTTTAAATTTTGCTTTGGGCAGCTTCATATGACCTTTAACCAGTTAACTGCGTATGACGGATTTATCCGTCATGGCGTAACTTCATGCTACTGCGTATGACGGATATATCCGTCTTGTAATATATGCACCGAAATACGTCATATAACACCCAGCCAATCAATGATACACCCTGGAAAGATCGTTCGCTATGCACAGCGAACGTTCTGGCCTGTCTGTCTGTTCACTATTAAATGCATAGGACGAATATATCCGTCTTCTAACTGAGACGTTGATCAAGCACGTGGAACCCGGAAGTGTTCTTGCACGTGCTGCGCTGTTTACAATTTCTCACAGGCTACCGCTACAAGTGTGGGACTGCAGATGCCATGTCCGTGCTTCCAGAGATAAGAGGAAGGAAACTATTTACGAGTGTAGGGAGTGTGAGAAACCACTTTGTGTAGCACCATGCTTTGGAATTTACCATACAAAGCGTGACTTTTGTACAGATTTGGAATAATTTTACCTAAAAAGCTTCTGAAAGATGGAGGCACCTCTACAAATAAGTTACAAACACTGTCATTTGCTTTTATTTGCTTCAAAAACAAAGAAGAAAAAGAAGGAGATGACAAATTTTTGTGGTAAATATTTACAGTGTATTACTTTGCCAGTGTAAAGTTGAAATAAACGAAAAGTGGCATTTTTGCGAAAATTAATTCCGCAGTGGGATGAAAGTTACAATATATTAATTCCACAGTTAACTGGTTAAAGAAATGGTTGATACACTTTTAATTTGCCTTTTTGGAACTTTAATAACAAATGAGGCAAGTACTCACCTTTTTGACTCTGACTAAGGTTGAACTTTTTTAGTGATTTCCAAAGATGGATTGAGGAGGTACACTGGTGGTATTAGTCTATGCACACTTAGATGTCTGCTTCTTTAGTTCTGGTGAAATATCTTGGAAAAACACCATCCTGCAATAGTTTAAATTTTTGAAACCAGATTTTTAACATAACCTGACCTATACCGCTACAATATTCTCTTTGCAGTGACTGTTCCATCCAGGACACTTACCATGAACTCTGTGTGGGTGTTTGAGAAGAAGGCAGAGTTCGCAAACAGCTCCTCACCTCAATGGGAGGGAGTTATTGTCAGATACTTGCACAAATCATTGGTAAGTAATATTTTATGGTAATGTTATTGCTGAGGTGACCAGAGTGTGAAGCTGTCTTTAAACCCAGACAGAGTTTCTTTGCAACATTTCATTTTGCCTTAGCTCAATGCAGAATCAGTTTAAAGGTTTACTCATAGTGCGTTACCAAAATTTCCTTACAGAAATGGGTAGTTTGATGGGTAGACCATAAAGCCGAAATCATAATTTTTTGACAGAGATCAGCAGTTTGTAGGTAAGATCACAGATTAATTCTTAACTCATTTGTTTGACTGGCAAAAGTTTAGTTTGTACAGGTTTTCATTGCAAAACACATCCGTAGGTTTCACAGTCTTCTCACTTAGTAACCACAGACTTAGATTTCTAGTGAAATTTGGTGTGAGTATGGAAGAAAATCATGTGCACACAGAGTTGGGGATTGAATCAGTGTTGGCCAATTCAGGCCCATTTAAACGTGATTCGTTTTGAAATTAACAGGAGCCATGTACCCTCGGCAGCCCTGAGAGAAATGTCAGGTGGCAACCATGCTTGATATAATGTTTGTTCATAGTATGAAGATGTGCTTGGCATCCCATTTTGTCATTTCTGTGAAAATAAATGATCAAGCTGGACTTCATATCAAAAGGTATAAATGGTCTTATCTTCCCACAAATTAACACATTTGGGAATAAGGTACTTTTTCCTGTTCATTGAAACTGCTATAAATGTTAGTGTAGTTTCTAGTTCAATTCAGTTTATTTTGCTTTTGCTTCCTTTCACACCTGCAGACCAGATTTGAAGACTTCAGAGAGTGCTATGCAAAAACTTCCTGGAACAAGGTTATCCATTCAATGGGCAAACGAGGGTGGGAATTGGCTTGCATTGTGACAACTCCTCCTAGCTTCCAGAAGGGTTCTTTGGTAACCACAATTCATTGTAAAATCCTCATGTTCTTTCAGAGGCCATTCACAGGGAATAAGCCCCCTCAGAGGTTGAGTTCCAGTGGAAGTGGCATGCCAGTCAGTCCCATTTTAATGGATGGTAGACAAGGATTCCCAGAATGGAGCATTCTAGGAGAAAGTCACTTGGAGGAAGGCAGGCCTGTCATCCTTCCTCCGTACTCAGAACGTGGTGTAGACATTGGTCCTTTAGAATCGACCCCAGACCGTGGAATCCCCATACCTGAAGCAATCCCAGCAGAACCACCACCAACATATGATGAGGCTGTAGCAAGAGACGTCACAGTCCTTTTCAATACAAGTATTACAGAAAGCTCTGCACCCAGTACACTAGCTGTAGAATCTGTAGTGGCATCTTCCATGGGCCCAGAAAGTTTAACAATTGCTGCAAATGCCTTGGATAATCTTTCCTCAGAAGTGACAGACCAGGTGAGCAATGCTGCAATAGTACCACCAACAATAAGTGTTCCGCCTGATAGTCCAAGAGACATACCTTCAACACATCAAACTTCAGCAGAGGCAAACAGAGGAGCTAATTTACCACCTTCATCAGAAAATGCAGAGCCACAAGTCACAGCAGCAGTATCTGTCACAGAATCTGCTCTGCAAGGTGCAGAGGCAGGGGATGGCACAGATAAACATACTGCTCCAGTGAGAAATACTAGTGATCCAGGAATGCAGACCATACCTGTTAGTACAAGTCAGAGGCCACCAGAAGCTGGGAGGGGACAGCCTGAGACACATGAAAGAAGAAATCTCCCCTCAGCAAATCAAGCACGCACAACGTTTGTCTCATCTACACCATCATCAGGCATCGTTCCAAGGGAAGCAAAGGACACTTCTGTGGAGGGTAGGCCTATAAATTGGCAGCGCACAGCTACATCTCCTCCCAGGTCCAGCACCCATGATCGAAGACAAGGTCATAATGCTGCAATGTCTGTCACAAGGAAAAAGTCTTTCCCATCACCCACACGGACCAGCAGGAAAAAAGAAGAAGTTCCCATTGGAGACCATCATAAGCATGTGCATCCACCCAGACAACCAGTACCAGCCCCACGAAAGACACACAAAGAAAATAAAGTGCAATCCTCTAAATCAAGTCATGAGGCAGTCAGACAAACCTTGGAGGAACGTGCTGGATTAAACAGGGTTGCTACAAAGGGTTTTTCAAAAAATGACCAAATTTCAGCAATGTCTAAAAGTTCAGATCCTGTACGGAATGAGAACCGTAATGTTCCACCCAACAAACCTATTCCTGTGGAAAGATTAGGCCCCTCCAGTCAGATTGCTAATGGTTCTGTGACACATCCACGGCGTAAAAATGTTGTAGATACAAGTAAACAAAATCCTCCAAGAACTAAGGCTGAAATGACAAATGTTGTCTTTAGTCCTTCACTTGTGCAAAAAAGACGGAACAGAGATTATGAGAGAATTCCTGGGAGATCACATGAAAACAGGGCTCAAAGTAGGAGTAGGGATGATATTAACTTTCCTGAAAGTAGTAGAGTAGGTGTAGAAAATGTAAATGGCAGGGAAAAAGACCGGTTCTTTGTACATAGACCTCCTGAATTCTCTGGAAGAAACAAACAGCTTAGTATGAGTGATGGTGCTCCTCCAATCCCCCCAAAGACAAAGAGGCGAAATCATGACTTTAAAGGAAAAGAAGATCATTCTAGTTCATCCCGGCCAAAAAGGCAGTCAGTTCATGATGAAAAGGTACATCCTGGTCAAAGTGTCTTAAACAAGAGAAACACAGCAGACCCAAACAGTACTGATAGGAAAATGGGGGAAAGGTCGCATGTCAAAAGACCACTCCCATCATATAATGAAGCTCTACAAAGGAAAACACAAATGAGAGATGATGGTAGAACAGAAAATGGGACCAACAAAAGGCTAGGGACACAGAGGACTAGATATCCACCTCAAGACTTGCCTGATTTGGTAACTCACAAAGCAAGCAGAGAACAGAATTACTGGGTTTTGAAAGATACAGATGATGAGGTTTTCATAAGTAGTCAAGTGTCTCCAGAATCTGAGCCCCAAAGAAAGGTCCCTGTGCCAAATTTAAGTCGCATAGATAGACATGAAGCTAAAAGCTACAGCAGAAGAGAAGTCTCTGATGACAAGATGTCCTCAGAGTATCATCCATATCAGCCTAAGTCTGTATCAAATCAAGGTGCTATGAAACCAACCGAGAGAAGTGGGCAAATGATGCATGATATTGACCTAGCTGATAGACGTTCTCTGGATAGTCTTCAGTCATTTATGGAGGAAAAAAGAAAGAAACCACCACAGTATGAACAAGTTTTGTCGAAGCGGGTAGTCAAACCAAAACCTTTGAAAGAGAGGCAGAATACTGCTCCTGATCTTATAGAGAATGCCTCCAGCAGAGCTTTGCCTCACCAGCATAGTCTTCCTATGGAAACAAAGGCCAATAAAGTTATAACCAAAGCTCCATTACCTTCCTACCAGGAGGTTGTCCTGTCTAGATCAGGGGCCAGGCCGAAATTGAAGCCAAGTCAAAGTTACCCTTGTTCAGGAGAAGATAGACAACAGCCGACCAAATCACAGAGACACTCATCAAAGGAAAGACAAGATTATAGGAGAGCTGATCTACACAGGATGCAAGGTATACAAGAATATGGGAAAGAAAATGTTAGAAAAGAAGAAACAATACGGCCGACTTTTCAAAGTCCTGTAGAGGTTAACCCTGTCAGAGGATTTGATCATGAGAATAGAAATTTACCCCAATCTCAGGACATAGGATTGAAAGTAACAGATGATGAAGGGAGTGTTGATTCATTTGATCTCATATCTCAGTGGAGTCAAGATGATGTTGAACCTCCTCCATCTAGGTTGATAAAGGACCTTGGTGGAAGAGATCATAGGGGGAAGCCCCCGCCTAGTAATACAGGATTGTATTTAGAAGATGATATCACCCCTTCATCACCGTATCAGTACTTTGATCCTCCAGGCATTTACAACTCAAGTTATGAGACCAGAGACCAACCAATTGATGATTTTCATCTCTCATTGTCCACAACGGAGCCAGGAAATGTTAGTCTCTTAAAAAATTCCTCAAAGCCTGTTGTACCACCAAAAAGTTGGCATCAAGATGATAATGTCAAAACGTGGAATAACCCAGGTGTGTCACAAAGACATGTTTACCTAGGCAAGGAGATACTGTAACATTTGTATTGGCATTTTGTCACTTTTTCAGCTGGTGAAAACCATCATCACTTTTTATACATGCATGCTAATATTATCAAATCAACTTTTGTAAGTTGTACTTTAATGTGCATTTTATAGTACACAGAGGAAGTTGTGTCTGTTATGAATGGTGTAACACTTATATATATCAACATTACAGACTCTAATGGTTATGTATGGATATCAAGAAGGCATATAATAGAATTGTGAATATAAGATTATGTCTTTGTATACAATTTGACATAACATTTAGAAAAAAGTATTTTGGAAATGCATACATTGTACGTAAGTGCAAAGCCATAAAGACTGTTTTGTTTTTTACAAAAGACTTCACAGCAGCCCAGCTGTCTTTTATCATTGTTGTTATACCTATATAGCATGGATAAAAACTGAAGAAATAAGAGTTTATAAGCCTTTCATAGGATATATTTTTGTACGTTTTGTGATGTTCATGTATCATGGACGCTTCCTAGAAAGAGCATGTGCAAAATTCTAACACAAGTTTCAGCCTGGATGACAGACTTGTGTTGTCTTAATTGCTCATGTTCAAGGGTGTAAATAAATGCAGGCATGTGTGAAGTCATATAGAATTGGTTTTAGTTTAATTCAAATTCAAATTACCTGGAGTGAAATGATCATTTTAATTTAACAGTAAGTAAAACCATTCCATTGTCACACTTTCTGCCTTTGTAAGTTCCAGTCGTTATTATTCAAATTATAGTACTGCTCAACGTTCCAGCATCAGAGAAGTTATTTTTTACAGAAGCAAAGTTTACCCAAGTGGGCATGGCAGTCACTCTTAGCCTATGCCTAGAACTATATTTTCTTCATGCAGAGTAGACACAAATAGTTCCTACACTGCCATTCAGCAGAAAAGCAAATGAAATTAATATTTAGTTGAAATGACACCTGCAGATTACTACTTCTCGAACATTCTCAACAACGTGTATGGTAAATATTTTTGCCTCCTCTGTATCATTATGGATAATTTTGAAATAATTTGAGGATGTTAGCTGGCTACAATTGATTATCTCATAAGAAAATTGTTTTCGGGTAATACAGGATGCTGTAGATTGATGTCAAAGAGGTGGGTGGTTGTGAAATGTTAGTGATAAAGTACAACAGTGTGGATCTACACAGCTGCTCCGTATTAAGTTCTCATTGTAGGGGATGATGAGTCATGCATATTGGTGGCGATATTAAAATGAGGTTTTATTGGTTTTCGATAAATGACAGTAGTCACCAGAAGCTTTGATTGTTGACAAAAGTATTTTGATTCCTGTTAAAAAAATATTGCAAAGCATGATACTTTTTGGCACTGAAAGTTCCTTAAAAGTTGTACATTTTATGTAGATTAAAGAAGTGGCGTAAATGGCGTACAATTCATTGCTTCAAATGCATGGTTGGTGTAATGGACAGTATAAGTTGCTGATGTAACTGTTTCTATTAAGGTCAAGTTGAGTTACACTTCCGCCATTACAAAGTTTAAATTGATTGTAATTCAGTGTGGAGACACCCTCCATGGTCTCAAGTTTAAAGGCATGCAATTAAGTCGATGATTTGCATCAGGGTGGCTTAGATGGTCTGCATCTCTCTGTGTCACTTCTCTGTGTCTTCAGATAGTTCATGTCTTCGGCAAAGTATCGATTGGTTTATCCAGTTATTCTTCTGCAAACAAGTGCTAGAGCCATGTTAAATTTAAGAGGTTTCCGGAGATGTGAAGCTAGAATCTCTTTTCCCAGAAGGTCTGAGTGAAAGCGTAAGTTTGCTTGACAGTTTGCTGTACTGTCTGAGAGTGTCCTTGGAATGAAAGGCAGTTTGGGATTGATTCTTTTGTCAATTCAACAAGGTGTAGGGTTCCAACTGGGTTTTTGATGATCAGTCTATCCTTTTGGGGCCTTTTTTCAAGGAGAACTAAATTTTAGCCCAAATCCACTACCACAGCCACATCCCCATATGCTAGAGTGGGAATAAGGCTTGTAAAGTTGCAATTACAGTATAAAACTACCGTGACATCTGTACATGCCAGAAATTGTGCAAAAGTACCATGATCTTGTGTTTCGTGGATCAGTAGAAAACAGCGAGCTGCAGTTTCTTGAGGAATAAATTAAAATTGCGAGACCAAGTGTGGGGACTGAGAAGAAGTCATCAAACGTTTTTCAGTATAGCCAAAAAAATGAATGCAATGGTAACATTAGTAATCATTTGCATTCCCTTTTGCCTGGTTGTGACCTCAGAGGATGCATCTACCAGCGTTCTTAGCACTATGTCACATGTATTATATGTTCTATTCCTCATGGTTATTACATTGTAATGGAGCAATGACTATCTGATTCTCTAAAAACGTGAAACTGATTTGTTTAACTCATTTTGAACACATCGATTTGGTGATATTCACTCCAGCTTTGTCCATGTAGGGTTATTTAAGCTCTAAGGTATTCATCGTGTTTAAATTATGTCTCTTACCTTTTTCAGTGTGTGTATTCACACAGTGACGTATTCAGAATGTTCTAGTCTACCATGAGCGTTATTGGAAAGGTTTTAGTATGAACCAAACTTGTGCATAAAGCATATTGATTTGAGCATAATGGAAGTCCAGTTTCAATTTGCCATTTCTGTAGGAATGGTTGCTAAAACGAGAAAATCTCTTAAGGGTTGTACTGTAGTGGGTTGGGCTGATGGCTTGATCTTGGAAATACATGCATGTTTTGGTTCCACAAATTTTGGTCGTCAGGGGGACCCGACGACTGTTAAAGTCGATCCCTGGGCCGCTTTACTAATGAAAGAGGAGGTAATCTCGTTTATCCATAAAATTTGGGAAATTATAATTTGTCCAAGAAGGACCTTTGAGGATACGCAAGGGAGCACGTGTCCTATCCTGAAATACATATTAAACGGACCATACATGCCGAAATCCCATTAAAGAGTCTCATATGTGACTGTAAGTAGCTGCAAAGGCGGTAGTGGTTTTAATTATGGTAACAAAAGAAAATCACACCATACTCTCCTAACATCATCATGTGCTCCTAACATTCGCTGCACTCTTATCTTTACACCTTCAAATGACCATTTATTGTCCCATAAAATGGCAAATGCTTGTATGTTCCCCCATAATTTGCCAGGTTTTTTAATATTTTTTTGAAACAACCACAATACCTCGTTGTTGAAAAGTTGGAAAACTTAAAACGTGTAACTGTGTCTCCTTGGACGCTTAGTCTTCTGGTGTAATGGTCGTGAGAGATCAGTCAGTAGATGTCAAGTACTGAAAAGCTTATTGGCACGCCTTAGTGATTGTTGTTTAATAGTTACTGGTAAAGTGTGCGTATGATTTAATGGAGGGCTGAAATTGTGGGTTGCTTGCATTAAGCTTGGAATTTTTACGTACCAGGGACTTGTTTCAACAAGTTTGGCTGGTCCGCATGTGTGAAACTGTCACCTTATGGTTTCAGTCGTGGCGATGTCTGCTCTTTACTGAAATCCACATCGTTATGAAATAGAGCTTACAAGAACTAAACTATACATTGCAGACTGAAGTTTCTTTTGGACAAGGATTCCCAATATATGTACTCCTGTTACCATACATTTTTCTGAAAGTCCCTGCACTTAAAACCGTTCAGATTTGGTACTTCTTATGTAAAGCCTTCATTATGTCATCAGTACATTAGGTTAATTAATACGGTAGCCAGTGTGGTATTTTGGAAACCTTCATCTGCAAGAGAGAGGTGTTTGAAATGTTTTCTGTTAAGATAGTTGACACTGAAATGGTTTTATACAAGATTCTGTCTTATAGTACAGTGAGAAACATTTATATTTTTGAGACAGGTGTTCATATTTAGTACAGTAAGCCTTGTGTCATGCAAGATTTCATAGCATGCGGAAGTACATTGTGATTCATTATTGGATACTAGCCATTGGTCTTTTATATGTGGATTTTATATATTTATCTAAAAAGCATATGTATAATATTATAACGATACGGAGTATTAGCGAGTGAGGAGTACTTTGGTTATTTTTTGTGTTCTCGAGTACATATATTTATATTTGCATGAAAGGAATTGGGCCACTAAGTCATCTGTTATGGGAATGGACCAAATTTAACTTCAAGTGTGGTTGGGAAACGCCAATGTAAATTCGTTACATAAACACGCTATACAACTAGTCATTAGTTGTTCAAAAGTCATGGATCTGTTGTGATATAACCACATTTTCTAATGAAAAGTGACCGTCTTAATGCTTTGCTTTATCTTAATACTGGTAGGACATCTGAGCATTAAACATGGGTTTTGCACCACTTTTCCTGTGGTAATTATGAAAAGCAGCATGCATGTTGAAGGAAAAAAGGTGAAGCAAAAACGTCAAAACTGTTTGGCGTTTGGTATTAAAAAGGTTAAGCAACGTCCACACCAGTGATTACATATGGTAAGACCACTATAAGATCGGAAGCGGCGGTGTGTTACCAGGGCCGAGGGTGTTCAACACGAAAGTTTTCAATGAGAAGAGAAACATTTCTTTTCAGTTTCAAATAACAACAGAATACAGCTGAAAGATATTCAGTGAACACTTGTAGGAATCGTGATAGTCGATGGGGTCTTTCCTATTGCGGTAAGTCTTTTGGTCGCGATGGTTAGAGAACTTACCGTGATGGCGTGTGTCTGTATGTATGTATGTATGTATGTATGTATGTATGTATGTATGTATGTATGTATGTATGTATGTATGTACGTGTGTTTGAAACGCTTGTAAACACGATGTCATAAGATAGAAACAAAGGATATTCTTCATACTTGGTTAGTGGATGTTGAAATTCAAAAATCTTGGTAATTGATTATAACACTATATCTCAAGGTAGGAGTGAATGACACTGTTAAGACGTGAATGGATGTATCAAACTGATAGGAAGAGCCCTTTTATGTTGGGGAGGTCAGAGGTCAAGATCCAGAATCCTTTCAAGTGGCTGACGATACTTCAAGCATGGTAGCGCCGAAAGCAACAGGAATCAATGCGATGGTGATGTAGTTTGGGTGCGTGTGTGACACCTCGCTTGTATACTTGATATTTCAGGAAGGAAAAATGTGAGGGATCTCATACTTGGCAAGTGCATGTTCCATATTTAGTAGATAATCCCTATTGTTTTTTATGTAAGTCAAAGGTCATTTATGGTCACGAGAGGAGGTTAAAACATTGAGGCTTGTAAACACGATATATCGAGAAGAGTAACTGCATGTGAGGGATCTCATACTTCAGATGCGGCGTGCCCATATTAAGTAGATGAACTTTAAAATTTTTGATGGTCAAAGGTCATTTGGGGTCACAATCGGTCAAACAGTAAACATCTTGGAAACTGCTCCTAAACACGGTACCTCAAGAAGGGTAACCTCGAGGGATCCCATTTGTAGCATATACATGGTCCATGAAGAGTAGATGTTCCTATTGTTTTGTGGAGGTCAAAGGTCATGTAGGGCCATGAGAGGTCAATAGGTCAAAACCTTGTAAACACGATATCTCAAGGAAGTTAACTGTGAAAGATCTCCTCAGGCCCGTAGCCAGGCCGGGGCACGGAGGAGCCGTCCCCCCCCCCCGTGCGGACCACTGCCCCCCCTACCCATACGGAAAATCGATCGAAAGTAAAATTTTAGTACTGTAAACGGTGGCCCTGGTATGAAACCAGGCGATTTTTGACCAAAAATGATCCCAAAAGGAGTTTAATAATGAGCGTATTTTGTTTTCTGTAACATTTTTGTTCTAAAATGACAAAAATTTTTGCGGGCTACGCGCACTTTCATCTTCAGTTACATAAAGCTTTAACACCCATTTCAGATTTGTTGGCTTCATTTATAAAGGTACAAGTTCCACAAGTAGGCTATTATATAGTCCCATCCTCTTTCTTTTACGATCTGGAAGATTCTTAATTCAGACTCAACATCATGATAAACATTTTTTGTAAGAAACGTAGAGTGTCAAAATGTCCAGGTGGTTAGTTAGATGAAATTTAACGACACACCAACACAAATGTGTTATATAGTGTCAAACAAAAAAATACAGTTCAAGTCCTTCCCTTAAGTCGCCTCTTACGACAGGCGGGAAATACTGTGGTCATAGTCTACAACCCCCAGCCCCCAGGGGGCTCAACCATGGAGGGGCTTACTCGGTTTTGTGGCGCCGACAACCCGCCAGTCGTGGGATGAGTAATATCGGGCTTACGTGCGCATTTTATGGGCGATAGTCGGGAACAAATTACTCGCCACACACGACGACCAGTCGCCCGGCATCTTGATTTTGCTCTTAAAGACAGACACTCATCACCCCAAATACATTTTTGGTTGGGAGAAAACAAAATTCTTAATTGGTCGTTGGTGAATACTCTTTGATTGACATCAAAGTCAAAAGATGCAGAGTAGCTCAAATTACACAGCATGCTCAGAGAATGTTCTGGTTACATTTTATGGCCTTGTATGCCCACCAGGATATGACCTTAAGCAGTAAACCAGGTTTGGGACTGCACAAGGAGGGGCTCAAGACAGTTTTGGAAGGAGTAGCACAGTCGGGAGAACTGGAACTGCCTAGGACGAAGAGGGGCAGATTCTTCCAAAGAAACCCAGATTTGCCAACTTTCCTCAATAAGAACCAAATCTTTTCAATTTTTCTTCAACAGAACCCCAATTTTTTCGCCGCGGGCCCAAAATTTTGCGTTCGGCATCCTTTCTGTAACCCGTTGCTTCTGGTGGAGCTTCGGGTTGCTGGACCCCTTAGCCCTTTTGTCGGGCTTATCTTTCCACCACCCCTTGCTGAGTCTGTGTGCAGGTTTTACCGTGGTAATTAAATAATTTTTCTGCAAAATTTCGGCGCGATTCGCCCACAATTCTCACAAGCGAAGTTATATCATCCATGAACATTATTAGCTCAAAAAATCCAGAGAACTATTCTAGCCAAGGGTAGGTGAAGGCTCAAAGTTAGATGCCGGACATCAAGGGGCTTTCATGTAGTAATCTAGTACCTTGAGCAACATTCGTAACGCGACGGCTATATGGTCTGAAGCTAAATTTACTCGTACCACAAATTTATTCCAAAATTTACTTTTTTGTTCATGCAAATTGTCGTTCAAAGTAGAAATACGACAATTACCATCTGAATCATGAACTGTGAAGAGACTGGTGTGCTCTCAATGTCATTCAAAGTCCTGTTCAAAGCTCGATGCTAGTGTTCCCATTTTTTAATTCGACATACATTCGGGGAATTTTCCTCTGGGTCCTAACAAATCACACTGGACCACACCAAGCCTGCCTAAAGGCAGCCCCTGGTCCCCTCGCCGTTCGTAAAGTATTCAACTCTTCAGCTGCGCTTGCGAAGCTGAAGAAGCATAATCGTGATCATAGTCTTGTTCCCTTCATTTGTGGAGACTTTCCACGTTTCCACGTTGCAAAAGGATGGGAAAATTTCCATCAGAAGAGTGAAATTTTCTCGCGCTTTGCGTATGTGCACTAGTAAAAACGATACCTTTACGCTATCTGTGGTAAGCTTGAGATATCATCACCTGCAAGTCAAGTTCCTGCAAACTGTAATCATATGGTGGCTCTACTGACTACAAACATGATCTTCTTCGGTTCCCCTCTATGCGGTGTCGCTACCCCCCTCCCCCATATCAGAATTCCTGTCTACGGGCCTGGATCTCCTACTTGACATGTGGATGACCCATATTCAGTAAATGATCCCTATAGCTTTTAGTGGAGGTCAAAAGGGCTAAACTTTGTAAACACGGTATCTTAGCAAGGGAAACCTTGTGGCCCACATTGAGAACATGATCTTTATTATTTTGGGGAGGTCAAAGGTCATTTGGGTCATGCAAGGTCAAAAAGTCAAACCTTTTGAACACATCTCAAGGAGGGTAATTGTGAGGGATCTGATACTTGGCATGTGGATGACCCATATTAGATGATGCCGATGTCAAAGATCATGAGGTCAAAACCACCTTAACACGACATCTCAAGAAGCTTACCTTGAGGTATCTCATACTTAATTAGCATGTAAATGGCCCTTATTGAGGCACATATTTGTCATTTTTTGGTGGAGTTCAAAGGTCATTAGGGGTCAAGAGAGGTCAAAGGGTCAAAACCTTGTAATTGTGGAGGATCTCATACTTTGGATGTGGATTGCCCTTGTTTACCTGATGGTTTCTTTAATTTTTGGTGGATGTCAACAGGCCCGTAGCCAGAATAACCACTTGGGGGCACATCGATGTTGGGGTTTCGCAGACGTGGGGAGGTCTGAGGGAGGGGGTGTCCCCCTTTGAAAATTTTTGTCTATTTTCAAGGACTCTAGATGCAAAATGGTGCGAGATTTTTCATTTTTTTCATATAGCCTATTTGTATTCTAAAAATGCATGGTCTCGTAGTAAATTTTTCTCCGTGAGTGCGTGATCTTTTGTTGAAAAAGTCCATGCCCCGGTGCCCCCTCGTGGCTATGTGGCTGGATGCCAAAGATCATTTGGGGTCGTCAGGGGTCAAACTGCGAAAACGTGAACGCGATAGCTCAAGAAGGGAAACTGTTATGGACATGACATCACACTTGGTATGTCAGTGCTCATTAGTAAGGTGAAGTTTAGTGATTTTGATGAAGGTCAAAGGTCACTCAGGGCCAGGGTTGGGAAGTAACGAGTTACAAGTAACGCCGTTGCCGTAACGAGTTACATTTTGTGTACGGCGGAACCCTGTAACGAGTTACATTTGCATTTCAGTAACGGAGCAAGTAACTAGTTACAATTCTGTGTAAAAGTAACTGTAACGGCGTTACATTTGGGTCCCGTTATTTCCCCGTTACAAATAGTTAAAATGACCATAAATTGCATTTTACTCAAAGTAGTAACAGAAAATTCTCAAATTGATGACGCTTTGATAGTAAAATTGTTTACGATATATTTATCATTCATCACTATTATCGAGTGGCCCTCACCAACATCAAATTTTATTCACGATCAGAATCAGAAGTTGATATTAGATGCACATGCTGCAGGCTTACAGGGTCACTTGATTGTCGATTAAACTAAGTTTAAAATTTGATTTGTTTGTCAAATTACCTATTAGACAGATCAATGCTTATTATCCATCATCCATGTGACCGAATCTTTGTGCGATTCGTTGAAAAACACTGAACAGTCCTCTAACTAAGGCCAGCTGACTTAGTATATATATATATATATATATATATATATATATATAATATATATATATTATATATATATATATATATATATATATATATTATATATATATATATATATAGTATATATATACAAAGTGAAGTCAGCTGGGCCTTAGTTTACTCATATTGTCCATTAGAGGACACAGTGGGGAGAGTGCACCTTGAGAAACAGGTTGGCCCGTAGGCATTCAAATACTAAGCTTACTTTGAAAATTTAATCATTGCCTTTTGAGACGTTAGGGCTGGACCCGAGTCCAACCTATCCGAGTCGGAGCTAACTGCGATTCTAGATTCCCTAATCTTTCCGAGCATGGTACGTGCCCTTAAAGTTCTGGCCAGTTCTCATTCCAATAGCACCAATTCCGAGACCAGTCTTTTCGCCAATGTATAGCATATCAAACTTAAAGATGTCTTAATTCTATTGTACATGTCCACCATTAATAAAGTCATCGTTTGTCATCACTTCCATGGCCTGGCCTCCTCAGTAATTTAGTTGATCATGTGTGACATTACATCTATACATTGTGCACAAATTACAATGGAACTTTAAACACTTTTAATGTAACTTTCATATCTGAGAACTCGGCTGGAATGAACCCCCAGTACAAATACAGTTACATCACATTCCGGAAAAAATCGATTCCGGAACCTTATATTCCGGGCAAATTCCTAATCTAGAAAAACGCTCTTGAGACCGGCATTAAGCTAGTCGAATCCGGACTAGTGCGATCAACTGGTGATTACCTTCTTAATACAATATCTGATAAAGGGTACTAACCTTAATATCTCATCATTTAATGAATGATCCTTGTCGGATCCTGTTGTGGGCATTCCTCCCACGTGTATGCGTATCCCATCAAAATGAGTAACATGGCTGCTGATGAAGGTGGTTGCATTCCTGGTCAGAAGTACTCTTGTACAGACCAGTTTAAATAGCTGACTTAGCTTGCTTTGCAGAATGCACTCCATAAAAGTCTTAACTCGAAGCAGTTGTTGGTCTCATTATTGCAACAAGCCAGTGAGCCACAACTGGAAAAACTTAGGCCGTGGCCGGTCCGACTTAAACTAGTTAGAAACTGCGCCGTAAAACCTCATCTAATTCTACCTCATTATTGCATGGCTCTCTGGTGGCTTTCTGGTTAAGTCTTGTGTCAAGTCAGGGTTGTAGCTTCTTATGGGAGTAGTTAGGTTTTTACCTGCAGTGAGAGATACCATGTAACTTTTGGGATCTGATTTGCAGCAGGTGGAAGACCCATGTTGCTTAAAAGAACTCCATCATTTTTAGTTTCGATGATAAGAGAGATCTGTGCAGTCGTGATGGCGTGTGTGTGTGCGTTTTGTGACGCCTAGCTCGTTAACACAATATCTCAAGAAGGGAAACTGACAGTTCTCATATTTGGTATATAGATGCCCCATATTAAGGGGAAGAACCCTATTAGTTTTGATGGAGGTTAAAGGTCATCTGGGGACGTGGCGGATCCAGGCGGGGCGCAACAGGCGCGCGCCTCCCCCATTGGCCTCATACGTGAAAAAAGGTTTAGGCAAAAAACGGAAAGGCTTAAAAAAGTGTCAAATATAGCGCCATTTTGCATCTCAGCCCTCTTCCAAAGGCAAAAATTTCCAGTGGGGAGGGATACACTCCTACCCAGGACAACGATCAATCAAACTTTGTGCTCCCGCTATAGAAAATTCCTGGATATGCCCCTGTCCGGGTCACCAGCAGGGGTCAAATTCTGAAAACCTTGTCAACACGCTATCTCCAGTTAGACAGCTAATTGGATAGGTTTCACACGTAGTAGATGGATGTCTCATCGTGAGAAAATGAACCCTATTGTTTATGGTGGAGGCCAAAGGTCATCTGAGGTCACCAAAGGTAAAACTTTCAAAACCTTGTGAACAAGATGTCTCAAGATAGGTAGCATGAATACCCTCCATAGTTAGCGTGTAGAAGTATGAAGGACTATTGTTCTTGGTGGCAGTCAAAGGTCATCAGGGTACACCGGAGGTCAAACGCTGACAACTTTGTTTATACGATATATCCAGATAGGAACCATCGGAATTCTCCATACTAAGCACGTAGGTGCATTTTGTAAGAGGAAGAACTCTCCTGATTTTAATGGAGGTCAAGAGTCATCTGAGGTCATCAGAGATCAAACTCTGAAAACATTGTGAAGACCATATCTGAAGGTTGGGAGCATTGATACTCTTCATTATTAGCATGTACATGCAGAATATTAAAGCATCTTATTGGGTTTTGCGGGGTCAAAGGTCACCAGAGGTCAACCTCTAGAAAGCTTGTTAACACAAGAATCTTGAAAAAGAGAGCATGTATATTTTCCATACTTAACCATGTAGATGCATTATATTTCTTAAAAGTCCCCTACTGTATTTAAGAGAGGTCAAATGCCACCTGAGGTCACTAAATATCAACATCTGAAGAACTTGCATATTATATGCTTTGAAACTCCAAAAACTTTTATACATGACTTATTTACTACATTATTCACAACAATGCTGTTAATGTTTTTGTTTTCAGTGAAAGGTCATTTCAGGTCACCAGAGGTCAAAGTCTGAAAACCTTGTACATTTAGCATGATATTTCGAGGTAGATAACAGAGAAATTTCTCGTGCATGGTGGGGGATGCATCACATTGGTCCAGAACATTAACATCGTAGAGCCTTTGTAGTTCTGAAAATGAGTTAATCGAACCTCAATGCATTTTTGCATTCTGGTGAAATATGTTGTTGTAGAGTTCAAGAAAGTATACGCTCCGGCCTACATCTCGCTGTGCAACGTAAGCTGTACAAGATCTCCACATGCTTTATCTACGGACTTTGTTTCGTTCCTTTTGGTTGGCTGGTACACGCCCATCGAAGTACGAGAGGGACAGCCACAAGACATAACAGGCTGTCAAACCCAAACACGTAAAAAGTCGATCCCAGCTTTTCTCGGATAAACCCTATGAAGAAGATGAATGTAAAAACTTGCAGGTAAACATGTACTGTAAAAGCACTTGGGTCAATCTGACTCAAAATTGGGTCAGGAGGGAACCGACCAGAATTATTGGGTCAAATATTGACCTCAACTAGTTCCTTCGTGACTCAAGCGTTTTAGAGTGTGGGTAGCAGTAATTTAACGCTTACATGTATTAAGCATGTGTTGGTTTTCGTTTCTCGACGACCTATATCAAATTAAAAGTACATAAATGTTTAATTTAAGTTTCAAGAGGTCAAAGACGGTCTCGCAAATGTCATGGCTTAACACCAGATTATTCTTAATTGTCTGTTCGAGAGCAGTTAATTACGTCATCTTGCAGTAACTATCAAAGGGTTTCCGGTGACTTCCTCCTAATTCCAAAATGAGATGTTACGAATTGCTTTTGCATATGACACTCACCCAACATCAACTAGTAGATCACACAACAGTATTCATATAGATAACGATATTGCTCGAGATGACTGCTCGTTGATACTGGGCGCCACCGTACGTAATGTTGGCGTCACATTAATAAACGTACCATCCCTACCTTCGCTTGCAATTCATGGGTATTTTGATCAGCACAGTTGATCATTGACTCACCGTTAACACACCAATGACTGGTTTTAAGAAACTTGAACTTCTTTACTTTTTATTGTTAAAGAATCTCGTGTTTTCTTGAACACTGAAAATTTTCAGTTGTTTTCATTCGCCTTCTTTTTACTACACGTAACTGTTTAAAATTTTCACTATGAACTAAATTTGTGTACGACATAACCATGCAGGTAGGTGTTTGACGAGATTCTCGTGCTCTTTTTTCATTGCCTTGGTCATTTACTCTTCGTGATCATAGCTTTGGATACCTAGTACTTTTGTTCAGCTGACTCTTAAAAAAAGCGTACATTGTGGTCAAATCTTTTTTTTTTTATTTGATGCCCTCTGTCAATCCCACCCCCCACCCCCCCCCCCCAAAAAAAACGACAACAATGACACAAATCGCAGCTTCTGTGAATGACATCTTCGAAGGACCTAAATTGTAATGACAAAACTTGATACTGCAGAAAATGAATATGGTAAGCCCACCCAAGGAAATATTTCACCATGGGTGACTCGTGGTGTCTATGTTTTTTTTTTTCTTTTTCCAGTCTGTGTACTTGATGTTTCTCATAAGCCTTGGCGAGAGTAGTATGATGTATGTTTCTAGAAAGAATATCATCTTTAAAAGTTAAACTAGGGGACAGCGCAAACATTTAGCGTAAATTAAGTGATGTGAAACGAGCACAAAGCACAGTACGTTGTAAGCCCTACCCCCATTTAACCTTGTAGCCCGTAGCTATGAGATGGTCTAGGGCAATGTCTATATATTTAAAATGTGTACTAGAATATTTGCAGCAATAAATTTTGAGCTGAACTTCTTACGATGGATCCAGCTTGACATGCCCTCGATTCCCCTCCCACCCCTGCCCACCGTCACCTTTCGTTAATAGTTTATAGTTACGTCAGAGAAGAATAACGTCTAGCAATCGGGGCATATACCGTAATATTTCAGAGTTGTAGGGATAGACCTTATGCATATGACGTCACATAACAAAAAGTACCTTCCCCCCCCCCTCCCATGGCCGCAAGCGCATATCATTGCAATTTACCCCAGCAAAGGCAGACAGCTGTTTCGTGATTCGGTCGGATACGTGCGTAGTCTTCTATGGGCGCATGCGAAGTCTACACTCTTAGACCATCTAGTCAATTAGGGCACGAACCGGAATCTTGTCAAATATTTGACAAGATTTGTTTCAAAATTGACTAGAAATGGTTCAAAAATGAAACTATTCGTTTCATTTATGAGCCGAATCTAGTCAAAGATTTGACAAGATTCCGGTTCGTGCCCGTATTGATTAGATTCTATTCATGGGCGGCTCTAAGAAATTTTGTTTGGGGGGGCAAACTCAAGTCCGTATTCAGGGAGGTTCGGAAGACCCCCTCCCCAGCAATATTAATGGTCAGCTCCAGATAGTAATATAGCCTCAACAGGAGCATGCATAGGCGTAGGGGCCCAAGTTGATGGGGGGGGGGCTGTAACGATCTGCCCGAAAAATAGAAAGAAAAATTTCCGCGCGCGTCCAAAATGTTAATGTACATATCATATCGGCATGCATCCGTTAGCACACCGCATGCCAATTACATACAATAATTTGCCACGTTACTAGCTATTCCATATTGGTTATAATTCTGGGGGAAGTCGTTACAAAAATGCTATTAATAATCAATGGTGTAGTCAAGATTCCCCTCTCATGGGGGTGGGCTATGTTGTGTGATCGCCGGCCTGGGGAGGGGTCTAAGGGGAGGGGGTGTCCCCCTCCCCTTTGAAAATTTTTTGAAAAATTAGGTGTCCATACATGCAATCTGGTGCCACATATGCTACCTTTGAAGTAAAATTTTGTGTTTTAGTTTAGGTACAAAAAAAAGAAAAATCGGCGTCAGTGACGGGGGCATGGCCTAATGGCTCCTCAAATACACCACTGATAATCATAATATATAAGTTTAACCATTAAAAACACACTGGTGAATTAATACCGAATATATAGGTACTGGTGCAATCCAAATCAGAACTATGTTTTAATTACCAAGTATCGACTTCCGTTAAGCTACATTATTGCCTTATTTTTCTTTCAGTAGTTGCCCGAAAAATTCTCAGAATATTGCCCGAATTTTCACACAAATATTTTGTTGGGGGAGCTGCAGCCCCCAGCCCCCTGCCTCCTACGCCTATGGGAGTATGGTTATTATTATGTATTACAGCGATGCCCCATGTAGTTTTCAAAAGCTCTTCACAAACCATTTTAGGCAGTTAGTCATGAGAAGACTAAAAATAAAAACAACCATATCAACCGATCGCTACAGTACTACCATAGGGGTGGAGTAAGAGCCAGGTGAAATGGGCAAAGCGGCTTGATCCATTTGTATAAAATGAGCCCCACCTTTAAATATTTTATTGTTTCTTTCATTGTGCCACAATATGTTTCAGCTTTGCCAAGAAGCCATAAAATGTTGCTTTTCTGGATTGTTTTCATAAACTAACGAAGATTTCGAGCATGAAGACACTTGAAAACGATGAAATGATAGCACTAGTATTTTGGATCTCAGTACCGTTCCGAAACGAATTTTTTTACAGGGGGAGGGGAATTCTCCTAACTCAGAACGACGTCTCATCCTGTATACAAATACCTAGGCCACTAGTCAAAAGTCTCACCACACTGAGCTAAGATTGACTGTTTGGTGTGTTTATTTTAAATCAATTGAAACGGTATATACTTTAGCACAGAGGTGGAGAACCTTTTGCTTATAGCAGGCCATTTCACAGTCATAAGACCGCTCGTGGGCCAACGGCGCTGTCAATTTGGACAAGGGAAGGGAAACATCTCCTTCTATGGGAAACAATACTTTTAGACTACATGCCCGTTACAACTTTTTATAGACAGATACCTATGCTAATCTGGCCAGGTGACACCCTGGCAAAACTGCTTTTAGTCGTGGATGATAATCAACACGGCTAATGGGTTGTGTATCTAATGACCCCGAAAGCTCTGAAGTGTCTGCAAAACTATGGGCATTTAACTCCAGCATTGCCGTTACACTCTGTAAATGACATTATGATGCCTACGCTAATCAGATTACAAATATCACAACGTGATCAATTGTTTTGATTACCTCAGCTCGCATTAACGGCAGGTCCATTTGTGATGTCTGAAGTACATATACGGTAGTAGCAAACAAGCAACTGAGAAAACGCGCGCGAAGCGCGCCGAAAAAATGGCGTTTTGAAAGCACTTTATTAATGTTTAACCATCGCATTTCATTGGAAAGTTATTCACTCCTTTAATTTTAAGCCCACTCAAGGAAAAGGGAGGGCCTAACCCATCTCGAATTACATGTTTTTTTTATTTATTATTTTTATTTTTGAAAATTGAAGACCATGCTTTGCAAACTTTGGGGGGGGGGCAAGTGCCCCCCCCGTGCCCCTATGGCGAGCCGCTAATGATTCTATTCAAATTTTACTAGGACATTCTTAGAGTGTACGTGGTTTTTGTGCAGTGTGTTTCACTGTTTTGCCGCCAAAATGAAGAGTCGCGTGACGTCAGTGCATAAGATCTATTGTTCCTCTTCTACGACGGCCAAAGTTGAAGAGAGAGAACGAATATCCGAAGAGTAGGAACTATTACTGTTCCTTTGTTGAGAAAGAGATAGTCCTCCTGGAGGCACAGTTACTTCGAGTGTAAACCTAAATATTGTTATGGCCATCAAAGTTACCATACCTGACATGAAGCCTCCAAGTTGTAAAACGATCCCGTCTAGAAAATATGCCATCACGGCGGCTTGTTCAAAATGATGATTGCAAACCATGGAGGGTAGCAGACCAAACATACCAGAACTGCTGACAGCTTGACACAATCCACTGACAAAAGTCAAAACAGCTAAAAATGTGAAATGCCCTGTGAAGGTGCAGCCAAATAGGCATAGACCGTTCAAAGTGAATGGAATGAGACAACTCGTGTATGCGTCCATCTTGTCAAGGTGGAACAGCACAATAGCAACAACCTTACCAAGGAATCCACCGATGCCTCCACATGTCGACAAAAAGACGGATTGTTCTGCGGTTAGTCCTGAAGAGGTTCCCAGAGAGACAAGGAAAAGCGCCCATGATATGTAAATGTACAACATTAAACTTTCAATAACCATAAATATCATTATATTGTCGTGAAAAAAAATTGTAGGAAATGGAAATATGTGTTTTTCTATAAAGCCGACTATCGTTGCCTTCTTCACTTCGTCCTGTCGCTGTTGAAGTTTGGGACAGTCTGTATTTTTATCGGTTGATTCAACTGTAACGCCTTTGCGGAGTGCTTTCCTTTTTACCGGTTTCTGGGCTATACCAACGGCCACCATATTCCACAAGATTGCACCGAAAATGATGAGTGAATCTTTCTTACCAAAAGCATCTTCCAAATATTGCAAAACAGGGGGTAGGGTTGCTAGACCGATATACTCGAACAACGCCGATGTGGACAGCATAAAAGGAAACTTTGTACCAAAATGCTCTTGCATGTTGAGATATCCCGGCAGAGTTACCAATCCAAACCCAAGGCCTGTCAAGGAAATTTAGTAAAATAGAAGTTTCATTGAATGGACCAAAAATGTTTATTTTTTGTTACTGAAGGAAAAACATCTTAACAGCCTGCATTCAGTCGAAGATTCTATAGTTTTAAGACGGAATCAATTCTCATAAAATATTATTTTATCATTAAATGAGGAGAATTATTCTAGCGCGCCAAATTCCCGCCCGAATACGCAATTCAAACAGTGTTGTTCAACTTCAACTGTGCGTAATTGTCAGCATGCCTTGCTGCCACTCAAAAGAATCAAGGTACACTCTTAAAACACCGGGGTTATTTTTAACCAGGATCGGTGTTCTATTTACTCCAACACAATCTTGGTTAAATTTTCCATGAAATCCTGGGTAAACTAACGCAAATTCTGGTTAAAGTAACTAGGATTTGAGTTAGTTTAACTAGGATTTCATGCAAAATCTAAGCAGGATTGTGTTGGAGTAAATAGAACACCGATCCTGGTTAAATGTAACCCCGGTGTTTTAAGAGTGTAACAAATTAAAGCGGGAGGTCGGATGCTCACCTGAAGCGATGTAGACTACAAAAAGTTGCCACAAAGACACAACCCAAAGTCCGTAGCAGATATAACTAAACCCGACCAGGAAACCTCCAGATGCAGCTAACTGTCGTTTCGTAAACACTTTCAGCAATGCCGAGCCTACGGGAGCTGTATTGAAAACAACAGGGTGTTACTGTTACCATTCAATTTCAACTAATTTGTAGACTATCTCTTGATTAACGTCAAATGCAAAGCTTAAGAAAATATAATTTCCAAAGGGACTTACCGCACAGAAAAGCCAGTCCGCTCTGTATGGCGAATGCCCAAGCGACCATTGAGTGAGTGGTACCAATGTAAGCTACCATATCGTCTAGTAAAACTCCATTCGCTTTCATACAACCGTGGTAAAAGAACAATCGTGCTGCCCAAGCTGCGAGGACAATCCACTTATCCATAATTTGATTTTCGTCAGGTATAGGACACGGACTTCAAACTTAAACAAAATGTTAAGTTCTAAAATGTTTAGTAGATTTTGAAAGTTTTAATCATATGAAGGGTCTTAAAATTGTGATGCTACTTTCCCCGGCTGTACGTAATTGTATGTCGTTACTTACTAATTTGATAGGTTTCTGCGTGAAAAGGAATTATAAAAGGACTTTACTTACCAAAACCATTGCGGTTATGCTAGCAAAAATTAATACTATTTCCAGTGCATGGATATGCTTTCACTGTATTCTCCTTATCTTGATCTCTTGTGTGGTAGGCCTATAGTTGGTTTAGTTATGAATTGAGTAAAATACTATAGAAACAGATGAACTAAATACTATACTAGAATCAGGGAGCTGTTAGGAAGGACACACAACAACCAAATCTGTCAGACAATAAGTACTTCAAAATGGTTTGTTCCCATTCAGGTATCAAACTTTGATTGACAGGTCTTTTTGTTCCCATTGTTTATCCCTGTTGACTTTCCCTTTCTGATGGTTACCTGACCCTTTCACACCCAAATAATCCTGCAACAATAGCCTGTTTTCGCTTTTTGCTTTTATCGGACTACGCGTGTCCGATAAAAAGTGTCTGTCGGTGTGACGTCACGAAAAAAATCAGTTAACGTTTCATTTTCATAGACCTCTGATGCAAATCATATATTTACACTGGTTGGCAAATTCTGGGCTCTTTCTGGCCCGAAATGGAGAAGATTTTAATAAAAACTCACAAAAATTGGATCGGAATCCGATTCGAATTCGTTGTAGTTTGACCACGGCTTAATTAAGTCATGGTGACTTAAGTATGTTGTTTTATACTCCTAACTTGAAAACTTGCAGTTTCTTTGCCAATACTTCGGGCAAAAGCAATGACGTGATATTTGTATTACGCGCCGATGCCCTGTTGCCGTACAGCCTAGCCAAATCAATGGCTTCAGTCCAGATCGGCGGACGTCATTCTCCCTTACTTTAATTTCTATGTGTACTTCCTTTGTGTCCCTACGAATTTGATGCATCGTCTCCTTTAAAGGGGAACGATAGTGGCCATTTGACCCTTTACATATGTGTAGTATACATATAAATACTACAGATAATCTTTACCTGGTGGACCTTACATGAAACCTTTATTAAGAAGAATATATTTCACTAAATTTCCCTCGCTTGCTGGCATGTGCGCAGACATATTCGAAAGAAGACGATTAGATATCAGCTGATTGCTGACGTGTGATAATCCAAGATTATCAGTCGAGAATCTTGGATTCTCGACCGATAATCTTGGATTATCAGTCGATAATCTTGGATTTTCTATATATTGAACATTCGGCTTGCCATGACGTAAAACGCGCGCCTCACGATTTCCAGAGCAAAATGTTGCCAGCTCAAATAGATTTAAAGAGGCCCTCGTGGGATTTTTTTATGCCCCACAGCTAAAAATACTAAATAGTTCTTGCCGATTTATTTTCCGTAGTATTGCAAGAGGATGCTATCAAGGAAACTCTCTTTCAGTGGTTCCATTTTCCGAGCCCATGGTATCACTCTGAAGGGCTGTGTTCATGCGGTGTTTGGATAGTTCTTCATAAAGATTTCTATACGTAAATGATGATTATCTGTTTTTACTCTTATGCTACCGTGAGAACATTAAGAGATTCAACTCTTCGGTAGTAGTCATGAAAACTTAAGGAAATTCGCATCCACTGAGGGAAAGTTTTGTCTAACTTATGGAAACACTATTCTCCTCTAAAAACCTATACCTGTTCGTTAGGGCCTGGTATACGTTCGAGACGAAAGTCTTGTGATACTGTCAGATTTAGTGCATAAAATGAGGATTTTGCGTAGACAATGTGGAGTATGATATCGATTATTGCATATTTGGTGGAGTAATGGCCGCACTCTTGCAGCAACACCTTGAAATGTCAGCCGACAGTTGTATTTGAGCATAGGCGTACGGGACGACATTTCATGGGGGCGGGGGGTGGAGGGTGTTTGCCCTGAAAATTTTGCAAATTGCCCTGATTTTCCCCTTTTACCACGATAGCACGCAGGATGGGTACGGATGAGTCCCCCCCCCCCCCCGAAACTATAGAGAAAGATATTATTTCGGGAGTTTTACCACTTGTATTCAACAATATGCGTTGTGCAATAAACATTTTGCCCTGTTGGCAAACGCCGCTGCCCGCCGCACTGCCCACTGTACTGCTCCTTGCCCTAAAAATACAAGTGGCAGTGCCCTGAAATAAGCATTTTCCCTGCTCTGGGAGGGCTGCAGCCCTCCCCGCCTCGTACGCCTATGTATTTGAGTCTACCGGAAACAAGCCTAACCATTCTCTGCGATGTGTTCCCGTCATAGTTGCCTCGAGCTATAACAGGCACAGAATTTCTTTTTGGTTGAGTAAGCTTCAGTCAGACGCATTTGGTCTGGTAAAAGACTTCTGTGTATTGTTTGAATATTTTACTTTGAATTTTACCACTTTTATTGTCACATTGGCTGTTGAGAGTTTAGAAAAATCTAAAAAAATTTTGACAAGTATGATCGAATCCCTCCGGACTACGGCGATACATGCAGTTGTCGAGTACCATGCTAGTCTTGGTCAAGACGTTAGTAAATTTTCACCTCTCGCGTTTTTTTTAGAAAAAGAGGGCGCTTGTCAACTAGACTGTACGTACTCGAGTATTTCGTTCATTACTAACAGAATACAGATAGTATCGAACAGAAATTTGACAACGTGTACTGTGTACAACTAAATGCTACGGTCTTGAACAAGACTAGTACCATGCATGCGTGTGGTATGCCATATAGAGTTAATACGGATTTCGAGCTGCACTTATAAATGTAGGGTGAAGGATTTTCTCGAACTTTTTAACTAATTAACAAAACCGATGTGACAAATTTTGACATTTCATTCATTGCCGCCATTTTGAAGATATGCAAATGAAGTCATTATCTAATCACATTGTATGTTCACTCAGTTGATTCCTTCATGTCTCAAAACCATGTATTAAAATCATTGTAAAAATGCTTTTAAGAAATAAAGATATGCAACAGAAGAAATCTATACATAATAAATCTATTTCGACATTCCATAGCCGCCATTTTGAAAATATGCAAATATAGTTATCATCTTATCAAGTCAAATATTACCTTAGTTGTTTCGTCATGCATAAAATCATTGTGAAAATTTAAAATTATTCAAATATGTTAATTGGAAGAGAAATTATGCCCAAAGATATTTTTTCATTTTTTGACGACCATTTTGAAAATATACAAATTGGTAAGCATCCAGTCACCTAAAATGCAGTTCTAACTTATCCTGTTATGTCTCAAAGCTACAGGAGAGCATTAAAATCATTTTAAAATCTTAAATGGAACTGCATAATTATATGCTCAAACATATGTCTTTTTATATTTCCTGGCGGCCATTTTGAAAATATGGTACCACGCCCTCTTTTACATAGAAGTTCGTTGCGGTCCACATTTTATCCTACTCAGAATATACCATGGTACCGGTACATGTGTGCCAAATTTGGTGCTTTTATCAAAAAGTGAACAATCCATGTGCTTAGAAGCTGTACTATTAACACTGACGTTTAAAGGCCGGGATAGTTTCTTTCGCATTTGAATATGTACAAATAGGGAACATGTTTAAAAAAATTATCATTCTTAAAGGAGTTGGGTAGCCGCCAAAACAAAATAAATTCTCGGACCCGCCGACTTCGTTACGTCACATCCGGTTATGATTCTTGGTTTATCGATTAGATCTGAAACCGATGAAGCCATCCATGCATTGTGTTTAGCACAGTATACAACTCACAACGTACGTACATGTGTAGTATGTTCGCGTTGCGCGTTTCAGTGCGATAAATTTAACTTAAGAGGAATTAAGATACACGCCTATTTCGCTCATCATCTGCTGGAGGTTCATGGACAGCATTGTCAATTTTGCAGGTAATTGAAACTGTTTTTCCGATCAATGAGTTTGTTTTTCGTGGTAGACCTAGGCGCTAAAGCTAGCCTACGTTAGGCTAACTTATTTAGTACTGATATCGATCAGAACCGTTACAAATGGAAACGATTCAAAAATGTCTGTGCCAGAAGAAAAAGTAACGAACTAGAAATTCAAAAAAACAAATTGTGTAATATCTTGCAAGTGGAGAATAAATAAATCTAAGAAAACATATCGGAACGATATCACTAAATTACATCGCAAAAATTATTTTAAATGAGAATTTAAAACGTATTAAGAGGAATGTTTTCAATATTAGCCTCACACTGAGGGTAAACATCTCGTTTGGTATGATGTTTTCATTTCGGAATTATGCCACTACCCAGCTTCTTTAAGCCCGGGTCACACTGCCACGACAATACGGCGACCACGCGGTTCCACGACTAGAGTTCCGTCGTGTCGTAAGCCGTCGGCCCGATTGAACATGTTCAATAGTGGTTGGATGCAGTCGGTGCACCAGAATGTCTACGATTTATGAAAAATGGCTACGACGGAGAGACGCAGGTAGTTGTGGTGGTGTGACCCGGACTTTAAACAATGTTTTAAAATGCGGCAAAGGGAAAATGCATGGAAAGTCAGCCACTCACACAATTTTTGTACCATACAAAACGCATCAGGCGCATGTCCCTCCTACCAGCATTTGTGATTGCCTTTGGTTAGTATGAAATGAAACTTAGGCTATAACTAGCAGATTGTAACCATAGTACGGTAAATAATTAATTTGTTATCTGTTAGTAAGCATTCTGGGTAGCCAATGTGCTATATTAATTTAGTGTATTTCTGTATGATACGAATCATAATGCTACGATGAGTAGCACGTCTTAGATACCAAGATGTAGAGGCGTCACATGAAATCAAGTTTGAAAATTTATTTTGCTGGCACAACTAATTGACGGTTTATCATTGACTGTAACCTTGAACTGGTTTCCACACAGATTCCACAATAATTGATGAAGAGATATAAACAGAGGCAAGATGGATATACAAAATCAAAGAAGCAATTCAGTTGATCTATACGTTAGAAATTGAAAATAACTTTCAGTTTTTGATTTGATTTTAATCTTGGACGAATTACAGACGAATTACAAATTATGGATAAGTGGATAGTCCTGGCTGCCTATTCAACACGATTTTTCTTTTTCAGTGGTTGCATGAAAGCGAATGGAGTCTTACTAGAATACATGGTTGCATGCCTTGGCACTACTCATTCAGTGATAGCGTGGGCATTCGCCGTACAGAATGGTCTGGCTCTTATATTTTGTAAGTTTATTAATTGTGCGGAAATTTTATTAACGTTTGCCGCTCAAAAAGCCACGATTAGAATAGTCAACCAGAATATTGATATACTCCACATTAGTCAAATTCCACCCTGTTGTTTCACACAGATAAAGTGACATTAGCCTTTCTACAAGTTTGCACGAAACGACAGCTAGCTGCATCTGGAGGTTTTCTGGTCGGATTAAGTTATGTCTGCTGCGGACTTTGGGTTGTGTCTTTGTGGCGACTGTTCGTAGCCTATGTCACTTCTGGTGAGTGCATAATGGAAAGACATGCACATTCAAAACATTGTCGTAAGAATACAACCACAGTAGTCTTTGGTTCGATTATAAAAAAAAAACTATTGTTTTTAGAACAAGAAATGTACCGTGAGTTAGAGTTCACAGTCTTACATTTAATACTGAATATGAATGATAAAAATCTTAGTTTGAATACAAAATGAAAAACATAACCATACCTATTTTCTGATTGCAGCTAGTGCCAAAGATTTATTATGTTAATATCTGTCAAGCAAGAAGACTGTCAGAAATGTCTGTGAAATGTTGTAGAATTACAAAACAAAATATTAAGAAACATAAAGAGATTACAAAGTTCTGTGAATTTCTGAAAATAATGGACAGCACTTTGTCTGTATTCTTTACGTTTCTTTATTTTTTGTTCTTTAATTCTACAAAACATTTTAACAAAAATGTTTAATTTCATTACATTTCATGTAACCTTCGAAGAAAAACACTTTTTATCAGAGACGGATGTATAGGTGTGAATAGCCCAGGCCCAGATAATAGATACAAACCTTAAGGAAATACTACTCAATACCAAAATGTGATCAGTAATAAACCTACTTCTGTGATGCCTGTGGTATCGTGTGAAATAGAAAACTAACTATTGTTTAGTACAATCTACTACCAATTGCTAGCTGACCAGTATATCCAACTGTGCAAGCTTGGTAGGGAGACACGTATGCTTGAAGGAGCAAGTTGTGGAAATTTGCTTTGTAATGCATGTTAAGTCTAGGAATTTGAAAATTGCTGCAAAGATCATGGCATGATCAATTTAATTTTAGTCGTAATTTTGTCTTTCAAATCAGGAAATGTGTAATTTGTGTGAAGTCATAAAAGGGCCGGCATAAAATAGCTCGTTGTGAAGGTCATGCAAAGTCATAGAGATGGAGGAAAAGTCCCCGAACCCAGTCGTTTTCTTAGGGGCGTGGCATAGTAATTAAGTTTGTTGATTTGAAGCAATCTTGCATATAGGACATTATATGTTGTATTAATAATGTATCGGTTACGGTGAGTCCCAAGTAATTCTGTCTAACAACGAAGCTGTTGTTTAGAAAAACTTGTTGATCAGTTGACAAGATACTGACGGTAAAGTTTTCAACAAAACAATTGGGAATAACAGGAAATTAACTTTTAGGTTAATTGTTGTGTGTAACATTTACAGGTGTTGGACTTGGAATACTGAGCATGACCAGATGACTGGGTATCTCTCCGTTCAAGAACATTTTGAAGAGAAGTTTTCGTTGATGATATCTGTAGCGTGTTTGTTCGAATTTGTTGGTATCGCAACACTACCACTTGTTTTGCAATATCTGATTGACTTATTTGGTCAACAAAATGCCATCATCATTTTTGGTGCAATCTTGTGGAATTTGGTAGCAGCTGGCGTAGCCTACAAACCTGTCCAAAGGGAAACAAAAGGTATTCGAGTTACAACAGAGTCGGTCGATCGAAGAACACATTACCCGAAGCTAAACAACCCAGAAGAGAACAATATCAATACCCAGGAAAAAAGGGTCACAATATTTGTGGAAAAGTACTTTCTTTCATTCTTGTCTTTATTTTTACAAGAAAATTTTATGGTATTCCTTATCATCGAATGTATTATGTACTTCATTTTCGTATCGTGGGCGCTTTTCCTGGTGTCTCTGGGAATCTCTAAAGGGTTTGTCCCCGGAACAAGCGGTCTTCTTATCGACATGCGGAGGCATCGGTGGATTCCTTGGTAAGGTGGTTGCTGTTGTGTTGTTCCAACTTGACAAGATGGACGCATATACAAGTTCTCTGATTCCATTGACTTTAAACAGTTTATGCCTTTTTGGTTGTGCCTTAATAAGGGACCTCTACATTTTAGCTGCTTTGACATTTTTGAGTGGATTATGTCAAGGGGTGAACAGTTCCGGTTTATTTGGTCTGCTACCTTCCATAGTGTGCAAATATCATTTGCCACAAGCGGCTGCAATCAGTGCTGTACTTGAAGGAATCGTAGTACAGCTTGGAGGTTTAATATCAGGTATGACAAGTTTTCTTTAAACAATGCTTAAGTTAATCATACAGGTCGCTAAAAAAGAATTTCAGCTAAGCACATGCTTAATACTACTTCTCCCATCTAAAACATGTTTTTATGTCACATTGAAGAAAATATTTTCCTTCCTTCTGGTAATCACATCAGATAAGAACAACTCAAACATCCGAATGGAAATAGTGAAAACGTTCCTCATAAGGTTTTGCTACTCTTGAGGGAACTTTGATTCAAGTGTTTTACAGTTAATTCATACTTCATATTTTGTCGACGTAAGAAACGGGTCGACGGGTCATGCTCCAAAAGAAATATTGAGTATTGAAATTGTCTTTGTTTTAGGTTGAAAACGTGGAAGTTGTTGACTACTTTCGATCATCAAATCTGAACTTCCAAATAATAACTGATCTGTCATATTCCATGTCTTTGCCATAAAATAAGTTAAAAATTTAGATAATTCGGTGCTTATTGACAAAATGACGATAACGACTGTAAGGACATATATTTTTCCAACAATCTAGCCAATAAGTCTATATAATCGATTTTAGATCACGGATGTAGAAAACTCGCCAGAAAGAAAGTAGTATAAGATCAGCCCCACGTTTGCAGCAATAACTGAGTGAACTTATTTAAAAACTTTACGAAATGATCTGGATTTTTACTAAAAAGACTACACTATATATATATATATATATATATATATATATATATATATATATATATATATATATATATATATATATATATATATATATATATATATATATATGTATATATGTGTGTGTGTGTGTGTGTGTGTGTGTGTCCTTATTTTTCTCGCTTTACTGCACACAGGAATTGTCCGGGATACGCTGGGATCGACCATTTACGTATTCGGATTCGACGGCCTTCTATGCATTTTCGCTCTCCCTTTGGTTTTTCGATGGGCATGTGTAAAACAACCAAAATTACCTTAGTTATATCTTTACATAACGATGATCCAAATCTACACATCGTTCTAATCGGCCTATTTGGTAATATCTGACTAAACCTGACTGGGGCTTGGAGCGAGCCAACGACAACCCGAGGCTCTGCAGGAAGGCGAGCCAACCTTTTCCCCAGACGATGGGGACTCCAAGGGCATTCATTAGCACCCTGGAAGCCCCCTCCGTTTTGGAAGATTTTTAACAAAATTAAAGGCATTAGACTGAAGCATTAAACGTATTCTAGAGGACATGAATTCCTCACTAAGGGGACCAGAATATAATATTTTGAACATTTTTATGTCAAATCACACTTTGGCTATCAGTCTTTCGTCACTAATTACTACACAGCCGACACATCTTCAGAGTTGCGACGATTGTACTACCTACTAATCAACAGACGCGTCATCAGATCAACACTTGCACACATAGTATGCTAGCGGCAGAGTAGTTTATTCGCGCAAAGCACTGAAATAAAAAAAAAAAAACGATTTAAAGATTTGGATATCCATGTTTGATAAAAAGTATACTCATGCGTTTCCTAAAACTTTAATGTAGGGCCTCTTTGCGAACTTTTACCAGAGAGTTTTCACTAATGGCAACTCCCTGCTTTAAATTCAGCCAACAAAATTGGATCGGCTCGACGACGACGGACCGCTGTCGACCACTTCGGCGGTCCGTCAGAGAAATGTCCGGTGGTTCATCGGCTGTCGGCCGATGACGGCGACGCTGATTGGTAAAAACCTTTTACCCATCATGCAAAGTTTCTGTCCGCTCCGATGTCTGTCTATCGGTCCTATGGAGACTGGCCGCGTGTTCATGGCCGATCGCGAGCTTCTGGCATATTATGGTTCATTTACGAATATTGTAATGAGGCTCATAAGAAAATACCTTTACATGACCATGGTCCAAGTATATGAATCCTGGGGAAGGGTAAAGACTCATCAGGGTCTTCATGTCCATAGTGTGACGCTAAAGATTATGCCCTACATGACGTTTCAGCATCATAATTGATCACACCTAGCATGTCTCCCTTCCACTTGTCAAATCGTGGAAAAAGTGCAAAGTTTCTGTCCGCTCCGATGTCTGTCTATCGGTCCTATAGAGACTGGCCGCGTGTTCATGGCCGATCGCGAGCTTCTGGCATATTATGGTTCATTTACGAATATTGTAATAAGGCTCATAAGAAAATACCTTTACATGACCATGGTCCAAGTATATGAATCCTGGGGAAGGGTAAAGACTCATCAGGGTCTTTATGTCCATAGTGTGACGCTAAAGATTATGCCCTACATGACGTTTCAGCATCATAATTGATCACACCTAGCATGTCTCCCTTCCACTTGTCAAATCTGTGTCCTGTGGCACGAGTATTACCTAGCCCCCCTGTTCGCATGGACATATTGCTTTCAATCTGGAGTTGTAAGAAGGGTTAAACTTTCATTAACGTTTCATAACCTGCACCGGAATGCCGTGGTTACAGCAATTTCAAATTTTACTTATTTTCCATTTTCTGTATAGTGCCCCCCTTTTCTCACCAAGTTGTATGATGTTAGTCTCTCAATTGTTGTTATCCCATTCACAGATGTAATGCAAGGTCCTGATAGGTTTAGCCTTTTTTCACAAGGTTTTTCCTTTTTGTTGTTCAATTAGTCTCTGACTTTTCACGCAGGTTTGTATTATATCATTCAAAAAAGGTAAGATATGTTGGCTCCTGGAGGATACAAGTCAGGGTTTGTAGGACAGGCCATCATGACTGATCGTCAAACTCGAGCCGCAGGCTTGGATTAAGGGTTGTACAATTTGTGAAGGCTATGTCCTACCAGGGAGCTGGAAGACAGCTCCCTGGTCCTACCCAGTGAACGCCGACTGCGCGAAGTCACGATATGGGTATGAAGGCCTTCCCCTTGGAAAATGCTGAAATTAACCAAAAAATGTCTTAAATGCAATTTTCGGTCGTTTAGTGATCAATATAAGTACCCTACACAAACTTTGCATTGTTGGTTAGCCGGGTTTCATCTCAAAAAGTTAGTAGCGCCACAAGTTGCGTCTAAGGCAGTTTCATGGACGTTAGAATGAAAAGCAAAAAAAAGCAAAAGACATCCCAAAATCACAATTTCATTCACCTTTTTTCAGATTAATCTTTGAATTTATTGTTTAAACTTGAGTTTATCTTGGACCAGGGAACTGTCTGGACTAAAGAACCAATTGGTTCTATCAGGAAGCTACAGGAAACTGCCTGGTACAGAGAATGGGCAGAGAAATAAGGGATTGTGGAGGGATTTGAAACAATAAGTTTCTCTCAAGGAGTCCCACAGGAAGTGTTAATGGGTCAACTACGGTGTAAGCCAAACATTGAAACATAGCCTTTTAAGCAGGCGCGTCCAGCCAGAAATTTGTCAAGGGGGGGGGGGGGCGAAGCCTGTAGGCAAACTATCTAAGGGTAGCGCCACCAAAGGTTGGTGCGAAGCGTACAAGAAAGTTTGACCGAAAATACCTCCCAGATTGCTGGAAATGGTACTTCCCAGGCCTTGTAAGTTGCATCTAAACATTTTTATTTTGAGTTACTAGCAATATCATAAAAAAAAAAATCATTAAAAAATACCAAAATATGCTCATTGAGGGCGCCTGCCCCCTTCGCCTCCTTGGCTACGCGCCTGCTTTTAAGCTATTGTAGTAATGTTATCTATTATATTAAAATTCCTTCTCGGTGTGCAGATTAATTAACAAGTTTAGTATATGATAGTTAATAGCAGATTCAGTCTATTACGACCTTGCCCATATGAATTTCTGAGAAAAGAATGTATTTTAATGTATCAATCAATGTGTGGGGCCATCAGCGGGAAACATCTTAACTTTTGGGCCGTAGTTGAAAAACCCTTGAATGTCATAAATTCCTCTTTTTCATTGTCACTGCAGCATGGTAGCATATCGTATGACTGTAGGAGTAACAAGATGACTTATTGCAAGATTTTTGCAGGGAGTTAGGCTACAAGTTTTTATTAACATCCATCTCGTACAACTTTCAAATTTCTGACTGTTAAAAGTTGATGAAATGTAGATTACTTTGCAGAACTTAAAAGACAAAAAAGTGAACTTAACGAGAACCCTTATAGACCTTAACTCACCTTACTCTCGAATTCACATACCACAGATTGTAAAAGTTTCACTCCTTGTAACTGTACCATGCAGATTGTATATTATATGGCTGAAGTATATTCATTCTTTGACTAGACAATTCACACGTTAAGGCCGTAGTCAAGGGGGCAGGAGAGCGAATTTCCCTCCAGACCCTTTTTATAATAGCCTAAACACATTTTTACACATCTCGCCCCTCCCCTTTAGTACCTTGTCTGGCTACTAGCCTGTCGCACTTTTAAATTCCATACCCACAACATTTCATAAATTTTAGAATTTGAAAATTACTAAAGGTAATTAAGAGCTCCATACAGTACTATGACTTGTTTCATGTAATTATGTTTCTATTTACCGAAAAAGTAACGTAATTCCCAGCATGCCGTAACATTTAGGACTTTCAACTGTATAGTAGATGGAAAACAGCGCGAAAGTTTTACTGACTGTCTAGTGATTCATACATCTATACAATTGAATGATGAAAATATTTCTAGAGCTAATCCAAAAGACTTTGAGTCATAAAAATATTTAATTAACCTGGGCAGAAGCGTTCCAAAAATTTCAGCGACATAAAAAACCGACACCATCCTATAATTAGGAAAAAAGTTGCAATTATATAACCCTTGCACCAGGAAACATATTATCTTGTTGCTTGAGGGGGGTGAATTTTCGTCTTTCGTCAATCAATAATTAAGGAACCTGATCTTAGTTCTGGTCATTATAAAAAGGTAACTACAAAGATAGAATAGACGACTTGAGTAAGTTTAAGAAATTATGTTGGGAACGAGAGATTTTGCCTTTAAATTTGTGTCTCTTCTTCTTCGGTATGACTTCTAAACACTAGATCGTAGATCATTTGGTGACCATTGTCCCAGCCGTAGAGTTTTTGATCGTAAGGATTGTAATTCAAGGAGTATGTCTTCAAGAATTTGTTGTCAAATGGTATCTCCAAGAAGTCCTCGGCTTCTGTCTTGGTATCGTATTTGTAGTTGATTCTGTTAATATGCGAGTCAAAGCCATTGGTACAGTACAACACTTCACATACAATGAAGCAGTTACCAGCGGCATTTTTTGGATAATTTGTCTGCCATGTCTGTACCACATCGAGGGTGTCTGGGTCCAGCTTGCTGATCAGAATGAAACCGTTTGCAGCTGAGCTGGAGTATACTGCCCATAGACCTGATTCATCGACCAGAATATCAATGTCAGAGTACGCACCAGACCTGTAAGGATATTCACTGCTGTAAGAAGCTCCAGGGAGACTCTTAGTGACGAGCTTTCGATTCACTCTTACGTCAAAGCGTCCCAAGTTGCCAGAGTTCCAAATGTTGTAATACAAAGATCCGTTGTATGCCACGAGGCCAGTTCCTTGTGAATAATCTGGCCTAAAAGACACAGTGGTGACGTCACGGTTATCATGGAAGTCCTTCAGAGATCTGTACGCATTGAGCGTCTGCGCGTATCTGCAAGAAAAACAAGAGGGCAATCGGAGTTGCAGATCTCATCTCGTACACTGGCAGTTGGAAGTTAATCGGACAAATGGTTTAGGATGAGTGCGCGACACACTTCTTCGCAAATTTAAGCTTTGACCTTCATCTTGACCTAAAAACCCACCCTTAGCACAAAACTTCACGACAACTTAGTCGTAAAAGTTAGGCAAATTTGACCTTTTATCTACATTTTTACCTTTGATCCATCCCTTCTGTAGCAACCAAAAAGCATTATTTTAAGTATTATCTTATCAACCCTAGTATACAATGTGGTTTTATTACTTTTTCTAACATACTGATGGGGGAAATATGCAAACAAATTTTAGCAAATTTGACCTTCGACCTCTGACCTTTGACCTATGATATCATCAATTAATGAATGCATGCACAGTTTTCATGGTTTGGTACTTATCCATCAAGTCTAAACTCGATAGGTCTTACAGTTCAGGAGGAGTACGTGACAAACATTTTTGCAAAGTTTCGGCAAATTTCACATTTGACCTACATTTTGACTTTGACCCCACCTTCGCAACCAAAAATTATCTTTCAGTCCTGGCATATCATGTGGTTTTATTACTCTTTCTACATACTGCAGGCAAATAATGGCCAAAAACCCAATTTTTAACAAATTTGACCTTTGACCGATTTTTAGCAAATTTGACCCCTGACCTATGACTTTTATGGTCAGGCACCTACCCAACAAGTTTGAACTTCATCAGACTTGCGGTTTAGGAGGAGTTAGCGACAGACTTTTTAGTGTACACACGCACACACAACACACACTCTCACGCACTCAAACACTAAGGATACTAAGACACTAAGACAGTCACATTTCTAATGTTAGGTGAAGTACAATACCTCATCTCCTTATAAATATCTTGTACGGAGATGAGATAAAGACAGGTAATTCAGTTAGTTGGTCGTAACAATGTGATTGAATGGGACGCGACCCCTCTAGAAAAATTCTCATCCGCCAACGAAGCAAATAATTTTTCATACGAAAAATTATTAGGCCTATTGACTAAACATACCTCTCGCCATGAAAAGCATTTCAAGCACACCATATTAATGTCTTGCCCCCCCTCCCCTTCCCCTCGCCCAGCAACATCTGGCCATTGCATTTGTATAACAATCATATAGGGAGTAAGGTGAAAGTAAATACCTTCCGTTGGGCATTTCATACGAGAAGACACGTCGTCGATTCTCTAAGGGATCGCGAAACCAAGATCCGTAGGTCGGGCGCAGACCACTGACCGTGTATGGGAGAGATACGGCTACAAGCTCGGAACAGGTGTCTAAACAAGAAAATTCGATAAAAATTGGTTCCAAGTGTCGAGAGTTTACTGAAATTAAGCAGAAGTATCGAAACGGAAAACATGCAAAAAGGAAGTAAGGACTGAACCTAGACAATTGTGAAAGTTAGCAAGTTGTGAGCACCTTATGGATCTGCCCCTTCAACGCCTAACTTCTGTTCGGCCAAGTAGGTACGTGCTAACAACGAATTTAACTGGTGCCATCTGACTGTGATTAAAGGCCTTAGAATTTTGCCTCGAAAATATTTAGAAATAAGATCATTTAATCTACATACAACTGGTGGCTGGACTTTGACTGACATTAAAGACAGACAGTCATCACCCCAAAGTATATTTTTAGTGTAGGGGTATGAAAATTCTCAGTTGGTGACTGCTTTTTGATTGACATCAAAGTTTGAAAATTTGAAAGATGCAGAGTAGCTCACATTCCACACAAGGCAGAGAGAGTGCCATTGTTACATTTTATAGCCTTGTATGCTCACCAGGACATAGCTTTAAGCAATAAAACAGGTTTATGCTTGCACAAGGAGTAGCTTCATACAGTTATGGGAGGAGCTAGAAGTTGCATAGTTGGGAGAATTGGAACTGTCTGGGATGATGAAAATTCGCCTTTAATTCAAACAATAGCCTCACTCTGGTTGGTCAATTACAACTTGTGCAGTCAGTTGTGTTCTCAATTGCTCACACACCACAGTGTGATGATATGACCTGGAAAATTTAAGGTCAGTGCAGTCAGTCTACGTAGTTTTGTCTAGGGTATGTTAGATTTTTTTAGATTAATTGGAGGAAGACCTAGAAGAAAATGTAGGAAGGAAATATTTTCCTGTTTGGAGTCAGATTGCAGAGCCTCAAAGAGTGGTGCATACCCTAACTGTACTTCGTAAAGTGTTAAAATTGTTCTGACCATTCGCGCATGCCTGAATACTCTAAATGGGTGATTTCGTTTAAGCCATCTAGATATATTGTATTATAGTTCTATATGCAATGAGTTGTAATATTATAGGGCCCAGCGGCCAGGGACGACGGGCGTCAACAAATAGAAATGTTACTGTCAGATGAAAAGACTCTGGTGCACACACAGCCCCAACACTTGAAGTCAAGGTACCATATTGCAAATGCCATTGCATACAGTACCAAGTAAATCGGTAGCCCCTTCTCCTTTCGCCAAGGCTTCGGAAAACCAAAAACGTCGTGATCAGCACCAAGACACTTTTATTTGAATCTGGAAACATTTGATGGATTGAGTTTCTCATCGTTTAAAAAAAAATTAAAAATGGTCATATTTGTCTATGCATAAAAAGTTGAAAAATGTCTCTGTCTTCATTCTTACCTTGTTTGCCCTCTTGATCCCACAGATCATAGAGGGCAGTCGTTACCTCGCTGTCTCTACATTCTTGTAGTCTTGCCTTAAGGCCCTCAATCTGCCGAAGCAGGTCAGATGTATCTGCATTCTCTTGTATCTCAAGTTCGTCAAGGAGGGTTGTCACATTCAGAATCTGCAAAAAAAAAAAAAAAAAAAAATAGGAAAACCTTGTCACGTGAATACAGTAAAAAATATTGAAAGATTTCAAAGGTCCATGCAGCCTCATTTTAATCGGATTTCGTAGGTTCAAGTAACCCATACATTCTGCGATACTATAAAATGAATAATGCTATGTAGAGCAACGTGCTTTCCTTAAACTCCAACAGAATGCTAATTTGATTGCTTGCTTTCGGAAAACAGTATAACACTAAGTACTACTCACCTTGACCTGAAGAATCCTTCCGCATATGGGTCACTTTATTTGTTCTCCAAATGGCTGCCACCTCCCCCCGGCCCCCAACCAACACTGAGATCAAATTTAAGGTTCCATTACTTAATACCTTTCAGAACCTAAATTTCCCTTTTAAGAACTCCTTGATGGTCAAAGAGGGTTATTATTTACGCTTGTGATGTATTCGAATTGGCTGTCAAGTTCAAGTCGGCACCAATGAGAACAAACTCACGGACTTCTTAGTGAATGTGGTTTTAACAATAAATACGGTTGCCCGGGGGTTAATCCTATTGGGGAGTGGGGACTAATAATTAAACTGCCCAATACGGCATGCAGTTTCCCTCCAACTTGGGGGCTGAGAAATTTTTGCCCAAATGTTCCTCGTTTTACGAAACTTGCTGGAAGTTTAGCCGAAACTCATTACTGAGGTGCATGCAAGTGTGATGTCCGCGAAGAACACAAAATTATACATTCAATCCGGAAAAAAATCAATTGTGGGCAGTATTTGGAGATAAACTTGCTCAAGTGTTACTATATATACTAAATTCGAGGATCTAAGGTTGCAGTTTTCTCTAGACATTTTGGCCGAATGTTTGTCCTATAAAAGTTTGCCCGGCCTATACGAAAAATGTCAAGACTACTGGGGTAAATAAGGACTCGGGGTAGTCTTGGTGAAGACATTTTTAAATTAAACGTTCTGTTTAGTTGGGAGCCAGTTGACCGAACAGAATGGCCCAAGTCATGATCTGTACTAGTCTCGTGCAGAATTCTTAGCTGTTGAGCCTGTTGAGTGCGCTCGAATAGGAGATTCTAGTTATTTACCAGGGACGTGAGTTCACCATAGAAAACTATAGGGATGCAGACACTTAAAGGGGCATATTGAGTTGATACCAATAACTTAACGAGGATGTTGCAAGGGTACTACCAGATGACAATGATTATTATTAGCATAATTAGTCAAGTTTCACATCCAATAGTTACGCATAAAGTTAAAATTTTGAATTTTTTTGGTATCCTGGCTGTAACGGTTGTGTGCATAATTTGAAAAAGTGTCTAGTCATGATTTTTTGAAAACTGAATTGAATTGTTTATTACTCACTTATGAAACATTTCTTTGCATGCAATATTTCTTTGCATGCAATATTTCTTTGCATGCAATATATAGGATTGTTTAATTTTGACCATTTGTCATTAGTATGTGAAAAAAAACTTAACAGATTTGGCAAAATTTGGTGAATTTCATGAACCAACTCAATGTGCCGCTTTAAATATTATTAGTCTTGGAATTAAGACTTCGATATTTTGAATCAGGTACTCGCAAGCCCTACTAGCTGCACCTCTGAACAGAGTCTTGACTTCTGCAATGACGTCACAAAGACGCAGGAACATACTCGACGTCAGCTATAAATTGTTATTCACCAGCCTACCATGTATGCTACGCTACATGCGTCTCATCGACTGAGGTGATGAACTACCAATATCTGAGAATCGTAGTGGTCAACCCAAAAGAAAACTAGTGATCTTGTACCTTGGAAAATGATCAAAAGACAGTTGTTTCAAATAACTTCATTAAAACCTGCGAAAGAACAAACTTTAGTCCAATAATATGGTTGTGGTGAATATTTTTGACCATAGGCGTAGGAAGCGGGAGTTTAGCCCCCAGACAAAAATGTAGGGGGCTGAAGTATGCTTTCCCCCAAGATCCAAGGGCAAAAACTCTTTATTTGTCTCTTCTGTAAGAAATGTCAAAAATTTGCAGTAATTTTCTTTAAAGTTTGTCCAAAAATGTTGCACCAAATTGCATCTGAGGACCCTTAAATACCCAAAAATTTTCCAAAGGGACCTCCCCTTAGACCCCTCCCCCAGGACGTCGATCAGAAAAAAGGTTCATCCTCCCAGTCTCGAAAAGCTTCCTACGCTTATGTTTTTGAGTGTAATGAAAATTTCCCTGGAGTCGTTATTCCAAGGAATTAGTAAAGTCGGTACCCCCTCCCCAAGCCTAACTGTTATTCAAGTAAAGTTAGTCCTTTTTCATGATGGATGTCTACAGATTCAAACTTTACAAACCTCGATTCAGACTGGACAGGCTATCAATAAGAATTTTCTTTACCCAGAGGGTTGTGAATACCTGGAACAGTCCTCATGACAGAGTAGTCGCTGCTCCATCCAGCAATGCCTTCAATTCCTACATTCAGAAATTGGAATCTACCTGGCCAAGAATAGGGATCTTAAAAAGCCTTTTGGCTTCCGAACCAAGGTTCAAGTTCAGTAAATAGGTACTACTTTTCACTTACCTCCGCCTGTATCTGCGTGATGGCTGCTAGAGAAGCATTATTCTGCCGAAGAGTGAGTAACACTGCTTCTATATCATTCAACTCCTCGCGGATTTGGACAATCTCTGGTCGGGAGACGATCAAAGTGCCAGCTTCGATGCGTCCAAGTGTATCCAAAGTTGTCAACACCGTGGCGCTTAAACTATCAAGTCTCTCCGTTTGGGCTCTGTACAATACCACGTGATTACTCACCTGAGCGGTCAATTCAGATATCTGTTAAATTGTCAACGCAAACATTAAAATGATAAAAAGTGGAAGTTATCTGGATGAACTGGATAGAGGAAACCGTTGTTCTTTTGTAACATAGGATTTGCTAAATGAAAATAACTTTTGCGTGAATTATTTTTTTTTCACCCTGTCCTTTTTACATTTTACTGAAGACCCAGGAGTGGCACCAGGTGGGCCGGGTAGGTAAATTTCATCCGGGAACCTTGATGGGTAAAATAAAGCCCGTAATCCCCAAGACAAACAGTCGCCAAGCCAGTTTACATTTTTTTTTTTTTTTTTTGCGAGGGCATCCTTAAATCAAACCTCGAATTTTTAGATTCTCTCCAATGAAAACCCAAACTTTTCATTTTTTTTTCTTTAATAAGACCCCACAATTTTTAATATTCCTCAACAAACACACGATTTTCAAATTTTCTTCAATAAGGACCTCAAATTTTCTGCGTACCTCGCGCTCCAAAAGTCGTTTGCTCTCGCGATCCCGTCAGTACTTTTTCGGAACTTTGGGTTGCTGTCTCCCTCCCTTCGGAGGGCTTTCCCCATCACCTCGTCGGGTAAATCCTGGCGCCACTCATGTGAAGTACCACAAAAGTTTAGCTATGCTAGAAAGTTGGAAGTATGTATCATTTTATATCTGCATAGCAGACCTCACTTAAAGACCTCACTTAAAGACCTCACTTAAACTATTCTACACGTACACATATCGCACTATGATCAGGGAGCTGTTACGGATTTTGCTATAGTGAAGTTTGAACAGGCCTTGTACTAGTTAATTATTACTGAAAATGAAAGCCTTCAATATGGTAGGCCCGTTTATGCCTTAAACAATCTTCCCATAATCAGCGTACGGTGCTAATTATCACATTTTGGTAACAATTGTGACCAAGCCAATGAGGAAGGCACCCAGCTTTCCTCGTAATTAGTGAGTCGAAAAATAATAACAAACAAAAGGGAAGAAAATCAGACTTATTTCAATATCTTGACTGATTTTGAAACTAAAACATTAACCGATGTCTTTAAATGTATAAGGAAAGTTAATAATGAGTTTAAAAGAACATACACGGCACAAAAACAGTTTTAGCAATAAGGAAAAAGTCCCGGAAAATGTAGGAAGGTCAAAGTATATGAGTACATGTCAGTCGGCTATACTACAGCTCCTTCACCTGTGTACTCTCTCGTAGTCACACTACGCCAAACTGGCAGGGAGACAGAGCTCAGGAATAGTCTTTAGACGTGCTAGTGGACTTTGCTTTCTAATTACACTTTAACAGTAGCGTAACCAGCCTGAAGTTCTAGGGAAGGGAAAAGACTCTCTGCAGGGGGCCAAACTCATTATCTGCTCATTCTGAGCAAGCGATAGAGGGGGCAAACTTGGTCTTGCAGGAGAAGGCTGTAGCTCCCCTCCCATGCAGCGACGTAGCCAGGAATTTGCAAGGGGGGGAGCACATTTGTGACTGATATGGTGGAGGGGTCTAAGTTGAAGGGTGTCCCCCTCCCCTTTGCCCTTTGAAAAATTTTTGAACAATCGAAGGTCTTTAGATGTAATTTGGTGCAATCTTTTGCAAATTTCATCATTATTTTATACCATATTATCAGTAGATTCTTTCCTGTTTGAATTAAGAACATGTTAAAAGATGCAAACCGGAAAAAAACTACTTTGTAATATGATATCACATGATAATGAAAAACTGGCAAAACATTTCTCCTTTTTCATGTTCTTTTGTCCTTGAAATTCCGTGACGAAGGATTAAGAAAGACTAATGTGATCATCTAGGCAAGTTGAGGCAACCCATGTTTACAAAGTACTTAGTCCTAAGCAGGAGTCCTCAATCAGGCCCTACACACTACGCTCCATTGGCACTTTGCTCCGTGTAGTAGTCTTACGGAGCGTAGTATACTAGGCCCTGATTGAGGGCTAATATAACACATTTACGGAGGCATTTGTTGGTACATGCAATGCGACAAACCATTCAAAGACGGGAGACACCCCAAAAGAAAAAAAAAGTCCCCAAAGTGCTAGTTTGCGTATATATTATATAGCCTACATATGTACATAGTTTTTATTTCCTACATTATCACTACTATATTGTCCAGTGCCTACGCCATACCTAAAAATGTGGTCGAGTAACATGTCTGTATGGTATTATATCTAGTTGCCAGCCATTTGCCACCAGTCTTAAGTTATAACAATAATAAGCGACGGTTGCCGTCACTAGCAAAACGTCAATTACGCGTTCAATGTCAATCTTCTCATTAGGGTGAACATACATCATTGCCAAACCATTCAATCGGGTTTCACATGATCTGTTACGAAGGTACGTTTTGAGCAGCCTGAGGATGAAAAAGATCGCTCAAGCCTAGAAACAACTAGAAAATGTCACGGTGGTTACGAAAATCGTTACCACTTACTGTCCATGATTGTTTCTGTGCTGGTACTTTGAAACGTCCTCAGTGGTTATGCTAGCTCAGTAGCGTAGCCAAGATTGTGTCATGGGGAGGGTTTTTGGAGTACGACATGAGGGAAAGGTCTAAGAGGAGGGAGAAAAACGGCCATTTTAGGTCTCCAGATGCAAAATGGTGCAATGTTTGTGCCTCAGATGTAATAAAGTTTATAGTGATCATGTGTTTTTGCAATTACATTTTGCAAGGTTGGGTCTTGGGGGGTTTCAACCCCCAAAACCCTCCCCGTGGCTACGCCACTGTGCTAGCTTTAGAACATCGCTCTTTCAATTTTCAGTGTTGGCACAGTGAAGATGTGAGAAAGATCGACCAAATCCGTCAGGCCTATATGTACTTGAAGATAATTAAATCCTCTCCATGCACCGAAATTTGAGTGACAGATCACTTTGCTTTTACTGTTTGACCACGAGAAGCACAATTTTGGGCTTTGCATGCAGGAAATGGTAGGCCTACTCTCAAGGTCTGGTGGGAAGTATTCAAAAATATTTCATGTCTAAACAAATAAGCCTATAGCTGTACTTCTCCGCAGATATCACTTATATAGTAGGCTGCAAGCTTCATTTCTTGCTTCAAAATGCTGCAAGAAATCCCACCTTTCGTGATTGACCTTGCCTACATACTCTAAGCAATCGACCAATCAGCAAACGCGACAGCACTTATAGCCGTACAGTGTGTGTCAATCCCCTGTTTTACGACATAAGAAGCGTGCGTAGAGTAGGCCTACTGTATGCGAAATACGACAGTACGACCATGTGCCAAAATATACTGTAGGCCTGCTACTGTTTAGGTAGTTTGACTTACTCAAGCCATTCTTAACAAAACAATAAAATACAAAACTGCTAAAATAAAAACCAATCATGCTCAGCCCCATTTCAACCAAAAGTTACCAAGAAGTTTCGTTCCCATCTACATGATTCACTCTACATAATGAGCTCAATGGTAGAACAAAACACTCAATGAGAATCAAGAAACATTGAACGAAAGAACTGCTTCTCAAAAATGAGCAGCGTGCCTAGGTACTGTCCATGACGTCATGGACAGTACAAATACTCTCATCGCAGTGTGATAGCTGTATAATAATTATTCAGAGGAGCGCATATCACGTACGACTGCTATAGGCCTACGAGCGCTAGCTTAGCTTCATAAGCAACCAATCATACGAACATGAGTGTTGTGGTCCTTTCAAGACTAGTTAGGGTGACGCATGAGATAATTAGCTCAGTCAGGCTTTCAGGCCTGAATGTTACAACGATTATGAAGGGAAGGAGTTATCAGCACTGCCGAGAATTTAAGATGAAAGAGCACTGACAAAATACCCTGCAAAAAGTTAAAATCATCACAGGTTTAACATTTTTTTTCGACTTTCAAAGGGGGGGAGCGACCGCTCCCCCTGCTCCCCCCCTGGCTACGTCCCTGCTCCCATGTACCCTCGGTCACCAGTTTATTCTAGAGCAAAGTTGAAGTCACCAACAAAAGAAAACTATACTGTACCTGCTCCTGAAGATGGGCGATTAGTGCGGTTGTCGCGGAATTGGTAACTCGTGTACATTGGATGGTAGTTGGAACATGAACGTTACAAACACATTCATCGGGGTTACCGTTCGTTGAAGAGTTAACTGCGAAACCAGACTCGGTATCTTCCGTCAGGACAGTTGCCCCGAAAGCCTGAAAAGGAAAAAGTATCATGTAAGTATTGCCAACGATGATGCATCCTGTTACAGGATACTTTTTCTTGGGGCTGAAAAGAGCCTGTACGTATAACCCTAAACAATTGACAGATTTTTCCATAAATCTGCTCGAAAAATCAGGTTTTGTCCGAATTCCAGGGGCTGCAGTCCCCACCTCCTGTACCCTGTTCTTACAGCTATATCCTTTTATGCTAAATTTCCACCCGACTTAAAGCACCGTACCATTCACATCACATGAGCACAAAAACGATTCGAAGGGCGTAAACAATTCAGGACGTTAAAGGGGCTATCGTATCACCCACAACATATTTAGGAATATCATATCTGTCAATACAATTGGTGACCTTTGATTGACTTTAATTCAAACGTTAGCTTTATTCTGTTTGGTCAATGAAGACTTGTGCAATCAATTGTGTTCCCAAGGCTCCCACCCAATATTGTGCTGATATGGTCTTGAGCAGTTTAATTAAACTCAGTGCAAGCGATGGTAGCTTTGACAGGGAAGTGCACTAGACAGGTGATTTTTTTGTTTAAATTAAAGGGGCTAGACCGCTAGAAGTCAACTTATAGGGAGAATTTTTACTATCTAGGTGAGAATTGTTACCCTTTAAATTAAAATGTTGATTTTTCTGTTGTAAATTTTATCATATGAGTAGAATGTTAGTTTTCAAAAGCTGACTTAATTTACAGGATTATTCCATCCTAAGAGATCGATTTCCACAAAAACATGGAATATTAGGCCTTTATTTAGGGGAGAAATTAAGGTACTCTTGTGTACAGTATTATTACTTCTCTGTAAATGTAGTCATGGGACCTAATTAATTCAATGAAAATATTGAAAGAACATTAGAGACTATATAGCTGAACTGAACTGTATAATATTCGAGGGAATTTACAGCAAGTCATAGACGTAGGAAGCAAGGGGGCTGGAGGGAAGCCCTCAGTCAAAAATGTGGTGGGGAAGTATGCTTCGGCCGACCTCATTTCAAGAAAACCTCTTATTTGTTTCCTCTGAAAAAAACGTCAAAAGTTTGCAGTAATTTTCAGTGACTTTCAACAATGTAACGCACACCAAAATGCATCTAACTACCCTCAAATATTCAAAGAACCATCCCTTTACAGCCTTTCCTAAAGATGGCGGTCTGAAACAGCATTCACCCCCTCCCCCGTCGGGAACTGCGTCCTACGCCTGTGCAGCAAGTATCAACTCGTTGCTTCGTTGGTGCTCTTTGGACGAGTTGTACAATTTTATTCAGGGCTTTTTCATATTCACATAGATCAGGAGAGAAATGCTTTGTTTTCTTCGGGGTACTTGGGGGGTAGAGTCTTGCTTGAAAATATTTCGCTGCTACCAAACATAAACAGAACATTCACGGTCAAAATTAAAAGTATTGTTGCCACTTCCTGCACTGATGCCAAAGGTATGGTTCCTATTTGGATTCCTAGTCTATACTGGAATACGGACATGGGCGTTAACAGACAGGCGCCGGGGTGACATGTCCCCAATCTCTTTCCAGCACCTTAAAGAAAATAGCAGGCACATGTTTGTTTCCACAGCTTGCAATATAGCTGAGTGAATGAAAATCGAACTCTACAATGGTATAGAAACAGCTATTTGATGCATTAAAATCGTTGGAAATTGCCTCACTTTACCCCACAGCTCATCTAGCCTCCAAATTTTTCCAGGGCCCTTATGTGAGCCCCAGATATCTGGGGCTCAAATAAGGGCCAGCGAGGGATATCCCTCGCTTATATGGCATTGCGATTGAAGTACATTTTGAGAAGCTGTGGACGTTCTTGACTTTGAAGCAGGTTTTTAAAAGTAAGGCTAGGACTTACCATATTGCCATGAGGCTCAAAAATACTCGACATCACGATGGCGAGGAAAAGTTTTGAAGTCACTGACACAAACATGCTAACGGCTGTAGGGTCTTGTCTGACACATAAAGCGATTACAAGGCTCTGGAACAAAGCTCTCAAATGTCAATGAAATAATGATCCTCTCTTTAAGTTGCAACCGATATTTATTCATTTTGGGAAGGAAATACGGACAGCTACCACCACATCTGTATCAAATTCAAACAGGAAAATCAGAGTCAATGAACGTTCCAGAATTTTGAAGAAAATTATTCAATGTTTGAGACAAAAACCTGTATTTTTCCCACAAATTGTAATTCCCTGAAATGAACACTTAAAGATCTTCTGGAGGATGCCGCAACGACGCCAGGTCAGTTATTTGATATTGTTTTGTTGTAGAAAAGTGAGTGTCAAAGGTTACCGAAGTTTTATTTGGACATTTTCTGAAGAAGGGGGAAAACGGGAAGCATGGATTATGACTGTTCTGTTCAAGGTGGTTTTACAGCTAAGATCCTTTAGGTTTAATCGTTCCTCAGGCTTTAATCTATAGTATATTTTTTTCAAATGACGTAATCTAAACCAAACAAAATTCCAGGCCCAGGCAGATTGTCTCTAGGTTTCACACGGAAGTCCGAGTTCCATCTAAACCGTCCCAAATCGATAAACACACCCAACTTTCAATAAAACGCGCAGTTCAAAAAGTTGACCATAACAGTAGAAAAGTGCTATATTGTCAGTATGATCGACTTGAACAGTAGAATCGATTTTTCGGGTTCATTCCCTACGCCCTGCGCCCTACCCCTGATGAGACCCCTTATAGTTGTATCAAGGTGGGAGACAGATTTATACAAATGTACACGAAATCAAGTGCGAGGCCACAGTATCTCTTATTCAGCTTTTGCCTTAATCCGACACTGACGTCACTGGTGTGTCAACTAGTGATGATGTTGACCCTTTCTGCCGTAGCAGATTAATCGAGCAACGCTCTCTCTCGACTTCAGCGGTTTATCACGGTTACAGTAATACCACGTCATTCCCCTTGTTCTTCCATTGTCAAAATACAGCCATAACAAATTTTTTTCAACACAGACAATTAATTGACACAGATCAATTAATATAAGTAACAATTTTAGAGTAGCGCAGCACTGTGAGAAAACCACTATTCAAATCCGATATTTGAGGAAAATCTGCGATATATATCGATATTTTTCAATAGGTCAGGCTATATTTTTAAAACAGCAGAGCGATCATCATGTGTATAGTGCTTGACTGCGAGTAATCCCAAGTAAGGTTTTGACCACGATTAATAGAACTTTCAAAGAGCTATCGCCACTACTGGCGATTAATCGATTACGACTATAAGCAAAAATGAAAATTGAGTTGACTGTTGAATTAAATCCCGTACATGGACCGGCCGTACTAAGCTTCACATGTTTACGTGTCAAAAAACAACCGTTTAAGGAGGGTGGCACCTAGCTGTCGCATATTTTTATCATAAAAAGAGCAACAATATCTTAGTTCGGATGTCACAAAGACACATCGTTAGGCTATAATTTATTCTAGTTTTGAAGGAATTAACATTTGCATATCCACCCATATAGTCTCTTTTCAAAAGTACGTGTTTACTTCTGTAGTGTTCTGACAAACGAGGGCGCAAGTCAACTCAGGTGTACATATTCGTGTGTTCCGTTTGCAGACCAAGACTTCTCGACGAAATAAACTCACACTTTCGTTTCATTTTTTTAAAGCACAACATACACATGTTTACAAAAATGAGGAACAGACAATTAAATAAAGTGTGTGAATAAAATAAAAAGGAGCCAGATGATGATTAAAGCTTTTTTAGTCTGGTCCTATCCAGCTTTTTATTTCAAATCTAGTCACACTCAAAAGTAAAATACGCCATGCAGCTATGTACTGAAAAGTGCAGAAATGAATCGTAAGGAATTTAAGACTCATTATAAACAAGAAGCAATTATATTAAGAAAGATATATAAAGAAAAAAACTTCTTGAAGTAACTCTTAGACAAATGAATATTAGGGGAATTTCTTAATTCAGTATCGAGGAAATTCCATAGTTGCACGCCATAACTTCTCACGTGAGAGTGAGCAAACGTTGTCCGCGCGTAAGGTACTTTGCAGTAGATTGTTTCTTTCCCGTGTAGGGTTATTTTGATGAGTGCTATTTGGGTGAAAAAAATTATTCAAAACAGAGGGGGTGGTTGTTGTGGTGTCTATATAGGAAAATGCCTACCGTAATTGGTATCTATAGTGATCCTTTAAAGTAAGAATGTTAAGATTATAAAAATACAAAAGTGCATGGATTAGTAGTAACCAATAAAAAAGTACACTTTGTTCAACTTTAATACTTGGGTCTTGAGTAAAACTAATCCATCCTTGGATCCTTTTCGAAATCGCAATTACAAAGGATTATGGGATAGAGTTTTGGTAGGCGTCTGTTTTTGATCACAGTAAAATGCCATTTACCAAAACGACGTGTACCAAAACTCTATCCCACAATCTTTTGTATTGTTATTTGGAACAAGTTCTATGGTGGAAGACTAGCGACAAGTCTAAGTAACAAATGACGTCATGCCTACTTCCCCTTCTGAATTCATTTATTAATGGAATTTAAATATATCTCCTAAATATATAAACACAAATATAAAATGATAAAGCCCGCCGTGCGTAATACCGTTTTTGTACAGTGCAACTTCCTTGAATGTTTTGGAAAGTTTTTGATCTTCATCATGATTTTAAGTCATACGACAGACCTAATTCTCACCCCTCCGCTGACTACTTACACTATATACTAGCTAACCTAACTTGTTGACGTGGCTGTATCGACTGCCCTTAAAATTAAGCCGTCGGTCTTAGCAGGGAGTTGCTATATTTGACTTATATCGTCAGCAGTGCATTCACACTAGGGCTAAACAATTTGAACCGACGTGATAATCGAGTTGAGTTGCAACTTACAAAGCCGTATGACTTTTATAGTATGAGGCAGATTGCAAATATAATGCCAAACATAGTAGGTAAATATATCTGTGCATAACGTTAGCAAAATGGAATGAGCCTACGACTTGGTAACAAATTTGTCACAAGTCAGTAATTTGAAATGACCATCTTCCTTGTATACCAAGCAAAGCCAAACAAAATATGAAGACAAGTTTAGTCGCATGACGTTTCCGAATGTTGCCTTTCATTCCATTTTGTTATTGAAATTTGAGCATTAAATATGGGTGGTTATGAAACGAAATGTCTTTGTATAGACTATAGCCTGTTCGAACTTCGAACGGAGAAGGCGTACAACAATTGAATGGGAGCTGTTATGTTTACTGGAGGTTTTCTTTGTCTGCCAGGCAGACTTGGGGGACAAACCAAGCTCGGGGACGCTAAGTATAAGTTATTGCACAGGGGCATGGCTATGCCCGCCGAGCAGGGAGCCAAATCAAGGAGCAGGGGGCCTCGCCCCCAAATGCCCCCCCCCCCCTTAGTTATGGGCCTGCTGCCAGGAAATCAAACTTAGGATGGATTGCTGTTTTGGTTGGTAAGGAGCCTATAGCAATGCCAGAAGTAACAGTCACCAGCTTGCAGAAGACAAATACCAAACGAAAATACTATCATGGATATAACAAGAGCAAGAAAACTTGATCACATACCAAAACAGAAGCATATCAGTATCCTTCTAATTTTTGGGATACCTGCATTTGAATGCTGACCCAAAAGAGCCTGCAGAAAACTTAAAACAAGACGAAGAAAAATGTATTCTTAAATTTCGTGCCCATGTCTAGCATTTGGTGCAACCATTTCTTTACGCTGGGGTCACTTGTAAGAACAACGTTTCAAATCTTCAAGTTATCCCAAACTAAAACAAAATATTACTAATACAAAAACCTCACAACAGAGAGAGTTGTGGGACCTTAAAATGCTGTTGCAATTTGTTCCGAGTGAAAGCTTATTTTGCCTGGACTATCACGTAAACATACTCATTTCCATTTCCATAAACGTATACGTATACATATAAGTCTACGCAGGGGCGGATCTAGGGGGGGCGACCCGGCCCCGGCCCCCCCCCCTTTTTGAAAATGCAAAAAAAAAAATGAAAGGGAAAAAAGAGAAAAAAAAGGAAAGGAGAAGAGAGAGAAGGACAGAGAGTGGAGTGATAGAGAATGAAGCTGCAATTAGCAACCTCGAAGTATGGGAGTCATAGCGCACAGCAGATCAGTTTGAACGTCGATTGGGACGTTTACACACATACTGATCTTACTACACATGATTGGATACAATCAATACGATACAATACCGATACAATACCATCAGCCAATCGAAAAATACCTTACGAGACAGTGCCCATCAGTTGGGATGGGGTGCTATCAAACCTGGCAAGTGCCATTTCCGGCCATCTGGGATGCATTAAAACCTCAAATTTTCTTGGAACGCTCCGCGCCAACCTATGGTGGCGCTCCGCTTAGATAGTAAACGCAATGGCGTACACAAGGGGGAGGTCATTTCTTAACACAAATTTTACTTCAAAAGGTAGCATATGTGGCACCAGATTGCATGTTAGGACACCCAATTTTTCAAAAATTTTAGACCCCTCCCCCAGGCCGGCGATCACACAACATACTGCATCCCCTCCCCGGGAGAGAAATCCTGGATACGCCACTAAGTAAAACGGGATTCAAACTTGCAACCCTGGGACCAAAAGTCCCAGCCAGCTGAGCTGATCCGTCCTCACAGAAATGTGTAATAAAATAAAACCAAACTTTACATTTTGTTCACAAAAATTGCACTTCTTGATGTCTGCTATCAAGCCTGGCGAGTGCCATTTTTGGCGATCTGGGATGTATTAAAATCTCAAATTTTCTTGGTACGCTCCGCGCCAACCTATGGTGGCGCTCCGCTTAGATAGTAAACGGGAGCCCCGCCCCAAACAAAAAATCCTAGCTACGCCACTGCATGAGAATTAAAATGGAAAATCATGGAAATCACAAGGCCTTAGAAGTGTCTTTTCCGGCTATGTGGGATGTGTTTTTACCCAAATTTCCTGGTATGCTACGCATTGGCAGCGGTAGCTGGGGAACGGGGGAGGAGGACACGTCCCTTCCTAAAATTTTCAGTGAGGGGAGCTCCCTCCATAAATAAATTCCTAAGGAGAAAATGAGGAGTTATAAATTATGTAAAAATCAGAAATCAACAAGTATAACCATAATCAATGACAAAACTAAATGGCCAAATGCTGTTCTGTCAGTTAATCAATCCCTCGATTTTTCTCTGAAAGACGTTAAGATTGGCCTACAGTGCACGTCACCAACAAAATTTTATTTAGAAATATAGTGGTCGGAAACATTATAATTCGGTCATTCAGTTTTGATACTATGTAAGGCCTACAATAATACCATCATTACACTGCCTGGACGTACCCCCAAAACAATGACAGAGCTGCCAAGTCTCGTGCATTCTGGGTGATTTTCACTTTCTCACTGAGTCCACACAAAACAAGAAATTAGGCAGAGAGGAACATGCACGTGATAAAACGTACATTTACGCCCACATGTCAATGCAAGGTACCTGAGTCCTGGCATCAAGTCGAACTAAGATATGGGTCACAAATTTCTCAAGGAAGTCCCTCAATATTCACCAAGTTAGAACATGACTACTAAAGATCTGATTAGACACCTTGAACAGGATGCATTGTGGTAAGGTACTGTGCCTATGATAACTGTCTTCTGTTAATAACTTGTGGAAAATTATAGTGTTGAGAGTTAAGACATGAAATTATATGAAGCAGAAAATGCAAAAATAAGACATGGAGAGTGCTATTTCCGGCGATCTGGGAGGTCTATTTTGTCAAAAATTTTCTTGTACGCTCCGCGCCAACTGATGGTGGCGCTCCGCTTAGATGGTATAGTGCCGTCAATCACAGATCGAACAACTTCGGCCGCCCCCCTTTTCAAAAATCCTGGATCCGCCCCTGCTACGGATTCACATGTGTATACGTTTACATGTCGGTGTACATATACTTATACGTATATATTTACAGATTTCGATCACATTGAGGTTGTCGACCAACGCGCCCCCCCCCCCATTTCTACCACAAATCGCCACCCTTGTATACATCAGTATTAATTTGACTAAAAACTAAATCTTTGAACAGTTGAATCCCGGCTTTGCCGAACATAAACACTTATATCTCCCTTTAACATTCAATAAGTTAGGCACACTGGGGAAGTGTATGCCGAAGTCGCCATCAGGTAAATGCTTGCAGAACTCTCCAGAATCTGCGTGATTTGATCCCCAGCATGAAAGAAATAAAAGAAGAACTAGGCCTTTAGGTCAAAGGATGAATGAATGGCTCGTTATCGTCTACGGCAAGCCGAATGGTCCTGTTACAGATAAAACGTAGCTAGTCTTGATTGCGAGAATTTCCATAAGGACTGATGTTTTATGACGGACGGTCATTTTTTGATCACGATGTGCAGCCTTTACTGTACCGCAAGGTTTGGGCAAAGTGCCATACAATTGGGCAGAAAGAAAATCTTTTACGGATTAAAGAAATAGAATGGAGGGGTCGTTCCCAAAGGCACCGGAAGGAATTAGTAAGGGTACCATCTTTACAAAAGGTATAGGAACGAATTTCCTACTGTGACAAAGATTTACAAGGGATTTGCACATTATCGCGTGCAAGAGAAAGGAAGCACCCACATACCAAAAACACAAGGAGATAGTAAGTGTTTTCCATCTGGGTTGCAATTGACCCCTATAATAAGAATCATGATTTTACACTTAAACTAGTGGCTAAGATATAAACTAAGCAAAGAAGCATTTTAAAAATCATGGAAAAAATACTTAATGACTGAAGAATGTTATACAAAAGGTAAAAGGTAGGGAGTAGGAACTGTCGTCTTCAAATATTCAAATATAAATAAAATGCTAAAATACTGTAAATGCTGAAATATTCCACTGGAGTGAACATGTAGGTTGAATGGTATCCGGGTACTGAGGTTTTAATTCAGTGCCTGGTCTTCACACCACCACCCCTACCCCTCCCCACTCCCATACATTAGGGAACAAAGGATTTTTATTTATGAACACGTCAACACAAACTAGCCTGTATATCGGGTTACACATTTCTGAGGGCGTTTTCACTTTTATGAGTTAACATGAATTTCACGAGTCAGTAATATGGGTATAGGAATATATCCGGGACTGAAGCTCATTATTGGAGAGAAGTCAATGTTGATGAAAAAACTGAAGGAACCTTAGTCATAAAAATGATTCAAAAGAGGTTTAACTCGGGAAAAAAGGTTAAGCCCTCCAGAAAATATATTCCGTACTCCTATGAGTGGTAAAAAACTACATATTTCTGAAAAAGGTTAAAGATGGTCCCAATTTTAAGGCATTTACTCTTCTGGCTTCGGAGATATGGGGATTATTCGGTTTTCTGGAAGTGAAATGGGAAGAGGCGATGGCTTGGTGGGGAAGAGGAGATCAAGATGAGAGCAACTTAAAAAATCAAAACAAAGCAAAAAACATGAATATGCGGCTCGGTATGGTGATGGGATAAAATATCCAGGGTCGTTTGTTGAACATGTTCTACTTCTTCCTCTAGTTCTCCAATTATCTTGGAATGCCTAATTAGCAGGGGTGCTGGAACCGAGGGGGGAACTGGGGACACGTACCCCCTACTTTTCTGAAATGGTAAAATATGCCCTCCTTGAAAATGAAAAATGTTCATTATACTTGCATGCATATATATATATATATATATATATATATATATATATATATATATATATATATATATATATATATATATATATATATATATATATATATATATGTCTATCCTGTACTTTTAGAGTGCCCTTCCATGACCGTACAGGACGGGGGCGGCCGCCCCCAAATGTCAGAAACTTGACTAAATCGGGCAGATATTTTGTCTCAGTTGGGAGGAAAATTGGACAGTTAATTTAGGTCTGGAGTCGGTCAAAAATCACCGCCCTTCCTGAGAAAAACAGTCCCGTACGGCCATGTGCCCTTCAAATGTTGTGCCCCCCACTTTTTGATATATTGCTTCAGCCCTGCTTATTAGTTACTATCAAACCTCGTCTCATTTCCAGGTTATTTGAGGTTTCCCCAACGAAGATCAAGTGGATTGGCTGGGATATTTGTGGCGATGTATTTTGAGGGCCCGTAACCACTTAGGGCATTCAAGAGCACTGCCTCCATTTGACTTTGGTCTCACGGCTATTGTTGTTATTACATACCATTGTGATAGATACGTTGTGCAATTGGGCCTTCAAGCTTGGCCTTGTCCCTTCAAACCCGGGCAACTGGCTGCAGGAGCTGTCATTCGTGTATCTCCCAACAGCAAGTGTTATGTGCCTGCTAATCATGAAAGTATCGTATGCAGACGGTGAAGGTCATGTTGAGCTATCGTTTTCATAGAAATTACAACAAAGAGAATATGAACTCATGTATCAATTTCTGGCTTAAATGCCAACCTTCATTTGTCAGTGCATGCACGGGCAGTTTTAGAGATAGCAAAGCAGCAAAAGTGGAAGGTATAAACGATAAACATCTATAGGAGACAAATTGCGGGGAGATGAGGGAAGGGGATAGTGAAACCATCCTACTTTTCTGCGAGAAAGATAAAAAGCAATTGATTTTTGTTTTCAGAGAAATTTGAAGACCACAAGGCTTTCATTTTAAGTATCGTCGGGCATGTATATGTTTACATCTATTGATATGTTCGGCGGTCGCATAAAATTTATGCTGGTATTATTCCATTACTTCAAAATAGTTCAAACAAATAGTTTGCAGGTTATCGTACGCCGAAAAACCACTCGTTTAATTGCATTAAAGGTCGTCAGAAGGGGAAGTTTGTGGAAAATTGTAACAGAAAAAAGACTTTGTCCCCAAGGAATGTAGCGGAAAACTGGCAAACAGAAATAAGTTCAGTATTGAGATGGTGCAAAGTTGGACTCACAATAGGATCGGTTAAACTTTGCGGACGGTCATTTCCAGAGATTGTGACGGATTCCTTTCGTTCTTGCGGTGTATGAGAAGATCAAGGGCCGTCACAATTCCGACCAGTCCAGTCTAAACTTCGGGAGTCCAAACTAGGGTTAGATCGATGTATACAATTAAGGGTGTCTGACGAAATTCCCTATTCATTCATTCATTTTTCTTTCTTTCTTTCTTTCTTTCTTTCTTTCTTTCTTTCTTTCTTTCTTTCTTTCTTTCTTTCTTTCTTTCTTTCTTTCTTTCTTTCTTTCTTTCTTTCTTTCTTTCTTTCTTTCTTTCTTTCTTTCTTTCTTTCTTTCTTTCTTTCTTTCTTTCTTTCTTTCTTTCTTCTTTCTTTCTTTCTTTCTTTCTTTCTTTCTTTCTTTCTTTCTTTCTTTCTTTCTTTCTTTCTTTCTTTCTTTCTTTCTTTCTTTCTTTCTTTCTTTCTTTCTTTCTTTCTTTCTTTCTTTCTTTCTTTCTTTCTTTCTTTCTTTCTTTCTTCTTTCTTTCTTTCTTTCTTTCTTTCTTTCTTTCTTTCTTTCTTTCTTTCTTTCTTTCTTTCTTTCTTTCTTTCTTTCTTTCTTTCTTTCTTTCTTTCTTTCTTTCTTTCTTTCTTTCTTTCTTTCTTTCTTTCTTTCTTTCTTTCTTTCTTATTGTGATGTGACGTCACGAAAAAATTCGTATAAATTTAATTTTCGTAGTCCTGCGATAAAAATCATATAATTACACAGGTTGGCAAATTTTGGGTCCTTTCCGACCCAAAATGGAGAAGATTTTAATAAAAACTCACAAAAATCGGATCGGAATCCGATCCGAATTCGTTGTAGTGTGACCGCGGCTTAAGCGTGTCACTTCAACCGTTAAACCAAAGAAACGTCTACTCAGGTGTCAACTTGAAAATAAGAAAATGACTTCGATTTCCCAATCAAATTTCGCGTATCTTCATATTGTGATGAGGGATGCATGTAATCTTACTTTCTCAGCATTTTGTTCTATAAGTACACTCCGCTATGTCTATTAGCGGGCGGACAAAAAGTGTTCGAGCTCATTTTAACAATAGTTTTCATGAAGCAGATAACATTTTATTATAACTTCCTATCAGCAGCTCAGTTGCAAGTTCCATTCCAATTGGATCAAAACGAGACAATTGAAATGATTGATATGCCAAAAATGTATATTCTTTGAAATTTTAATTGGAAAAGTTCTAAATTAGAAAAAGAAAATACTGACATTGACAATAATAAAAATCAAATCGAGATTATTAATTGGGCTGGACTCTCTTGAGCCTTTGCAGAATATAAGGGAATCATGTCTGAGAAATCGTTTTTACAATACACGGCAGATGCTTGTAGTACCTACCGTTACTGTGGCTGCTCCACTTCCCTTGCACTTTCAACTGTCCACATCGACCATGCTTCATTGTATGTAGGCAACAGTAAAAAGTGCAGGGTGGGGGTAAGAGGGGCAACTGCCACTTCAACTTTTGGTCTAAACAGGTTTGTCCATACACTCTTAATGCAAAAGAGTGAAATTCACTCCGAAAGAGACTGTAGTTTGGGGACCACTCCTAGTAAGAGTGAATTTCACTCGGGTGGAGTGAAAATTCACTCGACGTAGAGCGATATATCATTCCATGCGAGTGAAATATCGCTCTATTTGGAGTGAATCATCACTTTTTACCAAGATTTACCACAATTTACCAAGATGGCACAGAAGATCTTTCCGTCTATGGTCCATGCAGATATGGTATTCTTGTGTTTCTTTGTAGCTTGAAGTAGCTGGTAGTTTGCCTTAGTTAAATCCTCGACAATCACAATGCCTGTACCTTTCAATTGCCTCCTTCTACTAATAAATTCTGATCTGGTCCCATAACTGGTAAATTTGACAATAATCGGTCTTCCTTTATGTTCTGATTTTAGACCAATTCGATGGGAGCGATCAATATGTTCGTTTTCAATATCCAAGTGCAGGTACTGCTTAGCCGTTTCTCGTATCAATTTAGTCGTATTTTCATCAGACTTTTCCTCAATGCCAAAAATTCTTACACAATTCCTACGCGAATATTGTTCTAAATCGTTGTCTGCCTTAGTTAACTGGGAAATGTCAAGAGTTACCTGTTCCAGAGTTTCCTTTAATTGGTTGATCTCTTTGTTTGACTTCTCCAACTCATTTTCTAGTTCAAAAATTCTCGATTCTTGTTTCTCTTGGTCTTCCTTGAATTTCTCAAAGGCCTTGTTAACACAGTCTTGGATGACTTGTTTAAAACGTTCACTTAGAAATAGTTCCTTTAAGATATCTGCCGCAAGGCTAGAAGAATCACTGGATTCAGGCTTCCCCATATTTGATGTTGAGGATGATCTCGTGTTGTAACTCATGTTACTTGAAGTCAAAACCAGTTCTCCGTTGCCACACTATAGTATTACAGCCTACTAGTATGGGCTACTTGAGAGTCATTCAAAGGTGTGTCCACTGTTTCGAAGTTTATTTCCAACGTTAAATGGAAATCATCTTTAATTTTTCTTTTTTTTTTAGTAATACACACTCTTCCAAACAAAATTTGCTTGCGGACACGTGTAGCAAATAAAAATCATCGCCATACTCGTAGAAGTTGTGGCTTTTTCTCTCCTCGGTCTGCTTGTGTAATTACCCACACATGCTACTTATGAAGTGAGGATTGTGTTAAACTCGGACGATTAGGTCGATTGCACACCAAGAACAAGACCGATGTACGCCTTTTCTAGGGTCTTCAGTGGTGTATCCAGGGTTTTTCAATTGGGGGTGAGACTGAATGGACGAATAGGGCAGGGGCGGTGCAACATCTTCATAAGTCGGGGGCAAAATGTGAACGCGAAGCATGCACGGCGAGCGCAACGCGCAAAACCCATACCGAAAAGGTCCCAGGGTCCCCTCATATGGCCCATGGTGGGGTCTAGGGGCGCAAAGCCCCTGAAAGCTCGAAGCAGTTTAGTAGTTTTAGACGCTCCAGGAAGATTGTTTCAAGGGATACATTTAACGATTCGATTTTCGTAAAAGCTATAGTATGTATACACATATACATAGCCATATAGTCTCAGGAAGTCGCTAAGTATGCATATGTGGGCTTAGCTTGCCATAATTTCCCCTGCTTAGTGGCATTTTTTCCTTTTTCTTGCCATACATAAGTAAGAGGAAGAACTGGCTAAAATAATGCTTCTTCAGCTACTCTAGCGCAATTGAACTTGACGCATGGAGTGCTCGGTGACCAGCAAGGGGTCCATGGGCCGCCATACGGACCCAGGAGTAACATTATGCTGGGATTCATGAGAAAATTTCCCAGGGGCTTAGTTATTAACAAAATGGGTATACTTCCTTGCATGGAGTTTTCCAGTTGACCTGCAAATGGCACTGAGAACACACCAAAAACTTTGAACGAAAATCTGCCAGAAAAGCTTGAAAAAGAATTAGAGAGAAGGAAGTAGGTTGCATACTAGGACTAATAAGCACCGATTAAAAATGTTTATTCTTTACAAATGAGTCAAATAAATGCACAGTCACCATGGACGAAAAATATGTTTGAATGAGTTTATATCGCTACTAAAGCTTCAGATCATAGCCATCGTCTTGTTACTCAAAGTATTAATTGCGACATTAAAACCACTAATTGATGCCCTTCTTCTTAACGCAAACTGCACTAGTAATCATTGACCATGATGAACATTACATGCAGGTCCGCACTGATAATATTTTTACTCAGTGGCGTGTGGAGATCTGCACTGATATATTTTTTCTTTATTCAGTGGCGTGTGCAGGATTTCCGATGTGGAGGCACAACTTCAGACGGTGCAAGTATAAAAATATTTTATCACGTATTAAGCCTCCGCGCAGGTCAGTCGGTAAGAAGATTATTTCATAACTTATTCAAATCCTACCTGAGGAGTAGTAGTGTTTCTTTATTGTTTTCTTGGGTGGCGCCAGGTGTGGGCAAGGGGTTATCCCGCCTTCCGAGAAGGGGGGAATTTTCCCAATTTCGAAGGAAGAGCCTTGATATGTACGATAAAAGATATCATTTCCGATGACATCTAGTCGCCCCAACAATTTACTTCGTTATGCTCTCATGTAGGGCAGATTTTTCAATAGAAACCCCAAATTTACTTATTTCCTCAATGAAAAAAATCAAATTTTCTTTAAATGAGTATACCGAAAATGTGCAATTTTCTTTAATGTGAACCCAAATTTTTCGGCTGCAAATTTTGCTTCCTACATCATTCGCAGGGGAGTCACTGCAGGGAATGTGGGGTGTTATCCCCCCCCCCCGAAATTTTCAAAGTGCCTTCTGTTGGAAAAATTTTGCGGTTCATCGGAGAAAGAAATTTCCACTTTTTGCAATTTAGTTACTTTGTCAGAAGCAAATCTTTTATATGGGGCTACAAAAATGCCTGGGAATTTTATGATGACAACGTTTTACTTACCGTAAATTAAACTCGGGTGAAAATGTTGCTTTTTAACAAGAAACAACCGCTCCTAGAATTAGCTGCATTGGGGAACTATTCTTGCTTTTCGAGAAACTTTTATATATTATTGGGAAAGTACTAGCAAATTAAGGGTTCTGTGTCAGTAAGTGATCTCTACTACACTTAGCATCACGCCATCGTCTTTTGTAGAAATCCGGGCTGTAGGGAAAATAGAAGGCATGTTTTGCATAACTGTCTGCTATGAAACAGACACCATGTCCGACACTGCGAAATAAAAGTCTTTTGGTGTTGATGCAGCACAACCTGACTGCTTGTCGGGGTGAGTGATAGGTACATGGGCAACGATCCCGGGGGACATGTCCCCCCAATATTTGCGAAATCGCCCATTGACTTTGATTTTTCACACAGTAAATTATTGGAAAATCTGGTCATGCCTCCCCCAATATTGAGAACAAATCGCCGCTCTTGGATAGGTATTCGTAATCAGTTGCGTCGGATTGCAGTGGGATTTTAGGTTGGCAATGCAACAACTGCTGAGGATGGAAATAAGTCCCCCCTCCCCACTCCACTACGAATATCAAACAGTTTTCCGATGTGGTCACGACGAAGACTATCGGTTTAGAACAAAATTTCGCACACACTTAACCAATCTGTCTGCCACGCGACTGGTTTTCATTGTCGCGTCGCATTTGGTTGGTAGTCGGGTCGGTGCAGAGAGGGCGGGTTTTCAATTTACCCGCTTACTCAAATCTTAAAGTCGATTTACGCGCGCTTGCTGTAAACACCTCAAAGTGGGTACACTTTGCTTTGTGATTGTTGCAAAGGAGGCATCCTGTCTGATTCCTTCTGTAGACGCATTGCCTAAAAACGTTACTAAAATGCCTTTAAAATGTTTTTTTTTTGGCGCGCATCCTTCAAATTTGCTAATTTTGTACCATTATTAATTCAAGAAGGACCAGAGCTTGTCTTGCATTACCCCCAAACCCCGTGCAACCTTCGGGATTGCCCATCCTAGCTCCCAACCATAGGCGTAGGAGGCGGGGGTTGGGGTCTGCAGCCCCTCCAACCAAAATTTTTGTGAAAATTGGGGCAAATGCTGAGAATTTTTCGGGCACCTACTAAAAGAAAAAATAATGCAATGATGTAGATAAAGGGTATTAATAATTTAAAAAACTTCCTTGGTAATTTATATTAAGTTCTGACTTGAATTGCACCAGCACATATATATTCCGTATTAATTCATCAGTGTGTTTTTAATGATTGAACTTATATTATGATTATCAGTGGTGTATTTGAGGGGCCATTGGGCCATGCCCCACCCTCACTGATGCTGATTTTTTTCTACCTAAAATACGTAAATTTTTTAACACAAATTTTACTTCAAAGTTAGCATATGTGGCACCAGATTGCATGTAAGGACACCTAATTTTTCAAAAATTTTCAAAGAGGAGGGGGCAACGCCGATTTTATTTTAAGTACCTTAAATACGTGAATGTTTTAACACAAATTTCACTTCAAAGGTAGCATATGTGGCACCAGAATGCATGTGAGGACACCTAATTTTTCAAAAATTTTCAGAGGGGAGGGGGACTTGATTTAAGCCTCAATGAAAGTAATGGCCTGGCTACTTACAGTAGCGAGGCTATTCTTTTCCATTGGGACCGAATTTGTCTAACTTTCCTCCTAACTCTCCTTTCTACTGGAAAGCCAGTCATGAATATTGAACGGGATAACCGATTTAATTTTTTTCTTTCAGTGTTACAATGGATAAAGAATTAGCTATCCCGGTAAACATTTTGCAGTCGGATCGACGTCGATTTTAAGACAGCTTCTACGTGGAACCGACGCCAGCGGCGTCGCCGTTTGCAAATCTGCTCAACGTTGGATCGACGTCGGCCATCGGTAGGGTTGGGAAGTAACGAGTTACAAGTAAAGCCGTTACTTTAACGAGTTACATTTTGTGTAACGGAACCGTGTAACGAGTTACGTTTGCATTTCAGTAAAGGATCAAAGACCGAGTCTTTGTGAGATTCGTTGGAAAATACTGGACGGTCCTCCGGCATACTTTTCCGAGTGAGTGTGTAAACTAAGGTCCAGCTGACTTTTAGTATATTGTCCTTCAGAGGACTTAGTGTCAATGGTGCACCGTGACAAACAGTTTGGCCTATGGGCATTCAAATACCAGGCTTACAAGTTTTAATCATCGCTTTCTGAGACGCTAGGGCCGGACCCGGGTCCACCCTATCCGAGTCGGAGCTAACTCCGTTTAATTCTAGATTCCCGAATTTTGGGTCATTTCCGAGTGTGGTACGTACCCTTAAAGTTCCGACCACCTCTGATTCCAGTGGCACCAATTCTGAGACGAGTCTTTTTGCCAGTTTATAGCCTATCAAACATACGGATGTTTTAATTCTATTGTACATGTCATGTCCCCCATCAAAAAGGACATCGTTTCGACTCACTTCCATAGTTTGGCCTCCATAGTAATTTTGTTGTTTGTGAGTGACAATACTTTACATCTGTACGGTGTGCACATATAAAAATGGAACTTTTAATGCAACTTTCATATCTGAGAACTCGGCTGGGTTTAACTCCGATGCCGAGTCCATTTACATCACATTTCGGACTTATTTCGATTCCGGAATCTTCGAATTCCAGGCAAATTCCTAATTTAGGAAAACGCATTTGAGACCGGCACTGAGTTAGTAGAATCTGCACTGGTGCGTTGGAGCCCAGTAAATTATACGGTGCCAATTGAACGTCGGTAATTACAAACATCGTCAGGGTTTCCGTCAAGGGGGGGGGGGGATTTGTCCCCACCTTCCCAGAAGAAGGTAGGTAGTCCCCCTTTTCATTTCCATAAAAATGTCAATATCTTGGTTTCTTACTTAAGAAAAAGACACTTTTGCAACTATGTTTGAACTTACATAAATAAATGGCCTTTAAAACCCTTCAAATTACACCAAATAGGGGCCTTGAAGCAAGCTTTTCTCCCCCTGAACTCACTTGTAACTTTGGCCTAGGTCATCATCAAGTTGGTCTCAGGGTTTAGCAGTAATAAATCCCACCCTCCCTTTTTTTTGAGTTTCTGGCGGAATCCCTGATCGTGTATCCATTTATGTATCTAATTTAACATGTTAGATTCCTTATTTGATGAATCAAACGTAGGAACTTAGGCAATATCACATTCTTTTCAATGTCCGTAACTCCTTACACTGGAATAATAGTAAGTTTAATTTAAGGAAACAGCAGAATATTGAAATGGTCAAACTGCGTTAAATGTATCATCAAACAAAGCTAATTGAAAGAGGAGAGAAGTGAGGTGTCCGACTTATAGTTTCACATATATATATATATATATATATTATCTATATATATATATATATATATATATATATATATTATATATATATATATATATATATATATATATATATTATATATATATATATATATATATATATATATATATATTGTAAAGGGGTAAGTGAATATTATGGGCACATAGTCTGCATGTGTAAACTACATAATCTCACCATTTCCAATTATTTTATATCGACACAATGTGAAAGTTGATATTTATGCTTTAGGAAATATCCGACTTAGCTCAACATTAGCGGTGAGGTTTTAAAATTTTACCGTTAACAAACATAGAGCATCGTATTACCATATTTATACCCTCGAGGGGAAAAGACTTTAATTAATTACTGCTAAAACACCCCCCCCCCCCTTTGAATATCCACTAACCTCTCTACATTAGCCTACTCTGTGATGGGATGATAAGGATTTCCATCCTTAAAGAAGTACTGTCGTAACTGGAAAAGTTTTGGTTAAGTTCATCGAACAAATACTTTGCGTATAAGCTCTGACACAGTATCATGATTTGCTGCCTCATCATGAGCTTTAGAAGCCTCTGCCTGAATCCTCAGTGAACATCAGGTGGGATCATTGTCTTCCTTTGGGTAACACCTCAGACTAACCAGCACAAATGAGGTGTCAGTACTCTCGTGTGCCCCTTCTTTTTATCTAATTCCCCCCCCCATTACAGGTACCGAGGTACCGGTACCGTATATTCACCTTGAAGTTAAGTAAATAGTTACTTTTTAAATGTAGCTAGTTACTTTTCAGTCAAAAGTAACTGTAACTAGTTACTTTTTCATCATTGTGACTAGTAACTGCAACGAGTTACAATTTTATGGAAATAACTGTAACTATAATTAGTTACTTTAAAAGTGTAACGGGATCAACCTTGGCCATCAGGCGTCGTTTGGACCGAAACCCGACAGTTTAATGTTCATTTAACTTCATTCCGACGTCAGCAAAAGGACTACAATATCTTCAGACCTCCATCTGACGTCGTATTTAAGTCGCAAATGGGTTCCTTCTTAGAGCGACGTCAGTCTGACGTCGGACCTACCTCCAAACATTACTTGACCTCAGTTCGACCAATTGGACGAAAACCGACGTCGATCCGATGGCAAAATGTTTCTTTGGGGGGGGGGGACACAGAGTAGACCATGTTGCTGTAGTGAGGTGCCCATTTGTAATGCGGATGGTTTTACATAGCAAATGAGCTGGAGTGCCAACTGCCCCCAAAATAAGAAACTTGAAGGTACCTTAAGCACTTTTTTCATCGCTATGCAAAATGGCATTTCGAAAGAAGTAAGAGGCAGAGACCACCAGCCTGTAATCCAGGCTCTCTTACTTTAAAATCCGACGGTCTTTTATACACACATTTTCATATGAGGGTAGCTTGTACATCTGTTGAAAGGTAGGTTCACCCCATTACGAGTTCGTCCGGGCCAAGTGCCAACCAATTTGCGCCTTAAGTTGCGGCTCATCCTACAAGCGCGCGGAAGAAAATTTCTAAATGAAGGAAGACGATGCCTATAAGAGATGAATGTATGAGTTATGATCAACAATTTTACGCGGTTATGAAATAATTTAAGTTTATTCATTTGGCCCCTTTTTTCGCAGGATAAGTTCATACGTTCATATCCGGCAGACAGGTACATTCTTTTCAAGATCCGAGTATGAACGCTCATATTTCGGTATTTTTTTACTTTTTTTCTTGATACACCTTTTGGCAATTATTACGGAACAATTCGTTTTTAGGATTTTCTCTCTGACCTTACCTGCAGCTATCATTCAACCTTTATTTTCATGATTTTGTTGGCGATGTCATGTTACTCCTGTTTTCGGGATTTTACCGCAGCGTTGCAATGGGGGGGGGGGGGCTTGTGAGCCTACACGGGGGCGAAAGGACTTGTAGATTGGAAAATCGACCGGGTACCGTACCATCCCTATTAAGCTCGGGCTACATATGCAACCGATTCGTCGCGAGTCTGCAAAACAGCCGACTCAGACAGTCTGGAATGCGAAGTTCCCGATCCAAGATTGATTAGTTGCATAGTTGACCACCCAAAACATAAGTTACTGACTTGTCGCAGACAAGTTTTTATCTGTCACCGGCGAGTTGTAGCAGATTCAAAAATCAAATCTGCACACTAATCGGTTGGATATGTAGCCGCATTCGAGTTGTCGACTTGCTATGTGTAGCCGTATTCCACAACTCAACTACTGTAAATCGTCAGCAATACATGCAGTATCAACAAGCTGGCACCTGGTAGGGAATAGCCTACTGCTATCCCTTATTACACACCTAGAATCAGGTGCCCAAACTGCGGGGGCTAAAGAGGGCAGTGCCCGCAAAGCAAAGTATGAGGCGAAAACATTATTGCCTTAAAAAATTATCATAGTAATAAAAAATTTCAAAATGGGGATGATTTAAATATACTGGATTACTTTGCAATGTGATGTATGTTTTCTTTCAGCGTGTTACGGTCTCATCCTTTACATACGCCGTCTCCAGGACCGGATTTAGGAATGGGCAACGCAACATGGGCAGTTGCCCATGGGCCTCCACAACAAGGGCCTCCACATATTTAATGAAAAGGATATAAGGGAAGTAAAAGATAAAAAAAAAAAGGAAAACGTAGGCTGACACGTATCATCAATCAAAATCATATTGCGCGCCTTACGTTATCTACATACGGCAAGCCATACCGTATTCAGTTGTAATTGTATCTCTTTGTGAATGGTAGAAACAGCTAAGCGGTTGTTTTCCTGCCATTGCAAAGCACACCTCGGCAGACAAACATGATTGGCCTAATATCTGAAGTCATCAATCTCAATGTCTATTTTCTTTAGAACTAGGTGAGTGGTTGGTTTTGAAACGTTACAGTAACCCTGACACTGCGCCTGTCATTACCTTCCGCTAGGTTTTGAACAGGAAGTGCCGAAGTGAGTATTGTTCATTGATTCTTTTTTATGTGCAATGATAAAACAACCCTCCTCTCCACCCCCCTCCACACACGCATACACGCCCGCATTATCGTATTATTTACCAGTACGCGTCGGGACAGTTGGCATTTAGCTCAGGCGCGCTAGTTTGCTAATATTGTTTTATCTGGCCAGTTTTAGTCAGTTAGTTTGCACAAATTGATCCATGATTTTACAAGGGTCAAGTGTCATAAAGTGTCTGGTCTGTAAATATATGTATTATATCCCGCATGTTATGATTGATCGTGATTGCTCATTTGTACTGAGAGATGTGGTAGCAACCTGTTAATTTTCCCCCTCCCCTTAGACCCCTCCCCCAGGACGGCGATCACTGGGGTGCTGTGGGCCTCCACTACTGGAGTTTGCCTATGGCCTCCACATGTCTAAATACGGCTCTGGCCGTCTCATTATTAGGCCTACTTCATTATTACTTAATCAGTGCTATTTAGCCATTTATATACTTTGTTATCGGATGGCTTAATGCTTTGTTCTAATACCTATAATTTTGTGGGTACCCGACGTCCCGGGATTTTTCCATCTAATTAACTAACAGGACGTTGCGCCTGGACCCCACCAAGAGTTCTAAGGCGGAACCTTGTATACCACGGCGAAGGAGGGCGCGTAGTGTGCCGACAAAAGTGATGGGGGTTGGGGGAACGTTTGCTTTGTGATGGCGAAAGAACACGAGCTGACGCCGTAAGCGTAAAGACTTGATAGAGGGTGGGGCAGGAGTGTCCTTCCAAATTTGAAATTATTCATATGATAGGAATTTAGGAACATGTAATGTTCTGGCGATCAAAATAAGTTCATGCAGAAACAAATCAACGGAACCCCGTGTTATTCTGCAGTATGAACACCTTGTGATTGAAAACTATGGGAAGGAATTAGGCCTATATGTTTACAGTACATGTGCGATATGGGAATCGTCTTTCAGGCATTTCCTGGTATCCGGCCGTGAAAATAATTTAAAGCACTGTAGGCCCTAAAGTACATTTTGAGGGATGTAACATGAATAACTACTTCATTTTATCACCATTTGATTGTGAGAGACCAGAGGATACCATTAAGCATTTTTCATCTCTGGTTTAAACTGGCTTACTTATCTTAACAAACGCCACCCCCCCCCCCCCCACCACAGTCTCTTGAGCGTTTATTGCCCCTGAGGTGCAGTTTCCTCAGAGGGCGTACGCTTCCCATTGGGAAGCACTGGGATAAAACAAAACAGATTTCACAATGACGATGCTTCTCCAAATGCGTTGGCAACTATAAACCCTATGCAGCCGGCAAAGCGTCTAATAGAATTGTATATATGGCCGCTCTCTCGTCAGGAATTCAAGGGTTGGCGATTGAGTAATCGGCGATACATTATTAGTTCGATGTGTAGCCCGGCGACTTGTTGAATTGCGACGAATCAGTTGCATGTGTATAGCCGCAGCTTTAGCCCTGGTATACATCCCGTACACCTCAACCGGAGAGCACTTTATGTCCATACTAACAAATACCAGCAAACATTATTAATGTCGCTTCCAAAACTGGGGGAGGGTTCTTCTCCCTACTATAATTCAGACCAGATTATTAGTATAACCCCATACAGATCGCTCCTATAACAAGCAAATCCTGAGGTGACTTCTTCACTTGGGGTGACACCACTGAGGATTTGCTCGATGTAGATGGAGGCAAAGCTTCCGAAATTTAGTTGGGTTTTTATTGAAGAAAATTTGACAATTTTGAGTTTTTGTAAAAAAAAAGAGAGAAAATTTAGGGTTTTGTTAAAGATTATTTGAAAAGGTGGGGTTTTCGTTGAAGAAAGTTTGAAACATATGGTTTTTATTGAAAAAGTTGCCTTCCACCTTGGGGGCAACTTCAAGTAATCCGTTGGTCACGACAGTGACAGTCACCTTTGTCTCCTTCGAGGGTTCCACGCTTTATCGTGCCCATGGCTTTTCTACGAAATTCGAAAAAGATTCCTTACGGAGGACAAGCCTTCCCCGACACGACGGGGCCATGCATAGTTCCCCTCAACCTGCCACTTCGATCGTTCTTCTCCAGGGGCTCTTTTCAAATGTTTTAGAAAAAAGTCAACCTGCTTTAAAGGCCACAGAGGCTGTGGGAAGTTACTGTTTTTCGCCCACCCCGGCCGGCATCTTCTGTGACGATTTTGGCTGCTGCGGGGCTGAGGCGAATCGCGCGTCGCCCCCACAACAGCGGGGTAGACCAGACACGACTTCTCGACCTTGACGCCCCTTCCCACACCAAAACATCATATTTGATCAATTTGACTTTTCCGATTTTAATTTGAGGGACAAAAAATAAAAATATTCGAAGAAAAAGGAAACAACAACAATACACATTATACTCATGCATCGGTTATCACACTGCATGTCAATTACATACAATCGTATGCCGTGGTACGTACTACTCTCCCATATTGATTATAATTTTGAGGGAAGTCGTTACAATAATAATGATAATAATCAGTGGCGTAGCCATGATTTCTCTCGAGGAGGTGGGGTATGCATTATGTTGTGTGATCGTCAGCCTGGGGGAGGGGTCAAAGGGGAAGGTGGCCCCTCACCTTTGAAAATTTTTGAAAAATTAGCTGGCGCCTTACATGCAATATGATGCCACATATGCTACCTTTGAAGTAAAATTTGTGATAAAAAATTTACGTTTATCAGGTACTAAAAAAAAAAATCGGCGTCAGTACGGTGGGGCATGGCCCCAATAAATATTCCACTGATTATCATAATATAAGTTTAACCATTAAAAACACACTGGTCAATTAATACCGAATACATATAGGTGCTGATGCAATTCAAATCCCGGCGAACTTTATTTTAATTACAAAGGAAGTTTTTTAAGTCGTTGAAAATCAGAAATTAATAATTGACTTCAAATTAAACTTATAAATAATTTTAATTAATCTAGGTATTAGGATTAGGCTAAATAAGTTTCCTGAAAGTTATTTCTGAAAAATGTCTGATTTCCTAAAAAATATCCCGAACTCAATGTGAATTCCAGAAATTGACCGTTTTGGAAAAATTTCCTTGAAAGTTGAAATACTGACTTTTTATTACTTATTGACCTTGATAGATGTGTTATTGCGGATGGCTTTTTTCTGGTAAAATAATTAGATTATTGCATTAGAGTATAATGCAAGCACATGACATTAAATAAACAGACGGCAGGGCTCAGGGGCATAGCTAGGATGAAATTGTTAGGGGCCTACGTACCAAATGGGGTCACGGCATTGATCACGGTCCTTAATTCTTACAAATTTTATTAGGACACACACAATTTGTGGGGGCCTAGCAAACATCTGGGGGGACCCAGCTGGCCCCCGCACCTGACAGGGCCTACTTTATTAGTCTATACCTATTTTATATGTATTGAAGACTGTCGCGATTTGGGGGGCAAATGATATTGAGGGGGGCATGGCTCCCTGGTCCCCCGGTTCTACGCCACTGCATAATTTTGTAGCTGAGGATGCTCCGGCTCGCAACCAGGAGCCTAAGCATCATAACACGTATTGCACTAAGTTGCTTACCAATTGTAATGTGCACTTCAGAGCTGACGAACTTCTTTCTCTCAGGTCATGCAAACAGAATAACATTAACAAATGTTATTCTGTGACGATGTCTTAAAGAACCGCTACGCAGGTAATTGGAAAGTGGTTGCACAAGCAACGCACAAAAATAAAGAAAATTTTATACGTAGGGATTATGTGTTTTTACCAAATACAACGCAACTAGGTACGTAGTCTGTCGGAAGATCGAAGTACCAAAACAGCATGATTGGGTGCAATGTGTGTGATCATGGAGCTGCTGTAACTCCATGGTGTGATGTAAAGAAGTATTAGCTGGGTGGCTGAGAATGTGAAGGAAACAGGATAGAGATACGTCCAGTACAGGTGTATAGACTAACGTTAGTGCGGTACTCATTGCAAAGTATTTCTAATTCTACCATCACAGTTCACACCGTAGGTAGAAAGAAGAAACTTCCAGGTAAACTTAGTGCTCCCGTCTTTTGAAACTGCAGCAAAGTTGATATTACTTATTAGCCTAGGCCTATGCTACTTTGTTGTTATTCTACGGGTAGGCATAGGCGAGGCATGTACCAATACCATAGGCCTAGGCTTAACGTACTTACTAACTTCAGTATGATGGCACGGCCTTATAAGACCACTCTAACAAGTTTTCGTTTTTATAAAAAAAGACAAAAGAATGTGAATCCGTTTGTACCTGAAAATCTTTTGGCAGACTTGACCATATTTGAGAGCTAGAAATCTCAGGGATCTTTACCACATAAATTTCCTTTCAAGAGATAGCCTACCATTACGACACTTGAGTTCAGCATTTCCAGCTCAAGCCTAAAATCAGAAGTAACCTAATAAGGCCAGCAGGCACTGTTTACAATTTTTGTACGGAGCTGTATGTACGGACAGTACGGGTTCAGTGTAGGCAGTTTGTGCGTTCAATTGAGGCTGGATATCATAGGGTGAGTGTGCTTCATGCGCATTTCCAAGGGAGTTTGTTGTGCGCGTGCAGCATCAGAAATTGATGCAGTGATTGTGACAGCAGTTTGTTTGACGCGCTTTGTTGGCTGGATGCACGAAATTCGAAAGTGGCCTTATTAGGTCATGTAAGTTGTCACTATACTTCTTCCTGGCCTGGCCTAATGTAAGGCCCATAACATTAGGTAAACATACTGTAAACTTTCCCAGCCACTGAGTTACTGCAGGCAACTCCAATAACAATGACAACAGGCAGTGTTGTGCAGCCAAATAAGTAACGGCACAACTGCAGAATACCCTGCCCCAAAACCATTCTTAGTCTCACTGAGACTTCTGGAGTCGCGGTCACAGTCAGCACGATGATGTAACAAACCAGAAGGAACGGACTGCGACTCCACCCCAGAATGGAGTCCCGGTGGCTGTTGAATAAACAGCCACCGGGACCTCGACTGCGACTCCACAACGTACAGAATGGAGACGCAGTGGACTTGAAATAATTCCACCGAGGACTGGGACTGCGACTCCACTCCAGATTGAAGTCCCAATAGCAGCTAGTTGACATACGAGAACGTAAACAAATGTTGTTTACGTTATCGTATAAACGCTGTAATATACTGTACGCTGTAATATACTGAGTTACTGAGCACCTGAGGTCAATCAAACAGAACCTCCCAGGGTTCTCTGTAGCCACACACTTCAATCCCCCGTCAACATATTCGATACGTGACTTGATGGTTTCGGCGGCCATCTCGTGTCGAGGTTCCGATCATGACCGCCTAGCTGCCGAAAACCGCCTAATCATGAAACTTGGAACCCTGTCCCCACATGGTCTGAACGTTAGACTTGAACTGTTGTAATGCAGCAATTCCTGCATTGTTTTGACTTGTGGTAACCACTTAACACTGTCTGTTTTCCTAGCAGGTTTTACCGTGCCCAACTTTATTGTGTATTTTTTTAAATTGTACGTTTGGCCGTGTCAACGATCAGTTGCATTTTTGCCACCTGATGAAGGGTTTAAACCCGAAACGTGATGGAATTTTTCATAAACTTTTAGCACTATTTACTACTTCTTGTTTACCTACCTATATACTTCATAAGTGCTACGCAGTACTTTGACCTTACATATATATATATATAATTTCTATAATTTGGGATTTAGGCAAAAAACCGTGTGAAAAACGTGACTGTTGGGAGAACTCAACGCTTAGGCGAAAAAACTGTTTCACCTTAATGTTTTACACACTGTTTTATATAGGAATGCGTAACTCTATATGCAAGTCTGATTTACCACATAATGTTTATGCAATTACTAAACTGCACACCAACTTACGTGCATGTATCCGTTAACACTAAGGACTTACAGGCCATTGAAATAACGTGCATATATACCTCAGAACCAAAAGGGGAAATATAATGTTATGCATTTTTTGTTTTTTTCTTCGCCGGTTGTATTGACGGTATTCCAATTTCGCCTAACAGGTCGATCTAGCATTACATATATATATATATATATATATATATATATATCAGTGTTCTCCACTAGCTGTTTTGTCCGGGGGCTCCGCCCGTACAAAATCTGCCACACTACTTTAGTGCCCGGACAAAACTTTGCCGCCCGCACAGAAAATTGACCCGCCCTGTCAAGAAGTTGTCTGTACACTCAATCACAAACACCACAACTTAGTCATTTGATTTCAAATACTCATGACAAGCAATGTATAATAAAACATCGGAGATGCAAACCAGCTCACTTGCACCTGAGCTCTTTCAGTATATCATTCAGTATGCACTTACTGCATTTCTTTTATATGTTTCCACAGTAGGAATCCGTTACCATCAAAGATACACTAAACGAAACCATTCAATTGAACTGTCCCCTAGGTTTCCCGATTTTCGAGTGGAAACTGGAGCTTCAGATCTGCAAGTAAAGTCAAAGATCTTTAGAAAGTGCACTTTGCAAAAAAAAAAAAAAAAAAATTTGGCAACAAAATGCCCAGATTTGAACACATAGGGAAGGCTAAGAACAAGACTGCAGATTGCACCATTGCGATCTAAGCCCTCCTAAATCGTCAAAATTTTCCCAAAGGGGACAGGGACATCCCCTCCCCTTAGACCCCTCCCCCAGGATGGTGATCACAAGAGCCCCCGGACAGAAAACAGACCAGTGGAGAACCCTGATATATATATGTTTTTTCTTTAATATTTTTTTTTTCTGAAAATCTTTTGATTACAGTTTTGCAAGGCAAGTGAAACATTTGCATTTTTCCTGTTAGATTTATGTTGTGGCTTGCACACTTTATTGATTATACTGATATCAGGGTATTACCAGTGTTAATTTTGTGTAAAGTTGTTTTTTCAGAAACATGCTGCTAGAATTAAATAGGACGTTTTAGCCAATGTTACCCGAGAAGGCTTTTTCCCATGTGAAGCTTATCTCTGTAATTGCAACAGTTAATCCCTTTTACAAATCAAACTTGCTCCATCAACCAAACAGTCTTTAAAGGGGTTCAAACCCCTTTAACTTTATTGATCTCAAGATACCTGAACAGGAAGTTCTCTGATAGATTCTGGATTAAGAGTGGTGAACTAGAGATTGCTAAAACTTGCTTTTCGCTTCTAGCATCATGAAAAAGGAGAAATTAGTGGAATCACATAAATCATGACAAATAAAGTTGTCAAATATGGAAGAGAAAATTAAAGAATGGTGATGAAAATTAAGAAATTGACACGATGTGAATTAAAATACATTTTGAATACATTCATGACTTCCACTTTCTTGAGTTGATCATGACCATAAGTTTATTAAAGGGCAACAAGTCTCACCATGACGGTAAAAATTCTCCCCTCTCAGCTTACTTCTAGCCCCCTCCTCCAATACAAACAAAAAACCTTGACCAGTGCACTTCCCCAGCTGTCAAAGATGCAGTGGCCTACACTGAGTTTAAATCACTCATGGCCATATCCACAAACTACTGTGTGTGAGTTTTCTGTAATTGGGAACACAACTGACTGCACAAGTCATCATTGACCAACTAGACTGAAGCTCTACTGTTTGGTGCTAAAGAACATTCCCGAGTGGAATCACCCAGCACTGCCCACTGTGGCTACAGCCCTGATGGGTTGGTCACCTAGAGAAACCTTTTTCTTTCTCAACACAGTGCATTTTAGAGTGGAGTATGTTTTGAAGGCCATTCAGTAAAGTAATGTATGTTGGGGGGTGATGTGCACTGATGACAAATTATGGGGGCTCTCAAAGATTTTGAAGTAATGTTGTGATCTTCTGTAATTTTTTTTTTTTTTTTTTTTTTCTCTTTTCTTTCTTCAACAGAGGCTAATAAGTGAAAAAGAAGCTGGGCACATATCGCTGTGGAAAAATGATCCTTTATATGGAAACAAGTGTTTAAGCAAACTCTGAATACATATTAAAGAACAGAATCTAAAATATTTCATGGGATGGCATGATGGCTATTTGGAATGTGCAATAGTCCTGCATACTCTCTTTTGCCAGATTGCAGTGAAAAGACATTTCTTTCTTTGGACATAACATTTTCAGTGCTTCCTTAAAATTTATTACACATGACAAAAAATTTTCTGATTGATGTTCCAAACAGGATTCAACATAACTTGACAATACTCACAATTACAGTGAAAATATTAAACATTTCAAAGTATTGTAAATGGCATCCAACCTGTTAATTCTATTTAAACACTGGTTGAAAAGTCTGTGATATAGTATTGAATGTGTATTTCTGCATTGAAGGGCCACCTCATATCGTTGGTAGTAGAAACACTTGGCATGTTATTTTTCATGGCAAAAGCACACCAGTTCCTTCAGAGAGCTCCCAGTAAACAAAAGAATACCATTTCAGACTTACCATAAAAAAAGCACTAATTGAGAAAAGTGACCAAGGTTTCATTTGACTTAGGAAATATGTCAGCTTCTGGAAGGAAGAAACTGAGCTGTAACATCAGCATTAATGACCCTGTGAGCTCGTCTTCAGAGAGTGAGTTAATAGAAGACGAAGATCTTGACCTTGGTGTGAACTTCAGTGGTCAACTGACCTTCAACGAAACCTTGGGCTCAGAAGATGGTGATGATCTAGATGATGGTGTTGAGGATGAGGGTCAAAGGTCACATGGTGCTTCCTTTCTGTCTTCATCGCAAGCAGGTATAGTAACACAGATGTATTGAGTATCCCCTGATGGAGATGTAGGAATTAAGTAAGGTCAACCCAAGTTAATTTTGGAACATGAGTCATACTTATTACAATTGTTTTATCTGCATGTTTTATACTTCCTCATATTGGGCTCTTATGATTCAATTCTTTTAAGATACAAAATTATCAGTAAATGTCCCTGAATATATGTACAGTACCATACAGTGTGTAAAAGGGATGCTGCAGCAAGGACTCTGTTGGGTAGAAGGGTATCCAGGCACCCTACTAACACAGCTGTATGGGTACCCAAACAGATTGTATCCAGGATTCAGAAATCAGGAGTCTCACTTTGTTTTGTATAAAACACCTCCCATCACACCCACACCCCAGGTGGGGCCTAGATGTTTTGAAAGAAGCATTGGTGTGTTTTCTCCATGTTAACAAGTATTGTTGCAGAGTAACTTAGGTTCATAAAATTGGTGATTTCTGAATTCAAGTCTAAGCTGAACAATGTTAAATTTACAGTATATTCCTCTTGGAAAACTGTTCCATTGCTGTCCCTGTGGGCTGGGGGTTGTAGAATATGCCCACGGTATTCCCCGCCTGTCGTAAGAGGCGACTAAAGGGGAGAACCTGAAACAAATTTATCTATTTGACACTATATAACACATTCGTGTTGGTGCGTCGTTAAATATTATCTAACTAACTCCTTTGCAATTTTGGCTATCTCAGAAGACTTCCATTGTAAAGCTGGCCTTCTCCATTATGATTTGGCAAGTGTTCAAGATGTTGAGGTTTATTGCTACCTAATGCCATGGTTCAAAACACAAGTAATAAAAAATAATTTGTTTTTTTATAGGGCTTTACACTGACAGTAAACCTCAAAGAGCTTTATAAATATTGCCCCTGCTCAATGTAAATAATCCTAGGGATGCCCAGTCGGACAGCAGCTCCGACGGCACACTTGAAAGCAGTTTATCTCACAGGAACCTATTTAACCCCTGGATAGAGAGAAGCAATTGAACTGAGATGTATCTTGACCAAGGTTACAGTGTAACAACCCAGGCGGGAGCCGAACCATCAATCCTTGGATCACAAGTCGAACATCAAATAGGCCACCACGCTCTCAATATGGGTGCAACCCAACTTGCCCTGTCAGGAACTTTTGAGTAGAAATTTTTTTGGCATTATAATACAAGTTCCAGTCTAGTGTTGCTCTGTTTCTGCAAAAAGTTTGTTTCATTTGAACTTGTTGTGTGATGTCTTTTATTTTGTTGTTAGACTTCAATCAGGTTTACCTCACCCAACCTGGTACAGTAGTGATAATGGATACCCAGTTTTGAATTTTTGCCACCAAATTCTGCCCTACATGCAGCCATGAAAACATTCTGTGATGTAAATTTATGGAATAGGTAACATGTGATCCGCGATCATTCTTTCTACCGTTATGATTTCCAGTCATGTACAGTACAGTAGCTGTATCGGCCTTATGACTGGACTGCATACTGTATAATAAGAACTGTCCTTGGAAACATTGTGTAGCCTAGCTTTCTGCCTACCCATCCCTCCCTTAAAATGTACAAGTACTGCTTAGATGTTGTGGATATGTGGAGCAACTTACTGTAACTGTACAAGCACCAGTATGTAACATTATATTGTGCTTGTAATACTGTCAAAATGGTCACTTCTGGAAAACTTGTACAGTACATTTACTGTACATTATATGAAGTGGCCATTAGAGTCCAGAGTGGTAATATGAAATAGATTACTTTCATATTTTCAGTGTTTAATTACCACAATTGTCAGAAAACTAGTGTAAAGAAACAAAGTCCATCTTACCAACAATTAAAGACCACAGACAGTAGCTGACCCCAGGTAAACTTTTCCACTGGATATACAAGTACAGTGCATTATTGTATTCTGTACCAGTGCACAATGGTTCCTATAGCTGGGTCTGGGACCTCAGTTCATGGGACTTGTTAATCCTGTGTGGATTTTTCTTTATTTGGGGTCGAAGAGTTGGAAAAAGGAAAAGTTAAAAACTTTGCACTAACAGCACAGGTACTGTGCCTTCTATGTTTCTACTGGGCAGGGTTCATTAAATCGAAGGTAACTTGTTAGATTGAAAGTTCACTAGACCTAAGGGCCTACTAAACTCAGAAAACCCTCTTAAAATGATATCTAAAGCCAGAAAGCATTTGCATGTAGATGAATTATATCGAGAACAAGAACCCCTCTACCTTAATCCTAACCCTAACCATAATCCTTTCCCAAACCCTAATCCTGCTTGATGATAATCTTAGGCCTGTTCCTATTCCTTATTCTGTTTCTAACCCTACTTCTAACCTGAAGTAGATTTTCATCCCAGAGAATCCTAAGTCTAGTGAACCTTTATTCTACTTTTAGTGAACCTTTGGTCCAGTGGGTCATTCCTGTTTCTGCGTATGTTTGCAGTGCTCATTATGATATCTTCATATCTAGACAAGTGGAAAACATATCTAGACAAGTGGAAAACATATCTAGACAAGTGGAAAACATGAACACTTGTACTAAGTACATACTGTAGGGATGCTGCTCAAGTATCAAGTGGCGGTAAATGTGTGATTAGCATTGACATAAGATCATGGAAAATACACTTTAACAAGTAGACCCTTGAAATATTTGTCATTCAAACATATCTTTTTCTTCCTAAGTTTACAGTACTCCCAAATTGGGTACTTGGTCTTGCAGACCTTCATTTATAGAAAACAAAGGTGGTATGAGCTGCTAAATAAATATTCTGGAAATAGTTTAGGAGAGCATTCCCCCCCCCCCTTTTTTTTGAAGGGGAGGTGTGGAGGGGGATGAATTGACACAACATTGTTTGGGTTTTAGGAGAGTTATTTCCTGCTCTCCTGGAACAATTTTACACAATTATGGAAAAGCAATTGCACCAGCTCTCCATATGAATGATGGGCTGGTCTTGAATTTTTTCGTGAGGTCTTGAATGTCATTAAAATATCATCCAATGTGTTGTGGGAATCCCAACTGCCACGAAAGCTGTTTATAATTCAGAGGCATCAATGGTTGTACCGTACAGTAACTATACTCCACTTATTCAACCGAGATAGTCATCAAGTGATTTCCTGTATAGAACATGATACAGGATGGCAGATTGGGGTCAGAAGGTTTATGCTGCCGAAACCACCATGTTTGGCAATAACCTCTTTCAAGGTACCGTAGTTGCTGGGTTTCCTGCTAGATCATGAAAAACACCAAAACCAGGAAGGAGCCTGTGCAGAAGTATAGTTTGCATAAGAAGTGTATGATATCAAAACGGTAGTTGACCGTCGGTAATAGAAAACCAAAGAAAATTTTGTTGACCATTGAACCTCTTTGAAGTTAAATCACATTGCTTCTGTAACAAGTGTTATTACCATACTGGGAGTCTCCAAGTGTTGGCGGTTTTGTGTATAATTGTGTAAACACACAGCCACTATATTTGTGTGATGGCAGGGTTGCTAACGGTATCAACAGTTGGATCATGGGAAAGCACTTCTTTGGAGAGACGAAAACAAGGTGTGTTTACTATAGTGCTATTAATGCAACAAACATCTTTAAAGTTTTGCAAAGGGTTATTGTAATCTTTGCATGAATTTACCTTTTTAATCCATTATTAAAGTGTCTTTCACATTTTGTGAAGGTCTAGAAACAGCATTACACAACTGTATGTGGTAGACTACTATTGCCCATTTAAAATTTGAAAGTTTTTTCTAAAGTGAACATTCTTTGGAACCAAGAAAGGTAAATGTACTTAAATTCCAGCTTGTCAGTTGTGTTTTATATACGTACAGTATATGTAGTACTACTGTACTGTGTAAATGAAGTATTGCAGTAGAATATGAATAAATCACCATGTTTGTGACTGGATTTCACACGCTAGAGGGGACTGATAGTTTAGGAAGTTTTCCTTCCTGCATAGATAGAGTTTACAGTACTTGGTTTGTGACACTAGATATTTGTCGACATGACAAAAGACATTTGTCGGTCATGGATGAGACAATGGACTGTGGATGTGATCCTGCTAACCCCCATCCCCCCTCCTTTCCTATCTTTGCTACTTTCTGTGCATACTGTACACGAGATCCATTAGGAGTCATGTATTAACCTGTGCTGTGGCTGGTTGGATGAAGACGGGCATTTGAAGCCATGAAACTTAGCAGTGGGGAGGCTGGATCTGGGTCCGAGTATGGTTGCTTAGCATCGTAAAACTGCCCTTTTAGTCCTGAAGTATTAGTTATAGTCTTTAATAACTGGAGACACTGAACAGTATGGTATCCATGCAGTGCATTACCATACAGTAGCTGAGTGCACTCTTCGTATGGCAAAGAAAGCACTTAAATAGTACATACTGTAGCACTGTAAATATTGCATAAGATGTCCCAGGAGCTTCTGCAGTGTAATGGGCAGTACCTGAACTGTACTGCAGGTACTGTGAACTGCACTGCAGGTACTGTGCACTACACTGTAGTTCTAGCTCCTGGGGCTTCTAATGTGTAGTGCACAGTAGCTGCACAGCTCAGTAAGTACATACAGTAGTTCTGACATAACCAAGCATTGAAATGATTGACTGGAGTCAATTGACATCACTGTAGTTTTACAGAGCACAGTGAATCAACTCAAGGTGAGTCATGCCCCAACAGAAATCCTTTCAGAACAGCCTTTCATCAGATACCAGAAATAGGCTTATTACCATATTTCTTTTAAAATGTACTTACAGTACGTAAAGTGATTGGGGTGCTTGGTGAGGGACTGAAACTGTTCCAACTCACAAAGTAATACTAGACACAAAACTGGAGGAAACTGACTTGCATGTATAGTCAGGTAACTCTATACATGACCTTATTAATATGCAGGGACTATAGATGACTTGCACCCAAATAAATTTAAATGATTTGAAATGTTGAAGACAAGACACGACTTGAGGAGTCTCAATTCCCAGTGACGTGATATGACTTTAGTCTTAACACTAAGCCCATTACTCAAGACTTGATGTGATCTTGATATAAACAAAACTGACAGTTCCTTTGTGATGTCACAGTAATTTCATATAAACAGCTGATTTTGAAATAAAAGAGCACACCCCTGAGTCATTACAATACCATTATATGCAATATAAATTCTAGTACACTCTGAGAACAAAACAGTATGTATCACTACTTGTGACTAACAGGTTACCTTACATCATACTGTACTTGTATCACTCTTTGTGCTTTACAGGTAATCCTACATGTTTACAGTGTACAATACATGTACAGATTGGAAGTTTGTATTTCATTTTTCATGCATACTCTACAACTCTGCATGCTTGGGCACCATCTCATATTTCAACCTTGAAAGAAGTTAAAAGTAATGCAGTATAACTGTGATTGATATATACTGTTATCCTAAATATTGAGGTGATTTGAAGTAATTACAATTGGGAGAATACTGTAGTGTAGACCACACAGCACAGTTCAATGTAATGTAGAAGTAATGTATACCTCAGAGGTAGTGCTGTACTTCCATATTTTGAGGTAGTAATTTTATGTGGTACCATAGAAATTAAAGTAAGAGAGAATGACATCTGCCGATCTGGACTGAAGCCATTGATTTGGCTAGGTTGTATGGCAACAGACCACCTGTGCATAATACAAATGTCACATCATTGCTTTTGCCCCAAGTATTGGCAAAGAAACTACAAGTTTTCAGGTTAGGAGTATAAAACAAAATACCATGACTTATTCCTGTTGTGAAAATTACTCCTAATCTTTTGAAAAATGGATAAAATAAGCTATAACTTCTGCAGCAGAATGCACACTGTATGTATTGAGACACGTCAATCAACCGGTCTTTTGCCGTACAGGGAAAGCGGCGAAAGCGCCCTCAAAATTTTCGTGGCTTCACCGGTTAAACATGCAGGGATGCATTGTGTCAGTGCTCTCCCTTCTATTTCTGTGTGTGGTACATACTGCAAGGATTGTGCTACGTGTAGGAGCATGATACATGTATGTCACAGAGCTTCAGACATTCAAAATTAGATCCGTGAAGATTTTAAAGGTCTGTGGATATATAACCAAACCAGTTGTTTTACACAACAATGTTAAGGTGAAGGTCAACTGATGAAAAATCTCTTAGATTTATTTGTATATCCGTTACCATTCTCAAGATATTCTCAAAGTTTGACCATTTCTGAGGTTGCTCATTAGCCATACAAAAGTTGTGATGTGGAGTGTTGCGAGTGACTGTATTTGTTTAGTTAATTTGTTATGAATTATTTGTTAATAACTTACTAGCTAATTTCTAGTTTAGTGTTTAATGTGGACATTTTCAAAGAAGTAAATAGCTACTTCCAAAGTACACCCCTCGGGTCATCCCACAGTTACAGCTGTCTTTGGAACAAAGGCTTAAAGGATATATCATAAAAAAAATACCTATATCTTTCAGTGATGTTTTTCGTGTTTGTTCCTCATATATTGTTGAACAATCATTTTACTCCAAAGCAGGAAATTGAAATAAATTTTGTATTGGGGAAGTTAACATTATTAACAAAGTACTATTGTATGTTTTCTTTGACAACTTGTGATGGCAAAATGGAATATTGTTCAGTTGTATACTGTAGAATACTGCACAAAAATTGATGACTTTTTGTAAATATGATGATGGTTTTATTCTTTCCAACAGCAAGAAAGTTTAAACTGTACGATGAACCAGACCTCCATCAGTATGAGGACAGTCCACCATCCCTTTCTTCATCTAAACCCTCATTTTCAGTAACTTCGGCAAAAACAATGAAGGATGGCCACAAGAAATTTGTTGTAAGTATGATAGGACGAATATCATAGCAATGTTAAAAACAAAGATATATTTGCTGAATTGACGTTGCACTGAAAAGTACTTTATATTGATGTGCTTCTTCAACAACACAGTAAATTACTGAGCAGTGAACTGTATACACCCTTGGACAGTTATCTATCTAGAAATCAAATCATCCAAAAATTAGATTATATAGAGACATCTGCACCATCGGCTAAGCTTTGACTATTAGCTGCTAGAAGTGTCACTCTTTTTTGCATTAAATTTTTTTTCTTTGAACTTGTTTACATAAATGTAAGAAGCTTGTGCATTTCATTGGGTATATAGAATTCAAGCCAAGAAAAAGCAAGAAGGTCCCTTTGGCTAGTTTTGACTGGGTTCCCAGCTGGCCTGGAAATTAGAGAAAACCAGGTAAATGAGTTCCCCTTTTCCAATCAGGGAATCTGAAAAGAAATGCCACAATGTAGGAAAAGTCAGGGAGTTTGGTTGACCTAAATAAGGAAATAAACATCTGCTTTACTTTGGTTCATGTCAAAATAGCAGTGAGAGACAGTCAACAAGAAAAGGGCCAACTAGTTATCCTGGAAATTTGAAAATTCTTGAGGTAAATAAGTTAGGAAATTCTTTTCTTTATATGAGGTTTGGAATTTTGCTTAAAAAGCTATTTTTTGGAGTTACGGAAGCATGAAGCTCTGTAAATACTGTTCACTCCATAGAACAATTTATCCAAACTTGCATTGCATTTTGCAACTAAAGGTTATCAAATTGCAACTGGTGCAAAAATTGGAACAAAGCTTTTGTGCACAGCCGCTGAGGAGAATTCACAGATTTTATGACAAAGAAATCACTTCCCCATGCTGCACAGGTATATATCAAAAATTTGAACACCAGATTACACACTTTACTGAACCTGTAGAAGTGCCCTGTATACATCATGAAGATGATGTTCTGCAGAAAAAAAAAATAATTCAGGCCTTGAATTTTGAGGCGTGCAAGTACGATCGCGCACCACCACTTGCCTCAAATCACCATGAGGAGTGCAATTTTTTATACACCTAGCTAAAGAATGGGAACTCAGATAAATCTATTAAAGTTTAATAAAGCAGCACATCAGCCACACTCCTTAATTTCCTGAGGAGTGTGATCTGTAACACACCTGGAAAATCTAAAACTCAAGTCCTGAAATATTCACAACCCATGGATATGCAGTCTCAACTTTTAGTGACTACAGACATGCACTACTGTATGTCATGGAATGCTGACTTTCCATAATATTAAAGGTTTGGTGTCTTTCCTGTTGTTCTTCCCACGATATATCCGTGATCAGGATGCCAACAAGTCATGTGACATTTAGAATGCCTTGCCTGATATTGTGATAGCTTGGTATAATTATTCCATTTTCATTTAAAGGTCAAAGAGGTTTTTACTCAAAATCTGCAAGAAACACTTGTTGCAAAGGTTGAAAATGGGAACTTATTTGTCTAAGTGCCTATTTTAGTAGAAATTTGTCATTTTACCTTTGTTATTTAATGTCATTTATAATACAAAAGGTGTTAATGTGAATAGCACACAAATGACATCACAAATAAGTGTGCCATTGACTCTATTCAATAAAGTGAGTGTGCAGTCTTTCAACATTTTGTATCTCAGCATTGGAACAAGCTATGAAAATGAGAGTGAAACCAATGAGCATCATAATCTTAGACATTTGGTCCCTCTAAAATACTGTTCACTGTGTTATGCAAAGGTGCAAATGTCAGTTGCTAGAGGGCAAATGAACTTAACTTTTAATTTACAACATTATTCATTGATGCACAGTGTTTGAATTGACCTCTTTGGTATTTGATTGTCTGTGATATCTGAGGCCCATGTCACCATGGGAAGCACAGCACTTGGAGGAAATACTGTTTTGGTTGAAACAGTACTGTTTGTATGAAGGTCAAAGTGATTTGGTTGCACATATCCATGACTTTGTAACTATGAATCACCATAGATAATGTTTCATTTTCTTGACTAACAAGTCATAAACATTGACAGCTGTCTTGTAAAGATTCTCATTTACATGCAATATGCGTGTCAACTTAATTCAGATATAGTTAAAATGTTTGTAAAATTGAAGTCAAATAATTTTGAAAGGCAAATTCCAAAATACAGAGAAATTAGTTCAGAGTAAAAGGCATAGATTTTGGTCCTTAACCAGTGGTTACACATCAACATTGGAACAAATGCACAAAGGAAGTTAGTCTAAATGTTATACAGCTGTCAGTCAGTGCTGTCCAAAGTATTGTTCATGTTATGTTTTACACTGTATGTATTTCACTTTTTGGCTATTGTATTTTCTATGACTTAAATTTATGATACTGTTATCTTCTTCCCTGTTAGCTCTATACAGTAGCCATCAACAGAAACATAGGCTCTGACACATCTCAAGCTATTATCGAGAAAAGGTACTCTGACTTCTTACATTTGCACAAACAGCTCTCCAAGACCTTCCCTCAAATCATGGAAAACATTTACTTCCCAAGGAAAGCCTTCACTGGGAACTTTCGGCTCCAGTTTATTGCAGAGCGTAGCCGTGCCTTTGAACAGTACCTGACTCACATTTTCACTAGTGAAGAGATCAGATTGTCAACTGTGTATCAAGATTTCTTTTATGCAATGGATATCAGGAGGGCATATAAACTTATGTCGGAGAACAACTTCCAGGAGGCCATACCCCTCTTGCAAAATGCATCTCACTTACAAGCCAAGCTGTTGGGTGAGGAACACCCAGATACAGTGGTCACTTTCTGCGCACTGGTTGTCGCGTACATGTCGATCGAAGAAGGAGAAGCTCATGCACTCGGCTATGCAGAATCTGCTTTCAGAATTATACGTGAAGCACAAAGCAGCCCATTCAAAATACCACTGATACAAACACTGATAGGTGTCAGATGGCGACTTAACAAAGAGAAACGTGACCTGGAAACGTTACTTGCTACTTATGTGAGGCCAGGCATTGGTCCTGTAGACATGCCCACATTAGAAGACTTGGTCATGCAAAGTTTGTCTCATATATGATGGTTCTGCAGCATCATTCCTGCCAAGTAAAGATAAACCATTGCTGTCCTAAGTTGTGTGGTTTACAGTCCTCTGAAGAGCTAATACATGGGTAGTAAGTCAATGACATGCTATGTATCACGTAAGGTGGTATTATTTTGGTCAGTGTAAGATTGACCTACCTGTACGGTACGAAGAAGTTGTTACAATGCTGATAGGGAGAGAACTTATTTTGAGATGAATGCCTTGATGCTGAGTTTATAGTCACCATAGTCACAGTATTTTAAAGGAAGAATAAAAGCAAAAATTAATTTTCACAATTGATTTGTGAAAGAGGAACTATTAAATATTTGCACTTTGGTTAAGTTTCCATTTGATTCTGTTGTGTGGCCCTCATGTTGTGAGCAGATAAAGTTACTGTAGTTGTGGCCAGTAAAGTTGAACTTGAAAGCAGGATTGATTTCATTCCCTTACCTTGATGAACAATTCGTTGTTTTTTCTTTTTTTTCAATCTACTGTATAGTGGGAAATTTCTGCGAGGCTAATTTTTGGTGAATCTGTACCTTGTTCACATATTTGCGGAGTGAAGAATTCGCTGTTGCAGGCAACCAACATAGTCTTGTACAAACTAACAACAGTACTTTCGCGGGTCTTAAATTCGCAATTATACTTGGTCACGAAAAGCGTGAAAATTTAACCCCCGTGAAAATTTCCCACTATACAGTATTGCTTTGATGTAGAAAAAGAGAGGACTACATGTGTTACATGGGGAATGTAAATTGTGCAAATTCCCATGCCTTTTATGCATTCACATTTTAAAAGCATGAGATTTTGAGAAGAGAAGAAAAGGTTACAGAATTAAAAGAAATAAAACAAAAGTGTTGATAAGTGTGAGGCTATGAGGTCACATGTACTTGCCTCAAGTTCACTTTGTGTTGAAAATGCAATGACTTCTTCTGCTAATATTTTGAGAACCACAAATGGGTATTGAATGCAAATTTCACCAAAATGCTGAGATCATGTACCCTTTTTAACCATGTAATCTAAATTTTAGCTCAGACTTTTCTGTTAGAGAGGTACTGTAAGTTAGTTACTAGAATGAGCTGTCATTACTCACTGAGCCTCACTGGTAACATATTGGTACTCATAGAGCAAAACTATGGCTAGTCACATTAAAGTTTCCCACTGAAGTTAGCATTGACCCAAGATAACTTAAAAGGCAGTAAAAACCACAGTGCACTATTGTATCACTGACCAAACCCTTGTTTCTACATAAAGGTCTTGGGAGAACAGTGCTTTGTGAGCAATTTATACTCCTTGAAGATATGAAGCTAAAGCTATGTTAACAAACTGTTTTGTCAGTTCCATACATTTAAAAACTCGTTAAGTATGACTTCATTCCTTGATTTTAATATGTAAAACTGTCATACAGTACCATCAAACTAATTTCAATGCTCTGATATAGTGGTTTCCACTGGATTTTTCAGTCGACCCAAATTTCATGATTTTATATTCTTCAGCGTCCCAACAGCCATCTGAGATCGCTGTTGTGTCCTACTGGTATGACTTTTACACTTACTCAGAGTGGAGAATATTGACCTAAAACTGTTGCAACCCCATTACAACACTCCATGACCCCCACAACCCCACATGGGCTTGGGACCCCTTGGTTTTCACCTCGCGACCCACTTTTGGGTGACAACCCATCATTTGGGAATCACTGCTCTAATAGGACAGTTGAGGCTTCACATGACGTGTTCAAAGGTATTTCTTAGTTTGTGGTACAGGGTATTTGCCACAGGTTTTTGTATCAGCTTTAAAAAATACTTATTTGCCCATTTGAAAATATTTCTGTTAAATAATTGTTTTTGAAACACTTAAAATAGTTTGCCATTAAGAAGTCGATCAAATATTTTGTAAATAAGTAACCTACCTCATTAGTGTGGTTACAGTACCTTTCAAACAGGTGAGTGGGAGTTTGGTGATTGCAAGTATGTCAAGAAAGATATAATATTTGTGACTAAAATTTGAGCTAAGAGCAGGTAATTCTTGATAAAGTTTTAGGTGTTAATTGAAAACAAGCATAAAATGTCTAGCCAATGGACACAAAATATAGGAAATAGCCAGGAATGAAACGAAGGAGGCATAAACCAGAAATAAACCCAGCAATACTAGGACCATGTGGCCATTGCCTCAAGAAACTTGCTAAACACACTCTCAGTTTTTTACTTCTCAAACGTTTAGCATAAGATCAATGTTATATCATTAAACTGTTTTAACCAATACTGCCATATCGTGCTTGTCTCTGATGTTGACTTAAATGAGTGAAGTATATATCAACCTGGTATTTGCTGGATGAAGTGTATTCAAATCTTTATTGAGGGCCAGACTTAATGTACTGTAATCAAAGCTGCAGAATTAAAACCATTTTAAAATGAGTAGTCTGGGCTGCTGTCTGTTGTATTGAAATTTCTTCCTTGAAAAATGATCAGTGTCTTCTCTGTAACAATCATGCACTGAAAGCTTGTCCCAATGTTACTGAACATCGAGGAATAAGTCATGAATGTCGTAGGCACTTTTTGTTGGGAAAGTGTCCTTGGCAGGCGCGTAGCCAAGGGGAGGGGAGCGAAGGGGGCAGCCATGCCTCCCCCACTTGAGCATATTTTTTGTATTTTTAAATATTCATTTTTACAATATTGCTAGTGTTTACCCTATTTATATGTGGTAAACAGGCCTGGAAAGTGCCATTTCCAGCGATCTGGAGGCATTTTGGGCCAAAATTTTCTTGCATTTAGTGCAAACCCATAGACCCTTTTCCAAATAACAATTATAAAGGATTGTGGGATAAAGTTCGGTATTCGTCGTTTTTGTCAGTGGCATATTACTGTGGCGAAAAACGACGCATGCAAAAACGCTATCCCACAATTCTTTGTAATTGCTATTTGGAAAAGGGTCTATGCTGGTGCAGAGCACTGAGAGTCTGTCTATGGGTTTCGCCCCCATCCCCCTTGACAAATTCCTGGCTACGCCCCTGGTTCTTGGCTTCATTTTCCAGGCAATACTGGTTCTGCACAAGGGAGTTCTTGCTTGGAATGACAAGTGCCACAGTTCAACCCCATTTAAACGGTAAGGCTACTCAACTTCATTTTTGGACATATGAGAAAGTGTTGGATTTCAAGTAAGTTACCTTAATTTTGTAATTTAATTTAAGGTTACATAAGGATATGACTTATCAGGACTTGAATTACAGTAATTAGGTTTTAACTGTGGTTGAAGAACTATTGAATGTGGTACTGTAGTTTTTATATATTTTCTTTCAGTTTGGATTGCATGTAATATTCAGTTGCATGCCTTTCTTGTTTTTTGACCATTTTTGCATTAGACTATTTATGCTGTAAAAGTTACTCAGATTCAGATTGGAATGTTGTTTATCATATATCCTATTTACTGAATTTGACAGTTACTCTGTGACTGAATTTCGAATGCTTTCTTGTTTTCAAGCAATATCAGTTTTTTGCATGCAATTTTTATGCTCAGATTATTTGGTGCTACTATGTCTGGTCATTTTACCACATATGTACTAATTTTGTATCATTATGTGGCAAGCACTTGCTATATTCCTCTGATATGAAAGTTTAAATCTTAATTAAAGTGGAACTTTGATTTAGAATATTTCTTTTTACTTTGAACTTTTAAAACTGTACTTCAATAATTCTGCCAGAGATAAATGCAACCACTACCAAATATTGATTTCATTATTTTTACTAGTTTTAAAGAAGATGGTATGGGGCATTATAACTAACTTTTTATAAGTTTTAGCAAAAATTATTTGCTTTTGGTTGATAGTGATGATGATTTTAGATGAGTTGTTGAAAAAGTATAAACATTGAAAATGTGCAACTGTTGTTTTAGTGAAACCATCAGTGATGCAGTTCCACTGAACACATATAAAGCTTTGATCAAAAATTTTGAATATTGTCACCCCCCCCCCCCACCCCACCCCCCATATGGGCTAGATTATAACCTACTATTTGTACTGATAGCTGGGTAGTAAATAGGGATGGCAAATCTTGAAAACATATAGTTCATTGTACTTGAAACTGTAGAATGATATTCAGGAGCATTAGTGCTTGAAGTTGTTTTGGTGTTGTTTAAAATACAATGCTATGCCCATTGGACAGTCTAGCATTGTGGGATTGGATAGTGGGGCACCCATCGACTGGGCACCCGTCGAGTGCATGTCTAGCCTAACATTCCATGTCACAATCCTGGAATGATAGATTTCTTAAGTGCCCATTCGACGGTCACCCCATTATACTGTCAAAGTGATTGTCAGAACCACAACTGATTCTATCATAGATTGTCATGTTCTTTCTTGGTTTATCTATAGGTGCTTTCAGTTTTCCCTATTCTTCCAGCTCTATGCACAAAAGATCCCCATGAAGGATGACAATTCCCTTGTATACTTTGTTTATTATTTTAACTGCCTCTGTTGTATTTCTGGTAAAAGATATAATTTATGTCTGTCAGATTGTTATACATTTCAGAAAGGGGAGTCTCTTTAAAATATTTATAATGTTAGAAAGATTCCCCCTTCATCATTTTAAAAGTTCCTACAGTACTTGAGAAAGGGGCATGTTATTTTTTCTTTTTTTTGTCTCAGAGTAAGCTTCCTGTGTTAAAGTTTGCTGTAGGTTCAGGTGTATGTTAGTGTTTTGCTGCCGGATACAAACGAAGAATCTGAAATAATTGCTCCAAGCAAGGAGTTGGAACTAGACACTTCCTATTCTAAGATATTTCTTCTTGGCAACGACTAAACTGGATACTCATAAACTCAGTCAAATTTAGGCCATTTTATTTCATCAGTTTTATGCTGAGGTTTTATAATTATGTGTGTCTGTACTTTTGTAAAGGTTTGTGAAGAATTCTATAAATTCAAGAGTACTGTCAATTTTTGGAAAGGGTACTAAGATTGAACTTCAGTCAACTCATTTTGAAATTTAAAAATTAGTTAAATGTTGTGCTTGAAATTCAGTATGATTAAGTTACAGTATCTGTCAAAGTATTTGTGAGAAATCTCATCTTTTTTCAATCATTTATTTATTGTTTTCTGTAAAGTTTGAAAAGAGAAATATTGAGTACTATTAAATTTTTATCTCTTTATTCTATGCATTTTGTGTCCATTGGATGTGTTGGTTAATATTTCTACTTTCTTGCCAGTTCGTATTGAGCAAACACAGTTTGAACGATTGTGATTCACATCGCAAAATACAAGATGTTTGGGTTGCTAAGGTTCTTATTTGCTGGGAAATATTAGTTTCATTTGTAGACCAGGGCAAGTCATGATAGTTCGTGAATTTTACAGAATTTGTGGAAAAGTCATGTTTGCAAAGACTAATTTTTAAAATGCTTGTACAATGCATATTTATTTGTATCCCAGATTTTCCATCAGACTATATCTTGGATTGTGTTTATCTTGGTCATTAGTAAAGGGGTGGCACCAGGATATGCCAGACAGGGGGGCCAGCAACCTGAAGCCCCAACAAGGGTGACAGTTTGCCGGGGGGGGGTGGTGCAAATACACAACTTTTGGAATGTAATATGCGCCAAAAATTTTTGGCTTTATTGAAGAAAATTCAGAGGTTTTAATTTTTTGTTTTGAAAATTTTAAATATTTTGATTAATTTTATTAAATTTTAGGGTTTTTTTTATTGAATCTGCTTTCCTTGAGAGCAAAGTCAAGTAAGTTACCAGAGTGACTGGTTGCCATTGAGTGTTAATGCTGTATTGTACCCATCAAGGCTCCTCGACATAATTGGAAAATTTCCTCGATGGGGGACATGACCCCCTGCCCCCTCCACTTGTCACCCCTGCATGAAAGTTCATGGAGAAGGCATGGAATTTTATTGTCATTAAGGAGCAGGAACTATGAATTGATGTAGCTGTAGAATGGCTTGATGTAGCTGTAAAATGAGTTCAGCTGTAGCCTGCCTGTGTTGAAATCGTGTTTGTTTAGATCAGTGATTTCTGTATTGGGGTCACAGACCCACAGGTGGTCTGTGGAAATTTATAGTTTGTGAGGATAAAGGGATACACAAAAGTCTGGGTTGAATGAAAATAAAGAAGTGGGTGAGTAATTGAGGGAGATGTTGCAACTATACAATAACCTTATAGTCTAGCTCTATCAGACTGGTCCTTAAAGTGTACCTGAAGTATAGAATTACAAGAGTATATATATTTTAGAGGTTGGAAAATGAATCTCATTCATCCAACCCCCATCTTCATAGCTTGTTCTGTTGCTAAGATATAAAATGTTGAAAGATATTCACTTAATTTGAAATGTCTATTGCACAATAATTTGTGATGTCCTACTTGTACAACTCACACCTGCTTTTGTTTCTTTTTTGAAATTAAAACGTTTGTATGATCTTACAGACTGTACTGTTTCCTTGCATAGCATGTTGTATGGAGAGGGCTTGTGTAGTCAAGTCATCCTATAACAGTAAGAAAGTGGTCACATTTTTGCACCAGGTGCTGTGGCTTTCGAAAAAAAAGAAAGAAAAACAAAGCTGGTAATTTGAGTAGTACAAGAATGACATCATAAATTATTGCCCACTCTACCACCCCAATCTACCACCCAATCTGCTATTTTAAGAAGAGTGAATAAGCTTCAACATTTTATATCTCAGCTCAGGAATGTCTTATGAAGATGGGAGATGGACCATTTGAGTTCATTTTTTAAGCTTTGGAACATATATTTTTGAAATTTTAGACTTTAGGTACACTTTAAAGTCTTGTACTGTACATCAAGCTAGTTACATTGATACTTGGTTAAGGTGAGATTTTAATGAGGATATTGTTCATACATCGTAAAGGTAGTGGAAATAAGTGATTGACAAAATGTACATGTTCAGGCAACAATGGCCTCATTAGGCTTCAGGCAAGAGGGTCAAGAGTCACAACAAAACCAATGTAACTCCCCCTCCCTGTTAAAAAAGAAAGGAAAGAAAGGGTAAACGTATGAGGACACAATTACCATTTAAGTTCAAAATGCCATCAGGCAACATCTTCACTTAGTAAAGAAGTTTCATATTATAATTCGTGTACCCCCTTTTGCAATCTGATATTTAAATTTATGTGCAAAATTTGCTTGTGGATACAGGTCATAGCCTATTGGATTCTACATGTCCTGCTCGGCCATTGGTGGGGATCCGTTATGTGTGGAGTCATGTCTGTGTCACTGTACTCTGCCATACGTTTGCTCAAATAATTCTTTGCAGACACTATTTTCTTATGCTCTTGCCAATGGTTTAGTAAACCTGCATCTTGTAAGTTCCGTTTTGAATTACGTTTTGTTTCATAAGGGTATCATATTTGTGTCTCGAGACATGCATATTATGCCTGATATCATGTCTCCAGGTTAGATTAGGGTCAGAGACATGAGGAAAGGTTAGGGTTAGAAGTCTCTAGACTTGTCATCATGCATGATATCATGTTACGGATTGGGTGAAATGCACCATCTCCCATGTATTACAAGAAAAGAGCACATGCAGCTGTGCTGGATGGATGACAGTGTTGTAATCTGCGAAAATGAACAAACTCACCATGCTTCGTTTAAATCTTTTATTTCGAATGGCAGCTGTCTGATTATGTAAGATTGCAAAGTAAATGTGCAGAGTGATTGAATCAGTATCATTTTTGTATAAAAAGCATGGTCACAGAAAGTGGTAAGTCAGTTACATTTTGTGTTGCAAGTTTCGTATGTCACAGTAATGATATTTTATCTCGACTTTTAGTATTAAGTTATATTGTCAATAACAATGATTTTTTTTGGCTGAAAAAGTTTTGCCCTTTTGAATTTGGTGACATGTATCGCGGAAACTAATTCAAAATATAGAAATAACATCCACCTATCTTTATAGCTTCCATTATTCTTTATGTCACTTGCTAACTTGTAAGAACTGTGATTTATTTTCTTTTTTGGATTTGTCTTCCCGTGGGAAGAGGGGTGGGGGTGGGTGGGTGACTTTGTGAAGTCATTTCATCGTGGTCACAAAGGGAAATTGCTGAGAACAAAGTTAAGTTCGCGCTCTGGAGGCTTAAGTGCCATCAGAGATAGTCGGCATCGATTACTAAGTAATGTATCCTTTAATGAGGGCTGAAGACGCCCAGATAAGAATTGTAGCAGGCTCTTGGCTAGCCAAGGTACTCGAGGGTCAAGATAAGAGTTCCAGAGGGCGAAAATATTCTTAGGGGTATAGATAGATCTGTACCAGCATACATTAAGGCAATAGATACATTGAATATTCCAAGGGAGAATTTGTCTAGCCCCCCCCCCCCCCCTTGGGAGCTGGCCTGAACTGTAGTCACATTCATGCCAGGTTCACTGGATTTATCTAATCCTGAGCTTCTGGCTAGAAGTCCGCTGCACCACGCTACCGATTAGCACTGTAGGTTCCCGTGACATGTCACATAATGCAGTCTGGAAGGGTTAAGGGGGTGACGTATGCACCGGTTTATCACATATAAAATGCGACAACTTACTTGAGTCAAACTCTGAATTCCCTTCCTATACCGTGTTACACGAACAAACACGTGTACACGTGTAAAGGTGGGGTTGAGGCTGAAGCCTCTTGCTTTTACTTTTGAAATAATTATGCAGAAATTTTAATTACCTTCATTCAGTTTTCCTGTAAACTATATTGTATGACTGAAGTATCGCTAAATCATTGGCAAAATCGAGTCACTGGAAGGGTAGTAGGCATATAAGTAGCATTTTGAAGTACTTTGATGTAGTTTTACCCACAGGAATATTTTCTAAACCCCATCCAAGAATAAGTTCCTGTTAGCTATCACAATGCCTTGCATTGTACTGTCACTGGTTTTGTGAACAAAACAGTAAAGTAGCTTTCATATGGAATGCCCTCTATTAAGAATAAAAAGCTACAGGACTATGAAAAAAAAAATAATAAGATAGCTAGGTAGCTTACATGCTAACCAAGTTGGGCAAGATTACGAGATTCCAACAATTCCATCCATATCGACTTCAAAAATGTGTCAATTAATTAAGAAAGTAAGTAAATTCTAGTTTCCGTATGCATGGTATGTATGTCTGGTTTGCGTCGCTTCGAACCGCTGGTGTATTTAGGTCGAGTCACCGTACCTCTCTATGTTCCATCAGTTCGAGTCCGCCTCCAAGAAGGGGCCTATTTAAGTAATTTTAAATAAAGTTAATAGTATAATAATGACATATTAATCTTTTTATTGACGTTTCATGTGAGGTGTCTGTCGCTGGAGTAGCTCGGCTCTAGTCATGGCCCTCTAGACAATAACTCGACCCGAATCGAGTCTCTGAATTTTGAGACTTGAGTGGTGGTGGTACGTCTCTGGAGCTTAAAGGCAATAGGCAGTCGCCCCAAAATTGCTCTGAAAAATCAGCAAAGTCTTACAAATCTTCTCTCATTTGCCTTACAAGTACCTCTGAAAATGTTTTTAACAAAACTATTACAAACATAAGGTAAAGAAAGGAGTTATTCTCCATAAATTAACAAAACTATCGTCACATGATCAAAACAAGCCATTCATGAATTAGGATTACGGGGTATACTCATTCTGATTGGGGTGACTGCATTTTCCCTTTAACTAATTGAAGACCCGAATCAAGTCGAATATACTTGCTAGCGAGAACTCGGGTTGGTAAGTCTAGCCCCTTGAGTTTGAGACTCGATTCAGACGAGGATCTTTAAAGTTGAGACCCAAGTGAGATTCGAGAAAGACGTATCATTAATTGGAGTCGTCATGGGCGTCAACGGGGAGGGGGCATTCCCCCCACACTTTAGATCCCTTACGAAAGTAGTAGGTACATCCCTTACGAAAATAGTAGGTACATGTACGTGTTTCCATAGATTGCAATATAGCTAATTCAATATCAAACTCGAAAATGGTGGAAATAGGCATTTACTGAAAGTCGTGGGAAAATGCTTCAAATTACACCACAGATCATCTAGCCTGCCTATTTTCCAGAGCCCTTAAGTGAGCTCTGAACTATTGTTTCCAGAACTTTGAAAATCGCGTTTGAAGTAGTTCTGGTAATAAGGTCAAGCCCCCGCCCACTGTTGAGAATCTGTTTACGCTCTTGGGAGTGGTTGAAACACCGTGCCATCGTAACACAAGTTTAGGAATTCGTCTTGTGAGTAAGGTCGAAAGAAACTATCTATCCGCCTATAGCCTATCACTGGTCGCTTCTATTTCGATTGAAATGTAAATGTAACTTTAGGAAGAGTCTGTAAATGTGAACGTGAGTTTAAGTAGTGCCAGTGTGTCGCTATATAAAGTAGTCCTGGTCATAAGGTCAAGTAGCCCCGTGCCCTTGCGCAAACTAGGCGGGAGAGGATGCACCCCTTCTCCCAGAAGTTTGGGCGAAGTGAATATCTCGGACAGACTATTGGGAAATCTCTCTTGATTTGGTCACAAGAAATTAAGAAAGAAAGTTTTTTCTCGAGCAAAAAAGTTTAAGCCCCACCTCCCTCATCAGAGAAAATATATCTCTCAAACTAACGGCAGTAGGCCTACATCTTCCTGTACTCCGGTAAAGTAAATCTGCTTTAGGACAAGCATTACCATGTATCTGGCATTACGTCAATCAGGGCTGTCAATCAAGGCTCCCTTCAAAAAGTAAGATCAGTTTGAAGTTGCATTTTGTCCTAGAACGTCTATTACCTACAAAATGCCAAAATTATGGAGTTGAATGACCCAACCCCAATCTAAAATACCGTCCGACGGCCCTGTTGATGCAATAATCCCTATCAACGTACGTGCCAAAGGTTGCCTTGGTCTATATTTCTGTTAGTAATCATGGCGCTGAAAGTCCTGGTGACGGAATCTTCTAAACCTCATTCCTTTTAGCCCCATTTCTGTTTATACTCTGCATCGGGTGTAAGCCCTCATTCACCGATGCTTCACACCGCGCTGAGTGATAATTTTTTCACTTTTCAAGTCTTCAAGCTTTAAATCTTCCGTAGTAGCCAAACTTGACTTTTTTATATCGAACTTTAGCTTAAATATTCTTCTTGATCACTACAGCGATTATTGACGGTTTGATCTGGTTGTAACTCCCTGGTTTGATTCATTTACAAAATGAATAATTTCCGACATTCATATACTTTCTCCGTGGCGTGTTTTCTCTATCTTTTAAGCACCGTGATTACATCAGCTCAAGAGGGTGAGTTCTTCAAAGTTTAACTTCGTAGATCAATTAGAAGTGTTTTTATTACGAGATGTTTAATTTTCCTAATCTTTTAATCTTTTTAATCCAGTTGTTTTACCCTCTTGAATTATATTGATCAAAAGTAATCTGCGTTGTCTGACTTTCCTGTGACAGACCTTTCGCATTACTTTAAAAATTATTTTCCTTCAAACGAAAATAGATAAATGCTACGAATCTTAAAAATTTCTTTGTTCTGAAGCATTTGTATTGCAATTGTGATTCAAAGATACCACAAAGTTTAACGCTTCTAGACCCCAACCTCAGTAGAATAATAACAATTTAAAAGCAGTGACATAAATACGGTAAAAATAAAGGAATACTTCTTTTATTAGACCCACTTTTTATTAAGATCATACAGTTTAGGCAACATTCATGCACAAATAAAAATCACCAAACATGAGGTGAGATATGCTATCATATTCGTAAACTTAAAGGAATGCTCTCATCTCCATATAGCAAAATCAGTAATAGTAATAACGAATTTCAGTTGGTGTTTGTTCATGTATTGACGGAATTTTTATACAGCATAGCTAACAGAAATGAAAATTTTTCTCTCTTTCTCTTCAGCCAGTAGCCTTCATTTTAGTAGATTGTGTAAACTTAGAGTTTTTCTTTCAATACCACGTGATAGGCCTACTACAAAAATTACATAGCAAATATAGTCATTATTTAAGTCTACATATTTTGAATGTCTTCAAAAACTTAGCTCTGTGGAATTCTGAATGGAGATCTATTTAGTTTAACGCACTTTTATAATATGAGTGAAGAAAACTTACGTTAAAATTCAAGAATCGAGTTACTGCTTTTCCTGCCATAACGTCTTTAATTTTATCTTACTTTTTGAATAACTACTTTTTAAGGCAACAAAAGTAATTAACTTTGCGGGTAGCAAGGAATTATACTAGCCGTAATACCACCATGGAAATCTAGGAAGGGATTTCTGGTCTTCTATAGCTCGTTTTTTGTTTCAGAACTAAACATTTCTTTCGATGATACATTGATACCCCCCCCCCTCCCCACAAATAGAGAATCAACTGAGCCACAACAGCAGTGAATATTGCTTACTTTTTTCATGTAGAAAATAAACATTAGGAGCGCCGTTACATAAGCAAGAGTATCGGAGAATGGTGTAGTTTTTCCTCTATTTGTCCATGATTTTCCCCAGGTATCGGTCCAAAGAGTTTCAACCAGGGCGTCCATGTGATGGCAAATTTCTCACGGGCTGGGAAAATAGACATCCTTCTTTCACTGTATCGCATCATTTAAAACCTACAGGAAAGGCCAATTGCATTTTGTACAAAGCCTAAAGTGTGTTTCAACAACTGCTACAAGGTCTGATAAAACATAACTCAGTGCCGTGTGATAGTCAAAATGTTCTATCCTCAACTCGTTTGTATATACCGTAAAATTCACCATTAATTCGAGTAGAATTCTTAGTCAGGTTTTTCTTTTCTTTTTTTTTCTTTGTCTGTATGTAATATCTCTAACGTAAACTTCAGTTAATAGCATTATCAAATTTATAATCTCTGTTATGCTTACAGTAGTTAGTTATACTAGTGAATCAGTACAATTCAATTGATACATGATGGCAATTTAACTATGTAGACGGAGGAAAGATTCCCTTTACACAATGGCAAAGCCAGGGGCGGTCAGGTGGTGGGGGACAAAAAGGTGTTTACTGTGGGGCACTTTGTAATCGGCAGATAGTAATACCCAATGCCTAATTCACACTTCCTAAGCAAATCGTCACCAAAAGTTGGTGAACAAAGTACAGAAATGTGTGTGTGTGGGGGGGCTAAAACACCTTCTAGAGATCGCCACGGATGAACCTTCCAAGGCGTTGCAAATTTGTAAAGTGGTGAAACCTGGAAAGGGCGCACGAAGTTCATGTGAGTCAGTTGCGGGGGGGGGGGGGGTCGAACCCTGTTGCGGAAGAGGCGGTCGAACCTTTAACTGTATCGAAGCTCCCGAGCTTCTTATACTAAAAACACCACATAAATCCTAATCTTTCAAGGATGCGAGCCCAGCAATTCTGGGAACGCAGTCTAACGTATTAAATAGATATGTTCAGTTCTTCTCCTTCAGCATTGCTCTTTTACGCTCACGAAAATTATTCCAAAGAACTCTTTTTGCCACAATATCCCAGATATGTCCATTCAACCCCCGAGTGATATTTTTCTAAGAGCACAATGTCACAAAAGAGATTCGTAACTCTGTCAAACCTTAGTGATGTCCCCAGAGCTATGCGACCAAAGAATCAGCGAGTGAGCAGAGCTAGTGTAACTAACGACAGTAGTTTCTCTGTTTTTTTTTTTTCAAAATGAAGTCCACATATAATTGGTATGTGTTCTCGTCATTTTTCACACTCCAATGCCTTTCAAATGAGACTTTTCTTTAAACATTCCGTTATTTCTTGATTGTCAACTTTACCTTAGATCTCCAGCCGAACATCGGCGAACTCTTTCTCCCTTGATACTCACATCTTCGTACGAAATCATTAAAAACGCCTAAATAATCTTTAAACAGGGAGTATGTCCTAACACGACCCTGCTTAAAACTAAAAGTAGTATTTAGTAAGGACCACGTAGGCCTACAGTACCTTGTACGTGCCATCACGGGGTCCAGTTTTATACCTGTTTATGGCAGTATAAGTGAATGTGTTATCATAATTCAGTAGTGTTATTACATTATCCCATAATACCTTCGAAAGAACATGCTTGACTGTGATTAACGGTTAAAGATAAAAGATCAAACACATTACGAACTATACAGGTTACGTTCAAATTTATTTCATGTCGGGAACTGTCTCATACGGTTCCATGATCATATACAATCAGTTTATAATGGTACAATCTGGGGGGGGGGGGATCCATGAAAACCATGTAATTAAATCGTACTCGAGTCCGTTGACGAGCTGGTACTTTTAATTTTACATTTCAACTTCTTATACCTCTTACTACATGCATGAAGGTTCATCTTACTTCTTTTATCAACAATCGGAATATCCAAGAGATTGTAAAGAAGTTCAAGAGCAGTGTACATCTGATAATTTGAACAGCGTTTATACCATCAAGCCAAATGGATATCCAAATCCCTTTGAAGTGTACTGTGAAAACCAAATTTCATCAGGGGGCTGGACGGTAAGGTTTCTTATCTTCTTCTCACCAGAAAAACTATACGAACAAATGAACTTCGGTTTATGGTTAGGTTCAGAGTTACACTTTCCGAAAGTTGACAAATGGTTTTAAGATTTAGAGAATTTTTGGGATAAAATGTCTTTAGGTATGATAAGTACTTCTACAATTTGAATGACAATTGAACCTAAGCTAAAGGATGCTCTTACACTTAAAGCACGCATTAAACCCGTAGCTAAGAGGTTCAGGGACGGCGCCCTCCAATAGATGGTCGCACCGTAGAAAGCTATACAAATACTGTTGCCTTGATACAGTTTAGCACATTTCGGCATCCCAGGCTTTCCCCGAAAATATTTTCGCCCCTGGAACTTATCTCGCCCCAGTTCAGTACCTTGTGTTAACTACGGGCCTGACAAGCGAAATTCAGAAAATCTTGCACCCCCCCCTCCCTTGGGCAAGACCTGGAATCTTGTCAAGTATTTGTTCATCTTTGTAACCAAATCAAGTCATTTTTTGAGCTATATCTAGTCTAGTTTGACAAGATTCTGGTTCTTGCCCCCAACGGTTGACTAGGTTGCTTTAAGAGGTAGGCTATGTAATTTAGTATACAGGTCAGTCATATTTAGCCTGTACCTGCAAGCAACAATGCTAGGGGCATTACTCTGTCTTATGTCTTATATTTGCATATTGTTCAGACTTGGAGAGTTCCTACTAGACACGCGTTCTGGTTGTGCGAATGACACTCTACTTCAAGTTTTCGGTTTTCCAAATAGTTCATAGTCCTCTGTTTGGACTATTAAAGGGGAATATTGCGTTTAAAATGCACCAACACGACATGAAATGAAAATAGCTTTAATCATTCATTTTTAAGCCGTTCAGTCGCACCAAAGTCCAGCAATAGCTTTGTCTTCTGAAAATATGTTATGCATTACATGAGTAACGGAGTTACATCTTTTGAATTAATAAAGTTTGGCCCAACAAACAATTTTTTGTGCAACAAATAACTGAATTTCTTTCTATGAGAACCTTATTTCTTATTAGTTTTTTAGTATCTATCATTCTGTATCTATAAATATTGGTTAAAAATAAATGAAAATTTTCTGTAAAACAAACGCAATGTTGCCATTAAAAGCTATCATTCGTTGTGGTATATTTTAGCAGCTTGAGAGCTCTTCTCTGTTTCTTCGCTGGCCAGTGTAATTGGCAATAATCATCCTCGCAATCTGTGTTTATTTTTCATTATTCAGTTAGACGAAACAAACAACAAAATCAAGGAAATTCAGTGTAATTTTCTCAACTGCTCAATGTGGATCTTTCATTGGGATCTTTAGAGCTACAACACGAGCCTTCCCTAACTTAAGAGGGCAAATCCCCTCATCCCAGACAGTTTCATTTCTCCAAAGTTGCTTCTAGTGGCTCCCCAAACTGTCTTAAGCTCCTCCTTGTTCAAACTCAAACCTAGTTCACTGCTCAAGGCTATATCCTGGTGAGCATACAAGGCCCTACTGTGTGATCTGAACACTCTCTGGGCATGCTGTGTAATGTGAACTACTCTGCATCTTTGGAATTTGATGTCAATCAAAGAGCAGTCACCACCTGAAAGTTTTGGTTTCCCCAACCAAAATTATACTTGGGGTGATGAGTGTCTGTCTTAAACAGCGACTGGTCACTCGTAGGACACTTTATATACCAGGCCCGTTGCCAGACAAGATACTGAAAGGGTGAGATGACTTCCAGGCGGCGAAATACATATCGAGACAAAGGCGTAGGAAGCTTTTGGAGACTGGGGGGGGGGGTGAACCTTGTTTCGGATCGCCGTCCTTGGAAAGGGGTCTAACGGGAGGGGTTCCCCTCCCCCTTTGGAAAATTTTGGGTATTTTAGGGTCCTGAGATGCAATTTGGTGCAATATTTTGGACCAACTTTAGGGAAAGTTACTGCAAATTTTTGACATTTCTTACAGAAGAGACAAATAAGAGGTTTTTGCCATTGAATATTGGGGGCGGAAGCATACTTCGGCCCCCTTACATTTTTGACTGGGGGCTAAGCCCCACCAAGCCCCCCCCCTCCCGCTTCCTACGCCAGTGTATCAAGATGGGCAAAATGAGTTGAAATGTGTGAAGGCAGTGGTCAATTAAAGAAAATTTTACTAGGAGGGGTTTCTCCCCCTGGCCCCCTTGGCTGCGGGCTTGCACTATTGTACACAACATTAGAGTACTTACTAAGTTATGTGTTAAAATTTACTTTAATTTCAACAGATTATTCATCGTCGATTTGATGGATCTTTGACATTTAAGAGAAACTGGGAAGATTATAAATTTGGATTTGGCTTTTTGTCAACTGAATATTGGGTTGGAAACGACAAGTTATCTTATTTAACTAATCAAGATGTGTACGAACTGCGTATTGACATAGTGTTGTCCAACGGGTCATCTTTTTACTTCAAATACAATTCGTTTCGCATCAGCGATGAGTGGAGGCAGTATGCACTGGTAAATGCTGAAGACTTCAGCGGCAATTCAAGTAAGTATTGACCCCATTAAGAGAGCTTTGAGATTAAGTTTTACCTTTTCAGACATTCCATCATATTGTATGGAACAGCGGCAGCTCCCTGCATGTTGTTAGATACCCGAGATTTTTGCGGTGTGTTTGAAAAAAGCATAGGCGAAGGAAGCTGTTCTCGAGTCGGGGGTCGGGGGTTGTGGATGCACGTTGTTTTGGACCGCCGGTCTGGGGAGTGTCTAATTGGAGGGGATGTCTCCGTCCCCTTTGGAAACTTTTTGAATATTTGAGGGTTCTTAGAAGCAAGTTGGTGCAACATATTGAGAAAAATTGAAAGAAAATTACTGTAAATTTTTGAAATTTTTCACAGAGGAAACAAATAAGTAGAAATTGAGGGGGCGGCATTAGCATACTTCCTCCCCGCCCCATTTCTGACTAGGAGTTTTAGCCCCCACCCCCGCTTCCTGCGCCTATGAAAAAATGTACTTCATCATGCAGTTTTAGTAATCTTTAAAGTTGGTTCGAATCCATGGACAGAGTATTATATTTTAAAACTTCCATTTTTCACACAATCGTAAATTCGCCTACTACTAACGTTTTTATTTTTTGATTGCGGTAATCTTTTGCAATCATACAAAAAACCGTTTTTCGATCAAATTTCGCCGTTTAAATGAAGATTAACGTAAAAAGTAAGATAAATGAATATAAAGCACCTATACCCGAAAAAACGATAATTTATGCCTTTAATGCTTGTTTTCAAAATTTTATTTCAAAGTTAGGCATGGCCCTAAACTCATATTTTTTTACAACACATACAGGTTGCGTTGTGTCAACCTGTCCAGCTGAAATGACTCACAAGGGTTGCACCTGTCAGAGGAAATGCAGTGATTCTTTCCGAGCGACTTGTCAAGATGACTGTGTAGAAAACTGCGTACCTCGAGAATGTCGTGTAAGTGTTGCTAGTTCAGTTTGAAAAATGATTTTTCATGATGAGTCAGTGAAAATTACAGCAACATTACGCATTAAGCGAACGGTAGAACAAATAAAAGAGAAATTGGTCGCCAGAAAGTTCTATCCTCCCTTTTCCAAAATTTACAGAACAGCGAGTCATTCATAACCGCCGGGTGTACTCAGAATTGTACTTGTATTGATAATGAAATCAGTTGCAATCCAGACTACGAATGCAGCCCTGATGCAACATGCATAGTGAAAGATGGTGTACAAAAATGTCACTGTAAAGACGACTACGAGGGTGACGGCGAGACCTGCTACAAAAATACAGCTTTTGCCGACTGTTACGATGCCTACCAAGCTGGTTTTACAACAAATGGCATATATGTCATACTACCAACAGGCTGGCCAGGTTCGCCATTCAGCGTCTTCTGTAATATGACGTTCGCCGAAGGAGGATGGTCTGTAAGTTAAAAATGCGCAATGAACTTTTGAATACTTCAGTAACTTCACTGCTTATAGCTGATAATTTCCTTTACAATGACGTCATAAACACCGATTACTATACGACAGGTCTGATCAGGCGCATAGTCGGAAAGGGTCGGGGTCGATGAATCGAGTCCCATAACCCATGTTTGCAAATAATAATGCTCCCACATCAACTGTTTCTTGGGAAAAACTCTGATATGACTCCCCGCCCCTAACAAGTACCTTTCTCTTTACGAAGAAAAGCCCTGGGGCAGGTACCTAGAGCTTTGCACGATCCAACGGTTCCTCTGGAGCCATTGAATGAGTCTGAACCCCCCCCCCCCCACATCTCTCCGTCCCAAATCCCGGCTATGCACCTGAATCCGACTGTAAGCTCCTATTTAGAGAGCATGGATGTATTTGTTCAAACTCCTTGCAACTAACGACTTCTGTGATCAGTTCTCGATGCATGCAATGATGATCTTAATTACTTAAAGGCAGATTTTCATCACCCCAGACAGTTCCAATTCTCCCAACCTACTTACTCCTAGCCCCTCCCACATCTAACTAAAACTCATCTTTATCCAGACACAATCCTAGTTTATTGCTTCAGGGCATACACTAGTGAGCACACAAGCCCTTAATGTGTAATCAGAACACTGTCAGTGCATGCTGTGTAATATGAGGTACTCTGCATTTTTTGAATTTGATGTCAATCAAAGAGCTGTACCTATTGAGATTTTTGATATACATAGAGTGTGAAATTGTAGTTTGGGGGGATGAGTGACTGCCTTTAAAGACCCATTTTTCTCTTCCCTATGAGTTAAAATTCTTCTAGCTTAAGGCCACGACCAGCTGTCCATCTCACGTTTTATTTATCTGCTCATGTTAATCAAATTGTAATCACCAATAATGATTTCAAATTTCTGCCAATTCTAAAATGCATTTGGTTCAATGCAAGCGCTTTTTTGTGTAAAGGTATTTCAGAGACGCACCGACGGAGTAAGCGACTTCTACCTCGATTGGGAAAATTACAGAAATGGATTTGGTTCTTTAGATGAAGGCAATGATTTCTGGCTAGGGAACGAACACCTTCACTACCTGACCAATCAGAAAGATTACGTACTACGTATTGATGTAATCACCAATTCAGATTTCCCAGTTTTTGAGGAATATACCTCGTTCAGGATCGGTAATGAAAGTACCAAATACCAACTGAGTCACGGTGGTCGAAGCCAAGGAAATGGTGGTTTGTAAATTTTAAATTGATTTGTCAAGCAATACAAAATATTTCTTGAAATTTTTACTAGTCCATAGGTTTACGTGGAGGGCCCTGGAAAGCAGCAACGCCCCTTCCCTGATTAGAAAATTGTCGATTTCAGCCTAAAATTGTTTTTTCAGGAGAAGATTCATGTAATGAGTATCTAATAATTTGGGAAACTTTCAGGGCAAACACCCTCCGCCCCTTCCCCTTGTGGAATGTCTTCCAATTCATACACGCACCCGTCGTTACAGCAAGTGAGAAGAAATAACAATTTAAGATGCTTTCAGAACAGTTAATGCGGATCCCAAAATTTACGCAATGGAACTTTTAAAAACTTTGACAGGTAAAAATTGCAAACAGTGTACATGAAAGGTCTTTCTCTTTGGTTTTCCTGTAATTTGAAAGTAGAAAGATAATTTAAAAAATGTCGATGATTGTTGAATTTTGATGGGGAAGTTGTTTAGGTTTTTATACCCACAGTTACATAGCTACAGACTTTGAAAACCGATAATGTAATCGTCATGTCTATATGTAGCAACAACAAGCAGGTGGCCATATAAGCGATTGGAGGCAGGATGACCAGTTCTAGCATTCTAATGCTACATTTAGCATGTTTTTTCCATTTTCTACAAATTCCAGCATATTGAACTTTTAGCATTATTTCTAGCAAATATTCATCAATTTAGCATTTTTTGCCTTGATTCTGTCATTATGACATCGGAGCGTAAAGATTCTGCTAGTTTACCCAATACAATGGCAGTTGAATCAGTCAACAAAATCTATTCTCTGACGTTCGGAACCATTAAACGTATTATACTCAGTTTAGATTATACTCCCCAGTCATTTCGTAGGCATATAAACGTGTTATAAGAGGACAGTGGTTTACTCGTCAGACAGTCCATCTACAACTGATTACTTGCAAATAATCGGAAAAATAAGTCTGTTACGTAGTCGCTTAACAAAATATCGCAAGAAGTCCTGTGCTAGCACGATGCTTGCCATTCTAGCAAGTCTGGTTCCGGCGCGATTTAGCATAGGCCTATTTAGATTTATGAAATCTGGTTAACTTGGTTGAAGGGATGAGAAACATTATACTGGGTTTGTATTGCATCGATATGACACAGACAGCACATGACTGTCATCATTATTAATTAAACCATTCAATCTATAGGCTTACGGAGGTCAATATTTCTGAGGGGTCCAAGGGCGTAGGCTGGGGGTGCATTGGGTGCACGTGCACCCACCCGTTGAGGCAGAGGAGTTCCGCTCTGGCCTGGGAAACAGAAAAATGCACTCCTTCAGAAGGAGTGCATTCTCTCCACCCAAGGCGACTAGAACTGAAGTCCCTCATCAAACCATAGGTAATGTACTAATTAGTCCAATGATTATCTCTCAGACTGAGAGTTACGACATTTAAGTATTTTGTAAACAATAAAATTGACAGTTGCCATGTGTTGTCCATGTGAACTTGAGGAAAACCCTGTTGTTTTGTGCTTGAAGCTCAAGGTTATTTGAGGTGACCAGCAGAGGTCAAAGTCTTGAAAAACCTTAAACAAGGAATATCTGAAGAACAAAAAAGTCTCTGAAACCCAGTAGGAGTAATATCTGCATGAGGAACAAAATAGGTGATTGAGTTCCTATTTGACATGTAAGATGTACATGAGAGTATAGCTGACCTCTTAATCTGTGTCAAGGTCATTTGAGGTCAGCGGAGGTCAAAGTCTGAAAGCCTTAGGAAAACCTATCAAGCTAGAATATAAATATGGCGACATTTCAATTTGAATAAAAAAGTCATGCATTAACGATTCGTGTATCATTTAAATTGAGAAACGGCAGACAGGAGATCACTTTTTGAAGGATACATGTGTACATGTGGCTTAAGGCTCGGGAAATGTTGTTTCTGGCCATCTGGGGGGGGGGGGGTTTAGAACCGAAAATTTTCTTGTACGCTCCGCGCCAAGCAATGCTGGCGCTCCGCTTAGATAGTCTTCCTGGTTCCACCTACCTGAAATGTGCACCTCCCCATGCTAAATTCAGCCTACGCCCTTGGGGTCAGGGATAATTTTTCCCCGAATTTAGAATTTTGGACCAAGTTTCCCGAATTTTGATACCGCTGTGTCGGTTGCAGAAGGGCATAATTTATATTCTTGGCTGTCTCATTTGCCCGAATGGATCCACCATTTTTGCCCGAATTGGGAGGGCATATGCCCACCTGCCCCCGCCTCGTACGCTTATGATTCAATCTCACCAGCAATACCTTTTCATCCAAGAATTATCAAAATGCATCACAAGAGTTACGTACGGATGTTGCATCATTTGAAACTTTGAAAGTTTGGGTGAACCATTTATTCATGAGCTACAAAGTAGACAGTTTATTCCTAGGTGAGACCCTTATCTCTTGTAAATAAAATGTCGAAGTCAGCTTATTTTAAATTTTCTAGCATTCTTCAGTTCTTTATTTATAAAGCATAAGGTATGAAACTTTCAGTACCACAAAGGCAATACTGTCATGACTGTCCTTTGACGGCCATGGCAATTTTCGTTCTTATCATTTTTTTAAAGGACAACATATCTCTAGAGAGGGGGCGTCCTCTCCCTAATCTCTAACTTAACCAGACCTAGTCTGCAGGCTGCACTGGGAAATATATAGCTCTGTTTTCGAATGTTGCAGGGGTATTGCTGTATTTGCTTTACGACAGCATTTTTTTTACAGTTTTTACAAGTATCTTTTTCTTATGTCTATGCAGCTAATAATTTCCAGGCTAACAACGGCGGACATTTCAGCACGTATGACCAGGATAATGACGGATGCAGTTTCCACGACTGCGCAGAAGAACACCGAGGAGGCTGGTGGTACAATCCTAATAGCTATGTTGGTTGTAGGGACTGTTGGCTGAGTTATCCTTCCTGTTTTCGTTTTGAAACGAATAACTGTGCATACATTTGCACCGGATCGAATCTAAACGGCGATTACAACTTGAGCAGTGGTATAGGGAGGAGTGTTTATTACTATAACTGCTACCTCAAATATGCAGAGATGAAAATTCGCCCATCCTCTACGTAGAAATAGAAAGTAGTTTTGTTTTTTGTTTGACTCCGGTTCCAATTGATATTAGCGCTGCTTGATGAACACACTAAAATAGGCCTAAGAAGTTCTTCTGTTAATAGTACGTTATAAATAAGCAGCTGCTGTGTCTGAGTCCACCTCGCCCGACTTCGGGCAAATTCGGATTCCAGCTTCCCCAATTCCGGGCCAATTCCGGACACCTGGCAGCATCCCTTGCAAATGGTTTTTGTTCTGTTCATTGCAATAGTATAGTTAATTAAACTGTTAAAAAGGGCAAATTTTTAGGAGTCAGTTTCATACTCTGGTTCACCCTGTAATTGAATTAATTTCATGAATGAGACTATTCATGTGTTGAACTGTGCACCTGTACCAACAACAATGTTGCCAACAAGTTAAGTAACATATGAATCATGTTACTTTCATTTTTTTTTTTTTTGACTGGAATCGGCTACGAGTCCGAGTCTAACTGCAGTCCATTCCGGGCCAATTTCAATTTCGGACGTTGCAGCTCTGTAAACAAGTAACATATTATTATACGGGTGCTTCCTTCGAAATCTTACGCAATGATGTTAATGATGCTAATCATTGATCTTACGTCATTAATCAGCTCTAGACCGAAAGACCCGTCTCACGTGGCTTCATGTTTGTTTACACGTTCATGTTGGAGAGCACACGAAGAGAATAAAATGTTTTTACACACTTCTTATGACTTTGCACTTGCAGAAGCGCACGTAGAAGGTATACTGTACCCACACCGGTGCTATCGGTGGTACAACTGCTTGGCTTCAATTGATTGATCATGCACAAGGGTACTTGCTCGCCCCAGCTCGTTCCTCATAGGGGGCTATGTCAATTTTGCCAGGGTCTGATGTTGCCATTGTTCAATGTTCCCATGGTTCGATGTCCCCCAGGTTCAATGTTCCCAATTCCTGGTATATATTTTCAAAATTCACCCAGAGTGACGTTGGCCATAAGCGGCTACTCAGAAGCGTTGATAGCGTTAACAATACCACTCTCGGCGCCAATAGTCAAATTTGACCGTACAGAAGCTGATGATTATGGAATTCACCATCAGCGTCGATAGTAGGCAATTGTTGCAGTTAACCTGGGGAACATCGAACCTTGGGAAAATCGAACGTGCGAACGACGAATCCTGGGAACATCGAACCTTGGGAACATTGAACCTCGGGAACATCGAACCTTGGGAACATCGAACCTCGGGAACATTGAACCTTGGGAACATTGAACCTCAGGAACATCGAACCTTGGGAACATTGAACCTTGGGAACATCGAACCTTGGGAACATTGAACCTTAGGAACATTGAACTTCGTGAACATCGAGCTCTGGGAACATTGAGCTCTGGGAACATTGAACCTCGCAAACATTAATATTTCTGGGAACATCGAACTTTGGTAATAACGAACCTCGTAATCATCGACAACCATTGAAATAATACAAAAACGGGGAACATCGAACCCTGGGAACATTGAATCTCAAGAACATTGAACCGCGGGAACATCGAACCTCGGGAACATTGAACCTCGGGAACATCGAACCTTGGGAACATTGAACCTCGGGAACATTGAACCTCGGGAACATCGAACCTTGGGAACATTGAACCTCGCAAACATTAATATTTCTGGGAACATTGAACCTCACAAACATTAATATTTCTGGGAACATCGAACTTTGGTAATAACGACCCTCGTAATCATCGACAACCATTGAAATAATGCAAAAACGGGGAACATCGAACCCTGGGAACATTGAACCTAATGAACATCTGGTAGATCCCCCCCCCCCCCCAGGAGTAGTACAGACTGCAGGATAATAGGAACTAGGCTATCCGTCTTTGCGGTCCTGCATCCTGCTCCGTGGCGTCGTTTCACTCCAACACGACATGTTTTCGAGTTACATGCCTTGTCATATTTGAAATTGGTCGATTGACTCCAAGGGAAATACTGCGATTGCGGTGGAGAAAATATTCACATCCCTTTATAGACACAGAATGATAGATAATTCAAAATAACACAGCACGGTTGCTTTATTTTTAGGGAGAAATTAACTTATTCTGTGGCTCAAGAATAGTTTGTTAGCCTAAACTTTCAAATTTTAAATAATGTAACACATAGGCGTAGGAGGCGGGGCTGGGGCCCATCCAAATATTTTTGTGAAAACACGGGCGATATGCTGAGAATTTTTCGGGCACCTACTGAAAGAAAACTAATGCAATGATGGAGCTAAAGGTAATCAATAATTTAAAAACTCCCTTGGTAATTAAAATAAAGTTCTGATTTGAATTGCACCAGCACCTATATATTCGGTATTAATTCACCAATGTGTTTTTTAATGGTTAAATTTATATTATGATTTTCAGTGGTGTATTTAGGGGGACACTGGGCCAATGCCCCTCACTGATGCCGTTTTTTAGTACCTTAAATACGTAAATTTTTAACACAATGTTACTTCAAAGGAAACATGTGTCCAGAGTGCATGTAAGTACACCTAATTTTTCAAAAATTTCCAAGGGGAGGGTGACCCCTCCCCTAGGCCGAAGATCACACAACATAATGCATGCGCCCCCACCCCATGAGAGAAATCCTGACTACGTCACTGATCAATATTATTGACGACTTCCCCAAAATTAGTACGTACTATACGGCAAATGATTTTATGTAATTGGCATGCGGTGTGATAACTGATGCATGCCTATATGATATGTACATTAACATGTTGAATGCGCGTGGAGCGCGAGGAAATTTTGGGTTATATTTTTCGGGCAAGTCGTTACAGCCCGCCCCCTCCCCCATCCGTAACTCTTGTAATGCAGCATTTTCGGGAAGTAAAGCTGTGACTTGAGTTCATTGCTTAAGTTTAACTGAATGGTTTGGTAATGATCGTAGCGCTGTTCATTGTGTGTAATGTTGATGTATTGTAAACGCAATATTTTCCTTTTACTAATTATAGCCTCGGGATAGGTGAAATTTTCTCTTTACGGATATGATAAAATATAACAGTCTTTTCCCTTTGACTTTTTACTACAACTGTTACGAATTATAGTAGGCTACCTCATACAGAGAAGTCAAAAGGGGAACAAAACTACTTCATGATCTCCAGTCTCTATAATGTTTACGTGCAATGATGGCGTATGATAATTGAAGGGGCTATGGTATCACCCAAACCTAATTAGGAATAACCCTATAGTTCTAAATAAAATTGGTGACTGCACATTGATGAACATTCATTCAAATAATAACTCCACTCTGGTAGGTCAGTGATGACTTACACAGTCAGTTGTGTTCCCATTTAAGCTCACACACAGTTGTGCGTCAAAATGCCTTCAGCAGTTGAAACAGTGCAGGCTACTGTGGAGCTGTCTTTGAGGTGTACTAAACAGGAGTTTTTGTTTAAATTGGAGGAGGGGTTAAAAGTTAACTTAGCGGGGAGAATTTTAGTGTCTGGGGAATGATTATAGACCCATTACAGTGTTTGTTAAGTCTAAACTTTCAAAAATATATGTTACACAGCTTGAAAAATGCAACCAAATGGTCCAACTCCCATTTTCCCAGAACATTTCTGAGCTGAGGTATAAAATGTTGAAGCTTATTCACTCAATTTAAAATGATTGATTGAGCAATAATTTGTAATGTCGTTTTTGTACTATACTCAAATTACCTTCTTTGTTGTTCCCTGTTTTTCAAAAGCCACCTGCACCTTGTGCCAAAATGTGATCACTGTCTTAAGGTGCGTTCACACCAAAACCGAAATCTGCTGCGTTTTGCGGGAGGGACGCGAAATTTTTTATCTCAGAACTAATGGGGCGATTTTCTAAATTTTAATTGAAACAAATTTGCCCCTGTTTGTCCTGGGATAAAAATTTTCGAGCCCCGCCCGCAAAACGCAGCAGATTTCGGTTTTGGTGTGAACGCACCTTTACTGTTGTAGGGTGGCTATATAAGTCCTCTCCGTACAGCATACCATGCAATGAACTGTAATTGTTTCAAGGTCAAGTAAACAGCTTAATTTTAAAAGGGAACAAAAGCAAGTAATGTGAGTTGTGTAACTTGTGTAAGAAGGACTTCACAAATTTTTCCGCAATGGACTATTTCAAATTAAGTGAATAAATTTCAACATTTTATATCTGGGAACGGAGTAGGCTATGAAAATGGGAGTTGGATGAATGAAATTCATTTTCCAACCTCTCAAATATACGGTATATTCTTGTAATTCTAGACTAAAGGTCCACTTTAAGGTCTTGATAATCGTGTAAGCACAGTCAGCATACAGGCTGGTCAAATTAAGTGTTCATACAGTGGAGTGATTTCATTCTCTAAAGAGGGCAAGTCCGAAAATTGACGCTTGGAATATTCAACTTTCAAAAAATTCTCAAAGGAGCTGGGGAAACCTCTCCCCTTAGACCCCTCCTACAGAACGGTTTGTCTCCACGAGGTGAAAACAGAAGGATCAACTTTCAAACCTTGACAAACAAAGCCTATGTAGGGTAACGAAGTATGTCTAGGTTAATCGAGGAGGTGAAAGGACATTTACTATTTACTACATGAAAGAAAATTATAAGGGAAAAGTAAAGAACTCTACAATACGCGAAGCGCGCCAAAAAGTTTATGATCGTACTGAACCCTGAAGGGCTTCCCCTCCTTGACAGCAACAAAAGGTAAATCATCTGGGCGACAGATTGCAGTCAGCAAGCCTGTAACCAGGAGGCCAGGAGGGAAAAGGCCCCCAAGAAAAATTTCACCCCCCTAGAAATTTCAAGACACCATCGTCGTTTTAAACATCTCACCCCCTGAGAAAGTCTTTGGCCCCCAGTCCCCCACCCTAGAAGCTGTCTCGCCCCATTCAGCACTAGGGATTATACACACATTATTGTGCCCACTATTTTGACTATGGCTCCCGAGACAATTTGAAAAATTTCCGACGGGGCACCGCAGCTCCTGTCTCCCTATGGTGCTACCGTTGGTTAACTGCTAATATAAAATAGTTGCGTCATTGGAATAGTGAATCGTCTCGCAGGCGAGAGCAATGGTATCGCTATCCAAACGCACGTTTCATACGGCCTGCCTACCGAATGTTCTCCATGCACCCCTGAAGAACTTGGTAATTGCAAATTTCAGTTACATGCGATAAGATGCCGAAGTGTCAAAAAACCAACCTACAAAAATTACAGCGTAAACATGTGTCACAAAAGGATTTATTTAATTTTCTCTACCAAATATGAGAGCCTAGCCTATATAATCTTTCATCCGTCACAAGTTGCATCATACATACTGTAAGAAAGTTATACTAGTTCTAACGTTGTTCATATATATAAGAAAATGGAGATACAATATCGCGTGCGAAAAAAAGTTTTAAGGTTTTTAATATTAGTTAATGCTCTTTATATACATGGGAAAATTGTGAGTGCACTGAAAAACATCAACTTGGTACGTTGCAGGCAGTGCAAATTACGTTACCAATACTTGACAGTGCGGGAGCGAAGAAGGTGCTCTTCCCCGTGCACTGTCAAGAGTGTCCAGCGATCGCCCCCTCTGCCCACCCCAACCTCTTTCCTACGCCTATGTGATGTTCGCCGAACTTACAACAGCCTAGTATGTGAAAGAAATTAAAAGATACACGTTAGAATTTTGTATACTGTAAATATTTCGGGTGGGGTGGGAAAACAGTCACTACCTTCTGGCAGGTAGGTAAATCTAAGAGTCACTGGCTTGGTAACTATCACAGAGCTCACCTGGACACCATTCTCGCCCAACCCTCTGACCAAACCACATTGCTCCTCCACTGATACAGTGCATCTCATCCCTTTTGTAGCCGGCTAGCCCCAACATGTGGTTCATTTATAGATTCTTATATATAATAGATCCCTCAAAAATGTGAACATGTTTGTCGAGGCGTAGAGTGGTCTGTTCCAGCTGCTGTGCACTAATGTGTTTCACATGTGCGTGGGTTCAAATCCCGGTCGATGCACGTGGGTTTTTCTCCGGGTAAACCGGCTATCCTCTCACTTGGCAATTGGCTTGCCATCAAAATCGGTAGCCCAGCCGACGAAGTCGGTTGCGCACCGGACTGAAGCGCCCTTAGGAGGACCAGTTAACTAGCCGGTTTTGCGTTTTGCTTTGAGCACGCTGTGCGCGTTATGCAATTCTACAAGACAGAGAGAGGACCAGCCATTGGCAAAACAAACCTTCAAAAAAATTTATTTGGACTTTTTTTAGTACAATGAGTCAGTCATACTAGATTCAGTCTACAGTAAGAATTATTTTATTCGGGCTGGCACATTTGGAAATAAACTTTTGGACCACTTTGGGGCAAAAACATGATTTTCATAACTTTTGTATATTCCATATTTCCAAATAATTTTCTATCAGGAAAATATAAAATTTTAGTCAAATTGAACCCTACTTTGGTCGATATTGACAAACAAAAGCTACAAAAAAAGAAGGAAATAAAGACATTCTATAGCAAATAATGCCTTATATATCAAAATAGGGTTAGGATAATGTACTAACATTATTTTCTGTTTTAGAAATCTTTTCTCATGAGAACAAGAAAAGTTCAGTATTTGACTCAAAAGCCTTACAGTACATTTTTATACTTTAGCCACTGTGATAAAGTGAATATTTTGACATTTTAGGTAAATAAAGGTGCATTATTTATTCTTCTTTAAAACACTAAATTGATAATTTTTGCCAAAAGAGAACGCATGTAAATTTGATGGATTAACATGTACGGCCTAATTAAAAACTAGGTAGCGTAATTGAATTTTGAGTTGATTTCAACTGTCTTGCAGTCATTTTGTAGAAAACTAGTAAAAACAGTGAGTCATTTTTGACCATTTTAAGGCAGAAATATGATTGTGATTTTGATGTATTTCATATTTGCAAAACAATTTCCTCTCAGAAAAGCACTAATTTTAGTTGATTTCTTGTTTAGTTTGGTAAGTATTGACAAATACAAGTTTGAAAAAATAAAGAAAATAAAATCTTTTTATTGCAAAAAGTGATGTTATCTCAAAATACAGTTTCAACTGGGAAACACAGTTTCACATGCGTCAATCTCAGTTCGGCGTTGTTAGTTAGTTAGTTAGATGAGGTTTAACGGCCCAGTCTCCAACCAATTGGTTCAAAACGAGCCGGCCACGGCCTTTTTTCCAGTTGTGGCTAACTGGCTAGTTTTCCCTTACTCCATTGCTTTTGCAGCTCGGCGTTGAACATTTGTTTCTATTTGTCTGCATGCTACAAAGTCTAGGGCGATTGGTCACATAAGTCGCGCTCACGAAGTAAGAGAACGGGACCGTCTTCGAAATAGGGTGCAGACGCGCCTGAGCCAGCCGAAGGGCCTAGTTTTAGTGGTCCCCTGTGACGGTATAGGGGAAGGCCGCGAAGGCCATGTGTATTTACAAACTTGTTGACAGTAAGAAAAAAAGCATTTACAACTGTCCATATATAGCATTGAATTTGCACTATGCAGACCGTTAAATGGTATTTCTTCACCGTTTTATTTTTCAAAATGGCTTTATTCAAAGTAGCGAATGGTCAATTTCTTCACGGTGCAACGGGCTTAATGGTGCAGAGGGTTGACTATTGTAGAGGTTCTACAGAATTTTCAATAATTATACTCATTTTGCTACAGGAAGTCAAAGTGAGACAGTCTGGGCATTTGATTAATGCGCGTGAAGAGCTCCACAAAATAGCATTTTAACAGGTATTTTAGTAATGTTTGCCTACATTTTACATAGCAACTAGAGGCAATAGGCAGTCGCCCCAAAATTTGCTTTGAAAAATCAACAAACTGCAAATCTCCCATTATTACTTTACAAGCACCTCTGAAGACGCTTTGAACATAACTATTACAAACAATAGGTAAAGCAAGGGGAAATTCTCCTTGCATTTCTCATTTCACTAACAAAAACATTGCGGTCGCATGATCAAAAAGGGACGGTCTTTCATGAACTAGAGTGACGGGGCATACTGACTCTGATTGAGGTGACTGCATTTTCCCTTTAACTATCTACTGTACTACGAACCAAACAGACTAGAAATGACACTGTTTGCACTTTTGTTTCATATAATAGCCAGGACTAACAGCCACTCAATTTCTTCATGATGCAGCAGGTTTGAGGGCTGGGAGGATGAATAATCATAGAGGTTGCACACGATTTTGCATAATCCAAGTAAAGCCTGTCCTATAGTTGAATTAATAATTTGACATTTAGCTTATATGACCGGGCAAAGAGCGCCAAAAAATTGTATTTTTAAACCATTTCAGGTACGACTTCATTTTACATTGCAACAACAATCTATTCTGTTAAAATCCCTCTAACTTCGATTATCTGATTATTTGATAATTACTCTTATACATTTCCGGGGATGGGGGCAAATGATTGTTTTACTGACAGTCTTTGGTTTGGGGCCACGGGAGTGGCCCACGGTCCCCTCTGCCTTCGCGATTTATGCCTGCACCTCTGATAACGTAACACAGGTAGAACCATAGGCGTAGAAAGCGTGGGGCTGGGCGGCTAAAGCCCCCAGTAAAAATGTGGGGGCTGAAGTATGCTTCCGCCCCCAAGATCCAAGGGTAAAACCCCCTTATTTGTCTTTCTGAAAGAAATGTCAGAAATTTGTCGTAATTTTCCTAAAGTTTGTCCAAAATGTTGCACCAAATTGCATCTGAGGACCCTCAAATACCCAAAAATTTTCCAAAGGGGAGGGGAACACCCCTCCCCCAGACCTCTCCCCAGGACGGCCATCCGAAACAAGGTTCAACCCCCCCCCCCCGTCTCGAAAGGCTTCCTACGCCTTTGGGTAGAACAAACGTTGAAATAAAAGTAGATGGGACTGTAACGTCATTCTTGTTTTTGCGTACTTCGTCTACAGAGGGTAAAGCGCTCAGTACAGGAAGTCATTCGAGCCTCCTTTACAACCATTGCAATACAATAGTGCTCATTCAAAAAGCGCGCCTCCTTTGCAATGATCATTGCAATAAATGAACGCGCTTGTGGTTACAGGAAACACGAACCCACTCTGACTTTACAGTTTGAGCAAGTGAAAAACGACTGGTTAAAAACAAATAGTTATCATCTGGACAGTTACAATTCTCCCAACTGTATACTATGGGTTACTTCAAGGCCCAGCCCTCTCGCGCCCACGCACAACTGCCTTTGCGGCTTGACTTCTCTCTATGTAGACACGAACCTAGTATATTGATGAACATACAAAGCCCTAATGCCTAGTCAGAACACTCTCTGTGCATGCATGCAATGTAATAAGAAATGTTTTGAATTTTTCAACTCTGATGTCAATCAAAAAGTAGTTACCAATTGAGACTTTTGCTTACCCCCAAGTAAAAGTCATACTTGGGGTGATACAAATCTGTCTTTAAGCCAAAAAGGTTTGCGAGGCAGTGGATAAAAGAGCGAGGCACACAGGGAGCATTCAGGAACCATATAAGAGTTTTTATTGCTACAGTGCCTATGAGCGGTATCATATAGATAGGGTACTGACTGCCAAAGCTCCAATAATTCACCTCTGGTTCTTGTGTTTACATGGGGTCGCAAATTTGCTTTTCTGCAACTGTCACCTGATTTCACAACTCTTTGTCATTGGCTATACATTAAATTGTGTCGAAGTCGGCCCAGTCGGGTCAGTAACAGCCGCGGCATACTGCCATGACCCGACTTAACTAGGACGCAACCTCCTCCCCCCCCCCCCGACTCCACTACGAGTATCAAACATGTTTAATGTCTGCCCGATTTGGTCACGATGAGGACGGACTGATGGCAGTCGAGTAGGGAACAAAATTTGGCGCACACTACACGGACCCGACTGCGACCCGACGTGCAGGTTCTCAGTCGGTCGCGTCGCAGCCGGGTCGGTGCAGTGTCTTATATAGGCTACGCTAAGGCTACATGGCAAATGTGGAAAAGTTCCCGAAAAGGGGGCAGCCTTCTCCTACTACCAGAACATGGCACCCACTTAGCACACTTCTGTGTAATTGATTTTTTTCACACTGTCTCCAAAATCAGTCAAATCACGTCAAATTTGAATCATACTACGTACTAGGTAGTAGGCAATACAACTACATTTACAAAAGTTCTTCTTTGACATAAATTATTTGTGCTTTTTAGCCTATGACCGATTAACAGGGTCACAGGTATACACCTAAAAGTGCGGTAACAATTACTATACTATAAGGATTGCTGAATCAATTTTCTCAGTAGGCCAACTGTTCTAATAATATGTTTTACAAACATACCATATAAAAATTAACTTGTAGAAATCCCCACAAAATTACATATAGCCGACTTCATCACAGTATAACTTTACTATAAAATATTTTTGCCAATAAACTGAAGGTTAAAAGGGGCAAAGAAATTACATTTAGTTAGTCATTAGTTTTCTACACAATGACTGCAAGGCAATTCAACTCAAATTCAAACTTATGCTTCAATTCAGTACAAATACATAAAATGTGCAAACCTTCTTTGGCAAAAATTATACAACTCACTGCTTATAAAGGAATAAATAATAGGTATTTTTACTATTTTATTACCTGAAAAGTCAATTCACATTATCACAATGACTACGTATGAAAATGTGCAGCGAGGCTTTTGAGTGAATATATCGGAAAAGCCTTCTAATAAACATATAAAAAATTATATTCATCATTCGTGACTATTTTGAGATTCCAGCAACTACTTGAATGTCTTTACTTTTCTTGTGGTGACTTTATTTTGTCAATATCGACCAAAGTAGGGTTCAATTTGACTAACATTTATATTCACCTGATAGGAATATTATTTCAGTTGGAAATATGAAATGCACAAAAATCGTGTAAGTCATATTTTTGCCAAAAATGGCCCAAGATGGTCCAAAAATGATAGGCCAGTCAATGTGGTACTAGGTGAAACGAAACGATATCGAGCCTGCCCGGCCTGACAGACTATGTAGGTCTATTGAATTGCTATGTAACGCGTTATTTTGTTCAATCAAGGAGCTAGCACGGTTTAGGTTGGTACTTGTAGGGTGGCAATCATGTCTAGTAACCAAGTGGAGTAGCGTGACTGAGGGGAATTCCCAACCTAAATAACGAGTGCTTAGAAGGGAAAGCGACATACAGCTTCTGCTGTGCAGTGTGTACGTATGGCCATGCGTGTAGTTGAGTCGCAGCCTCACACGAATACCAACCAGCAGCTGGCCTTCTGTCTGACAACTCTTTGGTCAGGTTCACTTATAAAAGAAAAAAAATAAAAACAGGTAAAATTTTCGAAATATAGCACTTATCATTCGTTAGTGCAAAAGGCTAAATGTGAAAGAGTTAGAGGATAGCCAGCAGTAATTCGCGATTCTTCTTTGTTTTAACCGGTATTAGCCTAGATGTCGCCTACTGCCTAGCCTATAGTGTAGCCGAGGGCCTAGGCTAGGCCTAACTTTAGGTCCTAACTTGGTCACATTTTTGCAGTGTATTGGAGTCTTTGTCACTGTGTATTGTATAAGGTATATTTTTGTACAGGTAGCTTTACACAAGTTTGATCCATTTTAGCAGCTTGGTATATGTAAATGCTGCCTTGTGTGGATTTGATGTTGCAAGAGAATTTGTTTTCCATAGGCCTAATGGGGTGACCGTCGACTGCGGAGGCCCGTCGGCGAGATTTTATTTTCGTAGGATGAAAATGGGAGAATCATGCCAATGGATGAGTCAGCTTCTTGGAAATTGGCCACACCCCTTATTCCAAAATAACAGCTTTTCAACAATTTTTTTGTAATTCTGATGCCGGATTATGAAAGAACAGGTCAAATATCCTTAATCTATGTACAGTAGCCCTAGGCCTACTGTAACCTTACTTCTAAATCCAACCATGATTTTGAAACAAATTTAAAAATTTTTGAACACTGATTTTTCCATTTTCATCCAACATTCCACATCACAATCTCGCAACGATAGATTTCTTAAGTGCGCATTCGACGGTCACTCCACTATACTACAGTATTTTTGGGTTGCAGGGATGGGCAGGGCGAGACCTGAGATGCAGAACATTCCAAAATATTTTCTACATTTGGACTCCAAAATGGGAAAGTTGCAGTTTAGCATAGGCCTATGTCAGAATGGCTGGCAGGTTTGATAAACAAGGCCAATTACACCCCCTGTACCTGTACTTTCTCAAAGAATGAATCTAGTTTATAATGCACTTATCAATTGAATGACGCACCCCACTACCCCCGGACATGGTCAGTCAAATGTGGGTCATTGACCAGTGACAGTGTGACTCACATGTCCGTCATTGTACCAATATTGTCTATCACTGGAGTGACAGAGGGGTGAGTCATGTTACCTCAGATGTCAGTCACTTTACAGACCAAGGGGTGAGTCATTGTGGGTCATTTGCCATTACTCCTTATGTACAATTATAACCATTGTCAGTCACTTTGGTGACGCACATGTCAGTCAAAATCGCATATTGTTCATCAGTTAAGTGACTGAGGGGTGTGTCATTTTACACAAGTTGTCCGTCACAGAAGTGACTGAGGGGTACGTCAGTGGTATACGTTTTGTCAGTGAAGTTGTGGACAATGACTGACCATGTCCGGGGGTAGTGGGGTGCGTCATTCAATTGATAAGTGCATAAGTCTGGACAGTATGGTACTGTATGTCACAAGTTAATGACTTCTAATTGGTCTTCTTTTCCAGATAGTGGACAAACTCATTTGCTAATTAATGCAGGTACGGTGTAACTTATGCAATAGCCTACAGTACTCTGCTGATTTACAGTGAGAATATGGCTGCACATGAAGCATATATCAAGAAGCATTTGTCAAAGGTACAGTATTCCCACTGGTATTGTGTAAAATACAATTGTGAATTGTGACAATGGTTTTGTGACTGAATTGTGAAATTCAAGGAGAATTTCTCCTTGCTTTTCCTATTGTTTGTAATAGTTATGTTCAAAATGTCTTCAGAGGTGCTTGTAATGCAATAAGAGGAGATTTGCAAGAATTTGCTAAATTTTCATTTGAAGTAAATTTTGGGGTGACTGCCTACTGCCTTTAAGAATTACAATGGCGTGAAATTGACCATTTTACAGAGCTCAGAAATCCACTCTAGAATACAGTATGTCTGAGTTGCATAATTTCTTGGTCAAAAGTTGGTCTGGCAAAGGAATTTTAACACACTGTTTGTTTATCCCTGAATGTAATGGCATATTAAACAGAAGAAATAGCATTTGTGAAAAGTTAATTTGTGAAAGTACGTAGAAGTGGTTTCAAGATGCAGGTGTATCTGTTTCTGTAGTCATCAAAATCTCAAGGCAGGTTTGTACTTCTTGCACTGCAGTGTTACCCTCTGTACAATGTAGAGATTAGGCATTTTATCCCAAATTTTAGGGATGTCATACAGTAACCACTGACCAGTTTGCCATAAAAAAGTGTGTGTTTATCCAGAAAAAATTGCTCTAGGGCCTCTCAACCCCCCCCCCACCCCCCTCCAATGCCCTCTTGCATACATGTGCTCAGGTGTGATAGTGAAAAAGCTTTGACATAGAGAAGATACTAGAAGGAACTGCAGTAGCAAAGTTTTGGTTCTGGTCCTTCCACTTATACAGTAAAGTACTTATACGTTACCTTTACAACGTACATGAGGAAATTGAATATTGTATTACTAAAATGTATTGTAATTAGAGGGCAGTGTTCCCATTAGGTAGTGGGAATGCATGATTCCTGCACTTTTCCCAAACAATCCTGCAAGTTTTAAAATCATATCCCTTATTTGTTGTAGGGCTATGAATGTGTAGCAAAATAATTAAAGGTTTAAGAGCAAAAATTTGTGATCGCTTAGCGATTAATCGTGATTACCTTATCAAAACAGAAAGACTCGGTGCGTGTTGACTGATGTGATAAATAGGCCTACTGTATTCAAAAAGAATTTGTTATACCGGTAAACCCCAAACAAGATTCCTGTAAAGGCTTGTTTGTAGTCAAAACAGTAATCACAACATGATGACATACTACATAGGGGCCAATATTATGCACTATGCAATTTACAGAGCATTCAGATGGATAGAAAATGGACGAAAACAGGTTTTGCGATTAATCGCTTAGTAGCTTGTTCTAAACGTTTATTCCACATGCGATCATTTAGCGATTAATCGCTACACGATCACAGCCCTAATTTGTTGGGAAAAGCAGCTCGGGAAAAAGTTGACTTTTCGTACTACAACTTATCATGATCCTCGTGTTTGAACTAAGGTCCTGCCCAAAAGTTTTTGGAGAGGGGGAAAAATCTCCTCAGAATTCGAGACCTAGAGCCAACACTGTCTCACAGAGAGAATTGTCTTTGTAGTTAACAATAGGATGTCTGATGAAGGTCAACGTAACTGTTCCTTCATCATAGTCAGGTTACAGTGACAATACAGAGGGAATTCTTGGGGTAGTAGCATATTTAGAGGAGATGTAAAACAAAACTTATGTTTGGAAAAGATTCTTCAGGTCAGCTGCAAGATATGCAATATGTTGGCTGTAGTGACGTAAGTGGTGTGGGTTTAATGTATACAATTTTATGAGAGCAAGAAGAGTTGGTTGATGGCTGGATGGTTAATTACTATGTGTACTTCTCACCTTTTTCCACTTTTAGTATAGACACAAAGCCTTAACAAAGGCAGCATTGTTATCAACCATAACGACATTCCCTGGTCTGTGTCCCGAGGAGGACACGTTCGGTAAGTTGTTTTCTTTATAATGTGAAGGACAATTGATTAGGTTAAGCCTTGGGTTTCCAATTAACCTTTTGATGGTGTTGACAAAATTTGCATTAATAGAGTGCTACCCTTACAGTACCTGGCCATAAAGGACAGTCATGCACCAAATTATCATGTAGTGTCACATTATGGCTACACCTGCACAGAGATCAACTGTATAACTTTTGTCTGTTGCAGGTACAGTACATATGTCACATGGGCATTATGGCTAATAGGACTGATGACGTATGAAAATTTCCATTCAAAAGTTGATGTGCCTGTATATACCACAATGCAACCGAATCAAAAAATATTTGGTGATACCAAGGATGGGAAACCATAGGTTTAGCCCATGCAATGATGATAGTATGTATTTGGTAAATGGTATGGAGGGCTGGTAAACATACAGTTTCAAAAAACAAATGTCCAGAAAGTCCCACACTGGATGCAGTGGTTACCATTAAGGGATGATCTCATGCATATTTATGGGTAAACTTGACTTCAAATTACAGTAAATTTGGTACACTTAATGGCAGACACACCACAGCTATATTTACATTGCTGTGCAACCCAAGAGAATTTTGCCCACCTACTGTTGAAAATTTCAAGTTGCTATATAACATGTTACACATCTTGCCCCCTTGAAAAATATCCCCCAAAGCTATCTCTCCCTCCCCCCTCCCCAGAAGACATCTCACCCTCCTTCCTTTCCTTGAGTTCCTTTTCTGGCCTGATAGAGGATACAAGGATAAAACATCATTTTTTACATGCAGGTACTGTACCAAGGTGCATTCATGTGTAGGAGCATGTATAGGCTGTTGTACATGTGTATTGTATGGTAGCGCCACTACCTGATTGGTCAAGTTATTGTACATGTGTACATCTGTGACAGGCATAAATCCCCCCAACATGGTGACTTAAGTAGTTACCAGAAGCAATGTGATGTTGATGAAATGTGGGTGTATATTTAGAATTGTGCACACATTGCTCCGTTTTGAAAAATAAGTTTCAACGTTTTTGATTCCTTGCCGTAGGCAGGCAAGGAATCTATGCGATGGTGATGTCGTGTGTGTGTGTGTGTGTGGGTGGGTGCGCACGTGTGTGTGGGTGCGTCTGTAATGGGTGCCTATTGGGGACACACACCGGTCCTTGAGACGTGAACTGGGGACATGATGAAAATCGGGGATATCCCCGATTTTAGTATCACTTCAAATGTGCCTTTGGGAGTCAAAGTAGTACGCCCTCTGCTTATCATACAGTTTCAAGCAAGTTCCACAGTTCACCTGCTCAGGGCACGTTCGTGTGTAAAATCTGTGTAATTTTAGCTTTGATTAAATGCCATACACTCTTGTGAAATTATCCCCGGTTTCTGTGTGTGGAAAACACGCCCCTTTTTCACACACGACCATGCGCTGAGCAGGTGAACTGGGGATATTTCAATAGAGAGTAATTATCCCCAGTTCCCTAACTTTCGCAGTGTGTGAAATATGCTCCCCATTTCCATAGCTGGCGGTCCAAGTAGATTGAAACATAAATTGAGTTATTTCAACACGGGATATCTACAGCTATGACGTAGCCATTGTAATTCCAATGACGTTTTGGCTCTAGCGCCCCCAGAAAGTGTATCCCCACTTCACGTTTAAAAATCCAGTATCCCCAGTAGGCGCCCTGAACGGGTATGGGTGTGTATGTGTGTGTGTTTGTGACACTCATTGTAATCGCGATATCTCAAGATAGGAATGACCGATACTTTTCATAGTTGGTATGTAGGTTTGTCATGTTGAGAGGAAGAACCCTATTGTTTTTGGCGGAGGTCAAAGGTCATTCGAGGTCCCCAGAGGTCAAAGTCCAAAAACCTTGTAGTCGCGATATCTCGAGATAGGAATGACCGATACTTTTCATAGTTAATATGTAGGTTTGGCATGTTGAAAGGAAGAACCCTATTGTTTTTGGCAGAGGTCAAAGGTCATTTGAGGTCACCAGAGGTCAAAGTCCAAAAACCTTGTAATCGCAATATCTCGAGATAGGAATGACCGATACTTTTCATAGTTGGTATGCAGATTTGTCATATTGAGAGGAAGAACCCTATTGTTTTTGGCAGAGGTCAAAGGTCATTCGAGGTCACCAGAGGTCAAAGTCCAAAAACCTTGTAATCGCGATATCTCGAGATAGGAATGACCGATACTTTTCATAGTTGGTATGCAGATTTGTCATATTGAGAGGAAGAACCCTATTGTTTTTGGCAGAGGTCAAAGGTCATTCGAGGTCACCAGAGGTCAAAGTCCAAAAACCTTGTAATCGCGATATCTAGAGATAGGAATGACCGATACTTTTCATAGTTGGTATGTAGGTTTTTCATGTTGAAAGGAAGACCCCTATTGTTTTTGGCGGAGGTCAAAGGTCATTCGAGGTCACCAGAGGTCAAAGTCCAAAACCTTGTAATCGTGATATCTCGAGATAGGAATGACGGATACTTTTCATAGTTGGTATGTAGGTTTGCCATGTTGAGAGGAAGACCCTTATTGTTTTTGGCAGAGGTCAAAGGTCATTCGAGGTCACCAGAGGTCAAATTTTAAAAACCTTGTAATCGTGATATCTCGAGGTAGGAATGGCTGACACTTTTCATAATTGGTATGTAGAGTTGGCATATCGAGAGGAAGAACGCTATTGTTTTTGGCAGAGGTCAAAGGTCATTTGAGGTCACCAGAGGTCAAAGTCCAAAAACCTTGTAATCGCAATATCTCAAGATAGGAATGACCGATACTTTCATAGTTGGGTGTGTGGATTTGTCATGTCGAGAGAAAGAACCCTATTGTTTTTGGCAGAGGTCAAAGGTCATGCGAGGTCAACTGAGGTCAATGTCCAAAAACCTTGTAATTGTGATATTTTGAAGTAGGAATGACTGCTGCTTTTCATAGTTAGTATGTAGATTTGTCATGTCAAAAGGAAGAATGCTATTGTTTTTGGCAGAGGTCAAAGGTCATTCGAGGTCACTAGAGTTCAAAGTCCAAAAACCTTGTAATCGTGATATCTTGAGATAGGAATGACAGACAGTTTTCATAGTTGGGTGTGTGGATTTGTCATGTCAAGAGACAGAACCCAATTGTTTTTGGCAGAGGTCAAAGGTCATTCGAGGTCACCTGAGGTCAAAGTCCAAAACCTTTTTTTTTGGTTTTTTTTTTTTTTCATTTTTTTGGTTATTCAAGTTTTGGTTCAAAGGTCATGTGGCATGAGCTGATGTGAGCAGGGGTGAAATTGTGACCACATCATAAAAGATGATGAAGGAGAGAAGTATAAATTTGATGGATGAACCTCAGTGTAACAAAGCAACCCCCTTTCGGCAAGGAATCACAAAGCCTTTTGGCTTTCTGGTTAAACCAAATGCACAAGGAGCTGTGACTCTAGTTATGTTAGTCCTGCCATGTACAGCTAGAGGACTGACATATTATTGCTGTTCCACATGGTAGTTGTGAATATTTTAAGGTAAACTTCCAAAGGTAAAAGCTGACCTTAAATGAACAAACAGAAATTTGTTGTATTGCCATTAAATCTAGGAATTTCTTTATATTTTCATGTGAATTCCACACGTTTTGTCTTTCCAGTATTTCATGATTTGACAAAGACATCTTTACTATCTTTGATTGGTACCATCCCAGTTTTGTACAAAGGTAAGTGTCTAAAAGTTTTGAACCTTGCTTGAACCTTAAAAAGTGATGAAATTTATTTGCTTAGTTTTATGCAGTCAGCTGTGCTGTAATTTGTTATGTCATTCTTGTACAGTATCTCTTGCCTACTTATCTGACCCTGTACTGTAAATATTACTTTTCTATAACAAAGCATGATGGGAACATAGGACTTGTATAGTCTGCTCACTCTGTTATGAAAAATTCTGTTTGCATTAAAACATGTGCTGGCTTTGGAAAAAGAAAGTAAAAACAATGAAACACAAAGGATAGTTATAGTGCAACAGTGACATATTGTGCAATCTACTGTTTTGGACTGGTTAAATTCACTGAAATTATTTCCTATTTGTGACAAATTTTTTGTAATTTATTCCTCGCTGGAAGAAAAAGGGATCCAAGCAATGATGATGGTGTTTGTGTGTATTCATGTGTGTGACGGGTAGCTTGTAAACGTAGTATCTTAAGGGAGGAATGATTGATGATTTGTCTTCTTGGTGTATAGGCTTTTCCTTGTGGGAGGAAGAACCCTGTACATTTAGGTGGATGTCCGAGGCAGTGGCATACCCAGGATTTCTCTCGGGGGGGGGGGGGGTGCCATGCAGTATGTTGTGTGATTGCCGGCCTGGGGAGGGGTCTACGGAGAGGGGAAATTTTTGAAAAAATAGGTGTGCTTACATGCAATCTGGTGCCACATATACTACCTTTCGAAGTAAAATTTGTGTTAAAATATTTATGTATTTTAATGAAGAAAAAAAATCACCGGCATGGGTGAGGGGTCTGAGGGGAGGTCCCCCTCCCCTTTGAAAATTTGTGAAAAATTGGGTGTCCTTACATGCAATCTGGTGCCACATATATGCTGCCTTTTGAAGTAAAATTTGTGTTAAAAAAATTTACATATTTTTAAGAACTAAAAAAAAACAAAATCAGCATCTGTGAGGGGAGGGCCATGGCCCAATCCCCCCCTCCCCCGTGTATGCCACTGGTCAGAGGTCATTTGAGGTTGTTGGAGGTAAAAAACAGAAACCTTGTAAACAGAAAATCTAAATAAGAATAATTTTGAGGTGTCTGTTATCTAGCATGTGGATGCTCTTTTCTGTGTTAGAACAGTGGTCTCCAGTCTTTTTAGCTTGGTGGCCCCAAATTTCTACTCCATAATCTTGGTGGCCCTCAATGACGGGTCGGTGGGAGCTGTTTGATTTGACTTGGTTATGCAGTCTAGAAGTGGATTTTTCGCATCCTCATCATCATTGCATATTGAACCACTGAAGCTAAAGCTATATGTACAATGGATTTAGTCTATCTTCACTTCTTCAGCATTGCACAGTTCATACGTAGGGATAGTTGCCGGTGACTGCATCAAGAAAGTCATGACAGCTCTTCAGCCAAGCAACACATTGAAACAGCTAATGACACATTCTAAGCAGAGCGCCACCATAGGTTGGCATGTAGCGTGCCAATAAAATGTTCTGACAAAAATACTTCTCACGCCTCAGTTTATTGAGAGGTAGATAGACAACTTTAACATTTTTTCAAAGCACCTTGTTGATGTTACAAATATTATTCTGGGGCTCTCTTGGTATAAGGACCTCAACATCAGTCTAATGGCAAACGCAGTTGCTTGGCCAGAAACGGAACATCTGACCGATAAGTCGCGTATGAAGTATCCACGACACGAGTCAGATCACTGGCTCTTAGATTAGAATAACTCCCATTGCCTATTTATAATGAGAAATTTGGCAATTATTTTTTTACTCCCCTGGATCTTTTTCCTGACCCTCTGAAATATTTTCGCGACCTTCAAAAGGGTTGCGACCCCTAGTTTGCCAACCACAGTGTTAGAGAACCATATGGTGTTAAGTGGAGTTCAAAGGTCATCTGAGGTCACCAAAGGTCAAACATGGAAAACTTTGTAAACACAACTCAATGAAGGAAGCTTTGATATTTTTCACATTTGGTAGGTAGGTGCCATAGGTTATACTGCACAGAGCACTGTAGTCGAGACACTGATTTTGGAGGAGGTGTAAAGTCATATAGGGTTATGAGTGGTCAAACTGTGAAAAAATTTAGGCATTATGTATCACATACCATAATTATTACACACCAAGGTCTTTTAGTCTGCCCAGCACTGCCGAGCACCACCCTGCCTTGCTCAGCACTAGGCAGAATGAAAGTATGTGACATGTACTGTTTTCTTCCAGCAAAAGGATCATATGGTAGAATCAGCATTCTGATTTTAAACTTCATGTACCAGTGTTCGATTTTAAGGAATTAGCAATGGTTGTCCAAAGGACTACCACAGTGTAAAATTTGGTTGTCCTGCTCAAAATAAGGTAGTCCCAAGTGTAACCATTTTCATAACCATGGAATTGATAATGCCCTGTTATCACCAGTCTTCCAAAGTGGCTTTCACTTTTAGACAACCTCCCCCCCCCCCCCCAAAAAAAAAACATATCTACTGTATAAGAGTAGTGCTGTCTCGTGGCATATGCATTAGTACATTGTGGACATAGTTAATGTTATATTTGCATTGCGGGTTAATAAATTAAACATGATCTCTAGATTGAAAGCACTGGTGTTGCAACATCAACACTACGAATTTGTAGCTTGCACAAAGGAATTCATCTTCTCTGTGTACAGTGCAGGCCTAGTGGCCTACGAGTGGAGTTTGTACTGGGCACATATTTTGGCTTGATAGTGCTATACACATTTCGATAAAGTGACTGTGTGGGAAGTTGTGGTGAACGTGCGTGATCACCACACTTTGCTGCAAATCTTTCGATGCAAGTTTTAAAGTTCCATGCTTGCGCAGTTCATCAAGTTGCTAAATGTAAACATCACTTTCCTCAAAAGATTTGGTTGTCCCGACGGACAACCTTACACACCTGTGTTTGCAAAATCTGGTTGTCCTGAAGAATTTCTGGTTGTCTCAGGCGACAGGACTACCCTTAAAATCGAACAGTGTGTACACTTTGAAATCAAGTCTGGCTCACAATTTTATTTCAGTTCTAGCAGTAATGCTTGAAGTAGGCCCCCTATGTGTTTGAATGAACTCTTGTTTTCTAAAAATACAAAAAAAAAAAAAATAGCTTAGTGTATGAGGTCAATAAGGCAAGCAATAACTCTTTTGGACTAAAAGATTTAAATTTAGAGAATTAATTATTATATACCTGTCTTTTTTTCTAGGCTCTTCTTACAATATTCCAATCTGTATATGGCTTTTTGAGACTTTCCCTTACAATTCACCGATGTGTTATGTGAAGCCCACACGGAACATGCGAATCAAACCATCCAGGCATGTGGATAGTGAAGGGAAATTGTACCTACCATACCTGGATGAATGGAGGCATGTAAGTTAAGCATTCTTTAAAATATTTCTTGCATCACCTCAAATATATTTAAAAACCTGGATGTTGTCTTAATTCACAGTTAGCGACTGCACATTGATTGCATGCATGCTGCTAGAATTGAATAGGACATTTTAGCCAACATTACTTGAGAAAAAGGCTTTTTCCCAGGTGAAGCTTATCTCTATAATTGCAACAGTTAATCCCTTTTACAAACGAACTTGCTCTATTGATCAAACAGTCTTTAAAGGGGTTCAAACCCCTTTAACGTTATTGATCTCAAGATACCTGAACAGGAAGTTCTCTGACAGATTCTGGATTACGAGTGGTCAACTAGAGATGGCTAAAACTTGCTATTTGTTTCTAGCTTCATGTGAATGGAAACATGTAGGTCAGTATTTTTCAAAAGTTACATAGCTCTTGCCTAACCCCAAATTAGTTTAGAAATCTTGGTGACTGTACATTAACATTAATTCAAAGTATGTCTGTAATAGAAGCCATTCTGAATGCATGGTCATAAATAACTTGCACAGGTCACGTTAATGTAATATTTATTAAACCAGGGCCCTGTTTTGTAAAAGTTTATGTGCAACCGTAAGTTTGATTTTAATAGGACTATTGCATTATAGTGTCAAATAATAGGGCTAATTGCCACTTAAAAAGCTCTCTTCGACATTCCACTTACGGGAGTTTTCTTTGGGAATTTAAGCAGTCAGGTGTTGACAGTTTAGGCCGATTACTCAGACGTTCCCATGCAATAAATTCTATTCGCTGTCAGATTATTTGACACCGATGGTTTCGATGAAGCCCATCTTGTGACCCTTACAGGTCATGTCCAGATGCTGAAATAGAGGTCTCTTGTCTGGGTCCCTTGTCTTACAAACTTTTTCCATTGGCCAGTCTGCTGAGTATCAGGGTTCTCCACTGGGGTGTTTTCTGTCCGGGGGCTCTTGTGATCGTCATCCTGGGTGAGGGGTCTAAGGGGAGGGTGTCCCCCCTCCCCTTTGGGAAAATTTTGACAATTTAGGAAGGCTTAGATCGCAAATGGTGCAATCTACGGCTTTGTTCTTAGGCTTCCCTATGTGTTCAAATCTGGGCATTTTGTGGCCATTTTTTTTTTGGAAATTGCATTTTCTAATTTTCTTTGGCTTCACTTGCAGATCTGAAGCTCCAGTTTCCACTTAGACCTATTCAAGAATGAAGAAGTTCAATTGCTGAAAGATTAAAGTAGCAATAAAAAAACTCGGCAATATACTAGTGATTAAAAATTCCCGTATAATTAAAACTCAAAAATTTTCTCTCCTCGATCTGAAAGTTTCCTAGCGTAGCCAATAATTTTCGCCCATGTCGTTGCGCATATACTCAAAGTCAAATCAGGTATTCATAATGGCTTAGCCACGTGCAGGGCTCTGTGTACACGGACGGAACTCCGATTAATAGTCGTGACAGAAACTTGAGTAGGTGTATTTCCACTTTAATGGAAATTTCGGGTGAAAATCGGGAAACCTTGGGGACAGTTCAATTGAATGGTTTCGTTTAGTGTATGAGTTTGTTGTAACTCATTCCTACTGTGGAAACATGTGAAAGAAATACAGTAAGTGCATATTGAATGATATAAGAGCTCAGGTGCAAGTGAGCTGGGTTTACATCTCTGATGTTTTATTATACATTGCTTGTCAAATCAAATATAAAAGGCAGTCAAATGACTAAGTTGTGGTGTTTGTGATTGAGTGTACAGACAACTTCTTGACCGGGCTGGTCAATTTTCTGTGCGGGCAGCAAAGTTTTGTCCGGGCGCTAAAGTAGTGTGGCAGATTTTGTACGGGCGGAGCCCCCCGGACAAAACAGCTAGTGGAGAACACTGAGTATGTGCAGGTCTTAGTCCAATCAGGATTCCCCATCCCATAGTTTCCAGACAACACTGTCTAGAAACCACTTTTACAGAACTCCCTTTCTGGAGAGAGTAGAACCAGCATTCAGAAAGAGAGCAGCAAATTAAACAAAATGTACAGTCCCGTGGCCTTTGCCGCTGGGCTATGCCCGCTAGCTTTTGTCAGCTAGGCTTTTGGTTTTTTTTCAGACTTCAGTTTTTTGATGGGAACTGATTTTGAAAACCTTAAGAAGGGAAGTAAACTTAGTTTGTAGGGAGAACAACTCTCCGAGTAGAGTAGTGAAGAACTTAAGTCTTTACAGCATGTGATACTACCGTGGAGTAAATTTGTTTCTTTGGCCTGTCAGAGAAGGGATTCTCTTTGACTTTTTTTAATAAACTCGTGAACCGAAGAAACTTCTTCAAGTCATCTTTTTCATGGATTCTTCCTTTTACCAAGCTACACCCCCGGCCCCAATACACGATAATAGATCAAACTTAAAGGGACTCATTATTGTGTGACAAGTTTGAAGGAAATCACAGAATGACAAATTGGGCTTCGTATTAGCCTCACTACTCATGTATCACTTGCTATAGTTACCAAAAATGTAAGAGATTGTTTTGTGGACAGGACTTTGCATATGATTAATACCTAATGGTAAGAAGTGTCTGGTCACAAGTTTGTAGTAAATGTTTTAAATCATTAATTACCCTGTCATTGCCATTTCAGTTGTGTGTCAGGTGTGCAGAATCTCTTTGTCTGACCATTTAGCATCAAGATGTGAGTAAATCTCAACACGTGGAAAAACTCATGAAGTTTGTGAACCAACTTAATAAGCCCCTTTGAGATCAATCGTAAGTCTTTGTGAAACGGGGCCTGCACTGTTCAGTGGTGTAGTGTACTGAGCAAGCTCTGACCTTGGGAAATAGTTTGCACTATAGGCCTTTCAAAGTTGTCTTAGAGGTCCCAGAAACTGCTTTTCTAAAGGAAGAGGGGCTAAAATAAACCTTACTCATGGATGAAAAAGTAGAAGATTTTCAAGTTGGTTTTTTTTTTTTTTTTGAAGGGAAGGATTGCATCTAGTGAAGAAAAAGAATGTATTTAGTATTTCATTAGTGTGCATAACAGGGTTGTCACCCGACTAAACTTAGTGCCAGGTAATTCTCGACTGTGACCCTTTTAGTGATCACCGTCCTGGGATTTAGAGAAGGTGTGGGTAGTTTTCTACCAGGGTTGTTGATTTTTTTGATTTTTTTAAAAAAATCAAAAAAATCGGATTTTTTTGATTTAAATCAGATTTTTTTGATTTAAATCAGATTTTTTTGATTTAAATCAGATTTTTTTTATTTAAATCAGATTTTTTTGATTTTTTTGAAAATCAAATTTCAGTTTGACAGCTTTAGCCCCATAGTTGCTAGAATTATCACATCTAACAGTTAGTCACCCATACCCACCCCTATATTATATTTCAAAATACTTTACAGGCTAATTGACCTGGAACCTGGAGCCTCAATCTTTTCCATTAAACACAAATAGCCTACCACAGGTGCCAAACAGGCCTACAATGATCAACATCAATTCCAGGTCTTCATAAGAGGTGCTTAATTGTTTACAGTGCAAGCAGCAGTGCACTCCTTAAGCTTCACAGTTTATCCATCAAGATACAGAGGGACATATCTGTCATTACTCCATACCTTGGAATAGGGCCTACATGCACCAAAAGAGTCGTTTAGGCTTTTTGAAGGACTCTGGTCTAATGATCGTAGATGGACAGCAGTGGCCTCTCTTTTGAAACATTGATCAGAGACTAAGTACAAGGCAGGAATACTATAGCTACTTGATCCAGGATTGCCATTTTCGTCCTCATCTGATGGACGCAAGTCAACATTGAGCCTCATTCACCTCCTGGTCCCCAAAGAATGAAAGAATTGGTCACAACCCGTCCATCACCACTGAGTTGTGCCGGTACCAAACACCTCTAAAGTTGGTTATTTCCTATCAATGACTGCACTGAATTCAGTGGCAGGGATTGAAAGGTTTAGTGAACTTTATTCTCAAGTGGAACTCATATCACTGATTTGCTTCTTGTGGACAATTTGAGTCACAGATAAAAGCCTACATTGTACAAGTCTGCACAGAATTGTACTGCGTACTGTAACACGTATTCGGGAACCATTTTTACATGTGGTATCATCTGAAAGGGTTCAGTTGTAAAATAGAATGAATAAAGAATCAATTAATTCCAAATTTTGGTGAAAAGTTCTATGAGCAAAATAATAGATTTTCTCAAAAAAGTGATTTAAATCAGTGATTTTTTTAAAAAAATCATTTGATTTAAATCGCGATTTAAATCACTGATTTTAATCAGCGTGATTTAAATCAAACAACCCTGTTTTCTACACTCTAAATTAATGCTCCAATTGGCCGTCTCATTCTGAGACAAATGCTACATCCAAAGTTCTTTCAAATATCATAAAATTATAGTACCATTATTGGGAAGAAATGCTGGGTGGAATGTGTTTATTTTAGTATGAGTGGCGGGCGCAATTCACCAGTCCCAGGCGCCGCCCAAGGTAGTGACATCCCTGGTGCATAATTGCAAGATTCACATGACATCTGCTGAAATTTTCATTCACAGAAAAGTACCATCTGATGTATCTCTTTAATATGAAAACTGGTGTGGGTGGACATGTGTGTGTGGACCCAACCTATGCCCTGTCATTATAACTCAGGACGAGGTATTATGTGGTCAGTCTCATACTTAGTGTGGAGGTGGCATTATGGCCATGAAGCACTTTACATCAACAAAATGTCTCAAAGCTCTTTAAGGTAATTGCATGCAGAGATCATTGGTTTCAGGCATGAGGACAACATGTTAAAAGTCTGGTAAGATGAATTTCTCAAACAGGAGGATAAAAGGCCTGATACAGTGACTTTTTTCTTGTGTTTGCTGACATGCATGTCCAAGTACAAAATGGCTTTGTCTTATAGCTTTGTCTGCCTAGAATGCAGTGTTCTCATTAGTAGGCAGCAGGATCATGTGATTCCACACCCTTCTCAACATTTCCACAAGTGTTTATATTGTGTGCTAGAATTTCCTGCACCTGTTGACATTTTATAATGCAACTCATCAAGATCACTCCTCTCAGAACCATATTTGCCTCAGTGTCTTGGAAATGCCCCCCCCCCCATGCCATCACTGCTAGAAAGGTAGATCTGCTAACTTATAATGCTGTACTTAGCTGAAATCTTCCTTTACATGGGATTCATGCTACAATATGACTCGGTCGCTAAACCACCTTCGTCTGCTGTGAGATGTACCGTCAGTCACAGATATTGAAACGAGATTACTGTAGTCTTTGTTTGCTAGCAATAATCTCACTTCAGAAATCTGCTTCTCACCAAAAATTTTGCAAGATTTTAGGCTCTCTCCATCTTCAAAGCACTGTCACCCAGGCAGTATGTGCACACGTGCCACTCTCTCAGATTTTAGGTAGTAGGACAAAGTTAATCTTTGAAGACATTTGCATATAGATGTCTTTGAGATCATAAGTGATCAATTTTTTCAGTGGGAGGAACAAACAAAAGTTGGAGGGGGAAGGCGGTGTGGGATTGCTCCAAAATATCCCCCAGGTTGTTACTGGCTAAAATCTGGTACTGTACTATCCATTCTGTAGATAAGTAGGCAGTAACATGTCTATAGTGTATGCAACGTAGCTAAATTTGTTGATAATATATCAAGTTCTGTCCATTGGTTCATTTATGATACAAACTAAGTACTTAAAGAGGCACTTTGAGTTGGTTTGTGAAATTCACTAAATTTTTCCAAATCTGTCAAGCTTTCTTCACATGCTAGTGACAAATGTCAAAGTAAGACAATTCCCATTCCCTACAGTGCTTACAAATAAACTTTTCATGAGTGATTAATAAATGATTCAAATCGGTTTTCAAAAATTTGTGACCAGACACATATCATAATTGCACATGACCATTACAAGCAAGGGTCCAAAAATTCCAAATTTTTAGTTTTTGTGTAAGTGTTGAATGTGAAATTTGACTACAGTAATTATGCTAATTATAAGCATTTTCATGTGGTAGTAACCCTTCAAAATCATCACAAAATTATCATTATCAACTCAATATGCCACTTTAACAGTTTGCTGAAAAAGTCTTTAACATTCTTCAGTGGTCATTTCTGCATAACCATGATAGGCAGTGTATGCATTCAGAAAAAATACTCTTTTGCAGTGATTTTCACCATTTTATTTTGTCATTAAAATATGAGGCCCAAATAAAAGGAATTTTGAGACGTATTAATGCAAACATGTGAATTATTTAATACAGAAGTGTACTTTTAGTATGATTTTGTGATTATTTTAATATTTCTAAGCAAGAACTTCTCAGCGCAGGATTGTGCTACACACTGTAACAACCAGAGTGTTTTAAACGTATGAAGAATTGGCCATTTGTAGCTAGCATGCATCACCACTAAGGTGGTAGAGTGTGACCTCAGGCAACCCTGAAATCACACTTTTCCTCTTACATGGTGCAGAATCCAGTGAAAACTTAAACTTTCATTCTGTCTTCCATACAGCCCAACTCTGACTTGATTGGACTGATACAAGTCATGATGGTCGTTTTTGGCGAAAGTAGCCCTTTATTTGCTCGTGGACCCTCTTCATCACAAGGTAATACCAATCAAAGATACTAACATTGTTAAAGTAAAGTATGGTGACATCAGTGTTGAACTTTTTTCTTTATTAGAAAAGATATTTGTTAGGTCTCTGCATTGGTATATCTGTTTGACAAGGAATCGACTTAGGTTGTTTATGAGTTTGCTAACACAAATATTTTCTGTACCAGTGCTGTACAAATATGGTAAATACCATTGCATGAGAGTCAACTTCCAGAACATTAAGTGAACCCCCAAACCCTTTCTGTGGTGGGGGCCATGGAGCAAATTCAAGCAGAAAAATTATTCTTTTTGGTTCCTTGCGATAGCAAAAGGAACCTATGCAGTCAGCTTGGCGTGTGTGTGTGTGTATGTGTGTGTGTGCGTGTGTGTGTGTGTGTGTGTGTGACACTTGCTTCGGTACGCTGTAACTCAATAAGGGAAGGTTGGATGGAAGTTGGATTTGGTACGTAGGTTTGCCATGGTGAGAAGGCGTGCCCTATTGTTTTTGGTGGAGGTCAAAGGTCATTTGGGGTCGCCAGGGGTCAAACACCGAAAACCTTTTAATCACGATATCTCAATGTAGGAAGCTTGGATAGATTTCCTATGTAGTATGTGGATGCATTATGGTAAGAAGAGAAATGGCGTCATTTTTGATGGAGGTCAAAGGTCATCTGGGGTGACTGGAGATCTAACACTGGAAACCTCTTAAACAAGATATATCTCAAGGTAGGAAGCTTGGATAGATTTCATAGTAAGTATGTAGATGCTTTGTGGTGCAAAGACAAATCATGGTATGTTTGGTGAAGGTCAAAGGTCATTTGGGATCACCAGGGGTCAAACACCGAAAACCTTTTAAGCACGATATTTCAATGTAGGAAGCTTGGATAGATTTCATACTTGGTATGTAGATGACTTTTGGTGCAAGGATGAAGCCTAGTATGTTTGGTGGAGGTCATAGGTCATTTGAGGTCACCAGACACCTTTTTGACCAATTTTGTGCCACCCCTCTACTGTATTTTAACCAGTCTCACAAAATCAGCTTACCTCATACAGTACACTGCACTCCCTTTAAAACTGTCTGTGTACAAGAGGTCAATCCTGTGAGGTTGTTTAGGTTAGTTTAAAGGGAGCTGTCTAATGGGTTTCCATTGTGTGTACATGCATGCACTGTATAAGTCAACTATTGTGAGAGCAACTGTCAACTCCCTGTTCAAAGAATGGGTAAGTAAGGACTCATGGTCAAGAGGTCAAATTTCATCACTTCATATACACACACAGTTGTTCTTCTGAGCAGTATTTGAACAATTTTTGTAGGTGGGTATGGCGAAAGACAGAGGAGTGATCATGTTACTAGCCTACGTAGCGCCTCTGTGGCTGCCGCCCATTTTGTAGGCTGCCGCCCTCAGTTTGTTTTTTCGCAGTGATGAGCTGAACGAAAAAACTTCGTCCGCTCCGCGGGGTATCATGTTACTGGCTTGTTGTGTTGGGAGGGTTATACTGAAACATTTCCAAACAACAAGTTATTAATTGTAGACGTGTGCTAGTCACAGTCATCACACCTAAAAGTACCACACACTACTCAAAATCAAATGTTGAAAGCTACAGCAAGTGCATCAAAGCATCATTTCACATGTTATGGTTTGAGCTTGTGCACAGTCCGTGTTCAAGTTTGGGGTCACCAATCCTCAAACACAGAACTTTTTAAACACCACATCTCAAGTTAGCAAGCTTGTATAGATTCCATATTTAGTGTGTGGATGCATTATGGCAAGAAGAGCAGTAGTGTCATTTTTAGAGGAGGTCGTCTGGGGTGACTGGAGGTCAGACACTGAAAACCTCTCAAACAAGATAGCTGAAGGTAGCAAGCTTGGATGGATTTCATACTTCACATGGTATTGCATTATTCCAGCTGAAAAACCATGAGGTTTGTCGAATGTATGTAGGTGTTACCATAGTAACAGTTAAACTTAAAACTAGCAAAATTTTGTTTGTTATGTATGGTAATGCCTCAGTTTCATTACATGCAGCAAGGAACCACAGTGCCCATTGGGCTCTTGTTTATTTTTGCTATAAATGCTCTCTAAAGAGCTGGAACTGGCAAATTGGCATTAATATTAAACTCTTCTTCTAGATCCCAATTCCAAAAATACACTAGAAAATCACATGGAATCATTGGAGGTTTCCAGAGAGAAAAACAGTGTTACATTGTATAACAATCATGGTGCTTTATTTATTGTATTGCCAGAAAGCTTAATTCTCTTGTTTCCTTGACTAACATAGATGCCAGGGCCTTATGCTAAGATGTCTATGCTACTGTGGGGATGGCATGAAAAAAACGATTGCATGAGCCAGACCTGTCTTGTGATTACCTCTAGTAATTATATTTATTAGATCTTGTTACAGTAGCAGATGTTCAGTGTACTTTACAATCAGAATGAGAAAGTAAACTTTACTGGAGTATGCTTAAAAGAGTTGAAGGTTGCTGCCCTTTTTTCCATTCTTTTTACTGTCAGTCAACAATCATGGGAAATGGAATTCATCAAGATCACCCTGGCCTCATCTAACAAAAAAAAAAAAACCATCTCTTTGCTTGGGCTGGGATTCATCCCACCCCCTTACCAGTCCCCCACCCACGTATCATATATAGCTAGACTTGAAGTCAACTGTATCTGCATAACCACTTTGTTGTCTTGTCATATGACCATGTGTACAAGTTGAAATGTCTTTATGTCTTTGTGTATACTAGTGACAAAAAATTTTCAAATTAAAGTTGAGACTTATTTCTTTACAGGTCCTTTCAAGCCAGTTGAAATCAAACAGAGTGTATTCTCCAAACCGCAATTTCTGAAAGTTGAAGAGTCTTTAGCTGGTTCATCTAGCAGTGAAACAAAAACGACTGCAGTCTTCAATCATCCAATTTTTAAAGAGATCCCTCAGTCCTTGAACAGGTATTTCCATTGTTAAATGGCCTATTGTAACCTTTCATGCAGATTGGGTCCTTTGTTCTTGATGTTACTTCAGTAGTGTTTTCATCGGGTAAAAAATTCGTACCTGAAATGCATTACTCATCGGGTACCCAGGTCACAGACAGTAACTTTGCAGCTTCATATTCCGGTGCATTCAGTATGATTTCTGGCTTAAAGTCTCAATACAAGTTCCCTGGAAAATTTCAGTGCTAAAGAACAGGCAGTGCTTCATGTTTTTCAGACAAAAATGTAACCAGGAGAATGCTTTTTAGCAGAAAAGAGCTAGTTAAAAGGGTATAAAACAAAAACAATAAAAACAGTAACAGTAATTCAAACAACTGTAGGATATGCAATTTGTTACCTCTGTTGGCAGTCATTGGCACTTATGAATATTCATTAATCAGCTGCTTCGAGATCACATCACGTTGACGACTGCAGCCAGTGTACATCTACTGCATACGCACTCGCTTACCATATTTTCATTGTGCACTAATCAAGGACGAATATTAGGCTACGATGTGTTTGATGCATGAAAAATGTAGCTATAGGGCCGTAACACACAAGCAGTGAACTTGCGTGACATTGGCGGCCAGACTGCGGTTGTGCATGTTCATATAGCCTGCCTGTATTTTGCCTCGCTGTGCCAGGCAACGTTATCTTGCTTAGGATTTCAGGTGAGGTTTTCCTCCATTTTCATGTTAGTTGTGCAGCAATTTTGTTGGTGTGGGTAATTATTTCTAACTACAATTCAGTTCTAAGCCTACACTAACTTGAGTATAGTCCTAGGCTGTTTGTGTAGTCCATCCGTCGAATATACAAGCAACGCTCTGCACTGTTTACATGCGTACATTTCACTACAGTTTAGCATGTAGACATGGCACCTATAGTTGTTTATTCATGAATAATCATAAACAAACAGACTTTCATTGGTTCATACTCCTGACTGATAGGCTCATTACGAGGAGAGTACTCGAATTTCAGTTGGCAATCCCAATTCAACATCTACATTTCGGACAAAGATTACTCCCAAAAGAAACTTAGACTGTTCTTCTTAGTATGTTAGAACCTCTTAAACTGTTACCAACTTCATATATCTGGCTCTCGTGCTATCACGAATTTTGGTGGTTTAAGTATTTCTTTATACAAAGTTGTATTGGGACTTTAATGGATCTGCCCTACTTTGCTACAGCCTTGAATGCACAAATCTCATTTCTAAGTACGTTTTGGCGAGATAAAAACTCCCTGATGATGCAGATAATGGGAATGATAATACTGGCATGCTGGGTGATGCAGGCTCTGTGAATGATGCAAGCTTAGTGAGTGGTACAAGACAAGTATGATGTGTGATAGATGTGCAGTATGTTAGCATTGGGAGAGATATAGGAACAGTGTACAATACTGGCATGGGAAATTATATAGGTACATTGAGTGACAATGGATGATGAATGATACAGGCTTGGTGTATGGCAAGTAATGAGCCCTAAGAAATAAGGGCCATAAGTTAGCCCAGCTAGGTAACATTCATATCACTCTTATCTTCCATTCTGGCTGTCGATTGTTACAGTTTGTTTAGGTTATTTTCCATCCCATTGCCCACAGCATTGACTGTCCAGCTAACTTTGTTTACATCTATATTGTGGAATCAACAAAGTGTTAGTATTGGTGAAGCTTGTGCCACTGACTGGCCTTTAAAGTTTTCTGTTGGAATGTTTTATTTTTTATTGCTTTAACCATTGTACCTTAGCGCCTTTGATTACTTTTTGTAGAACTTGTGCGCTTTATAAATAAATTCTATTAATGAATACAGTGGTAGCACCCATGTGCTACAAGTACTCTTACGAAAAAAATTATGACGGCCAACTATTCATAAAATTGCAAATATAAAGGGCTGATCAAGTTACCTAGGCCAGGCAGGTTGGAAAATTTTTTCGGATGTGTATCTTATATCTTTGCTTTGAATCCAACCACTTAGGAATATATGGTCAGGATTAACATATGCCCCTTTATCGTAGGGCAAAAAATACATGATGGATGATTCAAGCATAGTGAATGGCACAAGTGTGGTGATAGATATAGGTCTGTTTGGCAAGTGGTAGTACACGAAGTGAATGAGGTATAGGGAGTGATGACATTCACATGTGGAGTGATAACAGGTATGGTGAATGTACAAGGACAGTAAATGGTATGTTCAAGTGGTGTTTATGGGTATGAGAGAAATACCAGAAGTGTGAGGGATGGGGGCAAGGTATTTAATACAGGTTACATATATGATACATGCATGGTGAGTGATACAAACACAGTGTGTGGTACAAGTATGATGAGTACTTGTGGCAATTAGTCATGCTTGCACCGGTGATGATACAGGAATCGAATGATAAAGGTGCAGTGGGGGTGGTGCAGGAAATATTGGTTTAAAGATGCAGAGGATGGATCTTGGAAGTGACCTTACTTCATTCAGGGAGTTGTTATGGATGGAGTACAAACACTTCTCCTCCTTTGACACTGTGGTTTGCCGACAACAATCTCTCGTTTGTCTCTCTGTGTCAAATTCTTTACCATTTGAAAGGGACTATAGGATGTGAGGACAACAGTTGTTGTCGTCTGCTACACCTGAATCATTTTTCGGATGATTTTACCCATTGCCATGATATTGCCAGTCATGAAGGGAAAAAAAAATTATTTCATCTCTTTACGCCAGTTTACACTTTTTTAAAGAGTTCAGTAAAAGTTCAAATAACTTACTGAACATGGATTCATGATTCTTAATTTTAGGAACAATGCAGAACTTTTTTAACTTTTGTAGACAAAATGTAGACTAAGCGACTTCACTGAAAAGGGATTTGCTACTTCACATGTGTAAAAATTAGAATAATCAAGAAATTGGATCCCTTAAAAGTGCAGTTACAGTCGTTTATATTAGAAAGATGACAAAGGTTGAGCATCTGTCAGTGGAGCAGATCACTTCAAAGCATTGTCTTCAAAAACTCTTAGTCGGAGGATTACGTTAGTATCAAAGGATGAAACTCTGATAAGGAAGTTTAGGTCATAGACATCTAGAAGAGGAACTAAAGGACCTGTTTATGAAAATTTCCCCTAACAAAAAGGATTAAATTTTTCTCAAGTGCATATTGTCTGATGGATTAGGTGCTTGAACTCCATCCGTAACAACTCCCTGCTCCATTAGAAATGGAAATCAGGAACCTGCTTGCTTTAATGTTTGAAAAGATATGTGGATATTCTCTGCCCATGAGGAATAATACCCAAGTCTTCTGTTTTTGGCCAAAAAGGGGAGATCAAATATCTACCCAAGTTTGTAGCAATAACCCATTGAACACTCTACTGCACAAATTGGTTCTAAAGTAACCATCAGTTACCTTCCAAGAGTATACAGAGACTAGTTGAGTACAACAGTACACAATATAACACACAGAATGCACTATAAATAGCTGATGCAGTTGGTCAGTAATTAGAGCAGATGTGTCTACAATCATAGGGTGGCTGGGTCAATTAACTACGTGCACTCAAGGTGAGTCTTACTACTGATAGTACTCTAATTTGATAGTGTACTCTCAAATGACAAATTACTACTCCATTGAATTTGAGGACTGTTCTTCAATGGACTGGATTTGCCATCATGAGCTAGTACTGAAGTAACTTTTATCAAATGGTATTCAAAGTCTTCTAGTTCCATTGGAGTGTATTTGATACCTTGAATGTCAAGGTTATTTTTATCAGTTTACCGTACAAAATGATTGAGGTGATATGTGTGGAATGAAAAGGTAGAAAGGAACAAGCGTTGTTTTTCCATTTCTCACAGCTCCCTGGCCAGAGCAGTAAATAAACTTTGAAGTTAACCGTTGTAACCAGCACAATTTTACATAGCAGCATTTTTACCAATGCAGGATTTTGCATCTGGGATGCAAAGAACCTTTCAGGGGTGCAGAAAGTGTTACTGAGCTGCATCTACTGGACTCAAGTTTTTTCGCGGCCCACATCACATTACCTGGCAATGGACATGCACCACAGACAACAGAGTGCACTTTCTGCACTCTGAAACGTGGGCAAAACAATCAGTCCTCACTTCTTTTGCAACAAAATTATGTCCTCGCGTAGAAGGTATGAGTAGGTATGGTGTAGTCGTCATGCTGCTCTCACACATGCAAAATGTCCCAAGATTTGTTCACATCCTTCAGTCAAATTAGCTCTTACTTTCATACGTTGACTGGTGAATAAACAGGCATTCAGTTGGAAACTGTTCGACTTTATTCTCAAAGACAAGTACAGTTACTAAAGATGCATTCATAATGGATAAGCTAACGTAACACATTTTCTGTATGAGCATAAATGTACAGTGTGAATCACCTGTTTAAAACGAGGTGTCAGGGTACTCACCCCCACCCAGTATCCAAATCTACCCAGTCCTCAATCTTCCAGAATCAAAAAAAATATTGTTTGGAAAAATAATTTCCTGTTTCGTTGCCCCAGGTAATTGTACCATTAATTAAAGTGACTGTAAGATTGAGACTAAAATAATCACAATAAAATAATATTGCAGTTTTTACTTTTCCACTGAGTCTCAGAAGGTCAGCAGTGTACATGTGTCTGTATCTTTAGCAGTGTTCATGTATAACAGCCGTCTAATATGCAGCGTCTGATCGTTGTTCAATTTTTGCTGGCCATATCTCCTTCAATATCTGAAACTTACAGTATATTTTCATATTTGCAGCCACCAAAAATTATAATTCTCCAAATCTGAATCCCATGTAAGTGTTTATTTTTTTTTAAATTGATGTATGGAACTGTTCTTAACACTCCCAGTTAGCACAACCTTGAGCCTGTTATGATATTTGGGCATCATTTCGCAAAATCTTCCTATGCCAAAACTGGTCATGAGTTGTTATCAATACCAATTAGGTGCTCATCCAAGCATTTGTCAATAGCCCTAAAGATTGAAATTTGATTGGCAGTTTATCTCAGATAAAACTGAAAGGTGATCTAACCTTCAGTGACCATAAGTAATTTGGTACCTTTTTGCCAGTACTAATTACAGGGCAGAATTTGTTGTTTCTTGTAATGTAAACCCCACAGTGCTGGGCTACTGTTGTACCAGAAGAGTCATTAAAGCTTTTAACAATGCTGCTAATGAACCAGTGGTCAGGTGCTTTAATTGGGAACCGCAGTTTTCCCGTAAAAACTGCGGTAGCTATGACTGATTCCAGCAAAGGCAAATTTTGCCTAATAATTTCGGCTTCAAGCAGTCACAGACCGCCACGTAGAGTATTCTCTTTTATGTCGTGAAAGTATGTAAATTAGCTTGGGGATGCACATGGTTTTTACATGCTAAAGTGTAGTGCACGAGTAGTCAGTGGTCCTTAAAGGAATACGATAACAATACGTCACCATTCCCTCCCAAGCCTGCCCAGGCTTGTCTTTTCAGTGTCAAATCGATTGCAAACTTAGACAGGCAACTCAATTTTAGGATTGAGATTTGGAATAATCTTCATTTGTTCATTGTACTTCTAAAACATTTTCTAAAGGAGCTGAGTAGTCGCCAAAACAGAATAAATTCTCGGACCCGCCGACTTCGTTACGTCACATCTGGTTATGCTTCTTGGTTTATCGATTCGATCTGATATGCATTGTGTCTAGTACACACAACTCCCAACCTTTCGTACGTGTGTTGTATATTAGTGTTGCATATTTTAGTACGATACTGCTCACTCGTGTGGTATTCCCCACCTGTCGTAAGAGGCGACTAAAGGGGAGGACTTGCACCGTATTAAAACTTTACTTGATACTATATAACACATTTGTGTACTGTTGGTGTGTCGTTAAATTTAATCTAACTAACTAATCCTTACGCTGACACGTTGATTTGAAAAGGCAAACAGACGGTTCTGTGCAGTGTAACCACTAGCATCTGCTTCTGTTGAGCTGTTCACTTGCTCGAAAGGAAAACTTTCTCCCTCCAACATTTTGAAACTGGTTATATTACTCGAAATGAAACCAAAATAATGCCCAGAAGCACTACAAGTATAACAAAATGCTAACCCAACTAGATGATCAGTTTTTCGCGGAAATGGTATCAGAATTGTCCAACGTAGCTGTCATGATACTGTAACTCGATGTATTGACTAATTGATCCATCGATCAGAACTGTTACAAGTTGAAATGATACAAAATTGCCCGTGCCAGAAGAAAAAGTAACGAACTATAAATTCAAAAAAACAAATTGTTAAATATGTAGCAAGTGAAAAATAAAAAATCAAAGAAATAAAACACGAACGTAATAACTGAATTACATTGCAAAAATTATTTTAACTGAGAATACAAAACGCATTAAGAGGAATATTTTCAATATTAGTATTACACTGAGGGTAAACATCTCGTTTAGCTGTTTAGTATGACGTATTTATTTGCTAAGTACGCCACTACTCAGCTCCCTTAAGTATCAGTACTTTAATTCAAGTATTTTATACATAGGACAGGGATGATTTGCATTGTAATGATGGCGTTTACCAACCTGAATCGAGGCATCAGATTTTGGTATGCTCGATGTCCAAGTGACCGTTTGCTGTTTACTTTAGGCAACTCTGGTTAGGCTTTGACTAACTTTAGTACTTGCACTTCCTGCAGGCACTTATATTCGAGAAAACTTAAGCCCTCAAGCAAGAGACATTGTTTGCTCAAGAATATGAAACAAGTAATTACTAATTAGCATTGATGCAAGGCTTCACGTCATAATTTGCAATATTCACGAGAAATTTAACGGCTAAACCTACTGACGTCGAGCATTTTACTGTAGTTTAGGCTGAGTTTTATTTTCAGTTTTGGGTTGGTCTATTTCATTCATTGGTTTCCTTTTTATTTACAAATTTAAAAATGAAAATATGAATCACACACCTTGTTTATAATTATGTATCCATGAGTGAATTTGCGTAAGGATAATACGGTCAGTCGTAGCGGATGCATGTACTGAAGGTTGGGATGCAAATATTTTAGCAACATTGTGTCCCTGGGATGCCAACTTTTTTTACCTGGTAAAAACACTGCATGGTCTTAATCCATTTATTCAGACATTGGAGATTTTATACCTGTGCAATATTGACTCAAAGTGGTGGTGATTTTGATTGATTGATTGATTGATTGATTGATTGATTGATTGATTGATTGATTGATTGATTGATTGACTTTTCTTTGGTTTCATAGCAACATTTTTGGTGTTGACAAAATATCTCTGACGGACGAAGAGGATATGTTTAAGTAAGTATACTGCTCACCTTTACTGCTTTCTGCAGCCTGGAACAAATTTTAACTGGTATTGCATCAGAGTTTGCGAATCAGTGCTCCAGTGGTTTCCAATGTACAAAACAGTTATTGCACCCCACAAAATGTGATGCAAAGCATATCTCTCCAGCAGGCATATATGTACATATTAGTTTCTCCAAATATTGATGTGGCCATATTTTCTCCTTGAAAAATAGTGGTTTTGGTTTGAAAAATGGTCATTTGGCTGTGAAAACTCTTCCTTGTAATTATGTTTTACCGGTATCATAGCAGATTTTAAATTTAGCCAAATTTTAGAGGAAAGTTTGGCTGTAAGGTGTGAATTTCATCCACAGCCCTGGTCAATACAGTTTTGTAATGAAATTTTGAGTTTTTAGTAGGACACTGGTCTGTCCCATCATGAGTTAGTGGTTGACTTTTCCACATGAATATGACAGGCTGATTTAGTCCTTGGATGTGAATGAAGTACAAATTGGACTCAAACATCACGAGTTAGGTTTGTGGTAAATTGTGACTGATACTTTTCTGAAGGCTAAAAATCTTAATGCTGTTAAGACAGCATGTGTATAGTGATGTTGAATGGTGGAAAACGAGGTAATGTATCAGGTTACACACCATTCAAGTAAGGAACCAACCCTTAAAAAAATATGTGTGGCAATTAGTTCCAAATCCTCAGGTTTTCACATGTGTCTGCCATGGGTAATCACAGGTATTTTGTGTGAAAACCTGTGTTTTCCCTTGAATTGACACAGGTTGGCCATTTGCCACACTTGGCCACAGGTTTGATGCAGGTTTTCACAGGTTTTAAATGCAAAATGTGTGGCAATTAAAATTAATGTTAACAAAAACTTCTGAGACAAAACTTGTGGCATGAAATGAAAGGCAGGAAAGGTGTGTCAACCTGTGTCCAGAGGCTCCACATACAAAGGTTTGCCACCCAAGAACATGCATGATTTTTTTTGCTTTTCACGTGTGATCACGCATGGTTTAGAGACACAGGTTGATACACCTTTTGTTGTAAGGGTAATAGACAAAATAATTATGCAGTTGCTGTACACAGTATTCCAGAATGTGTGCCAGCTGGATCTGGGGCAAAGGGACAAATTGATTATTTGCAAAATCATGCCAACCCAATAAGAGAAAAAGAAAAAGTTCCATGATCATGCAAGCTAAGCCATTTTCCATCTTGCTGGGGCTTCAAGATGAAATGGTGTTTGCACCTTTGGTGCACCTGTGATTTTACTTTTGAAATATACTGTTTATTGATACTAGTGTTTGCTTTCAGTTCAATTCCATTTAGTACCAAGACTGCCTCCACCTGGCACAGCTGATGTTTTAAAGCCCTTCATGATACAAGACCTTTGAACTAATATGGAACATGGTTTTCATAATTGCTTTCTCATATGTTCAGCTTTTTTGACATGGAGAAGATAGGTAAGCTGGATCATCAAAATTTCAAGTCATGTCTGCTGGGTCTGGGTTACAAACTTCCCAGTGTGGAGGAGGGTCAAAAGGAACCAGAGTTTGAAGCCATACTAGATGCTGTTGATCCAAACAGGTGAGTTAGACATTACAGATGTTGAAGCAATTTAAATTGACAGAGGAAGGGGGGTTTTGTTGCTGGGGTGCAAGGCAGGAGGAAGTGCTGGCAACGTCCTTTACCACATAGTGTTAATTAGTGTTTTGCCAATACAGCCAGAGTCTGATATATTCAGTTTTTCTGTATTGACCGATAACGATCAGATACTGTTATTTGAGAAAAGGGCATTCTACACACTGCATCATATTTATTTGGCCCTACCTTCAAGTGTTGTGTCATTTTCAAGGCAAAACATTGGAACTAACATTTAAACATATAACAATAGCATAACATTTTCATAAAGTATAGGACGAGAAATACCGGTAGTGTAATATCAGCATTTTAGGTAAAGTTTACCAGTACCGATACAGGATGAAAACAGGCAATTCCGATATTGAATACAGATAATCAATCCATCACTAGTGTAAACTGTGAAGGCAGTTTTATACTGTTGGAAAAACAAACTAGGAAGGGAAGAGAGAAGACTTAGATTTTGTCTGAAGTTGTTTCAGCTGACTTGTTTGAAAAGCATAGATGCAACTATTGTTCACTCATGAAATATTCATGTACATTATTGCGACTTCCATGTAACAATGATTTGAGCAGACCTGGGATGTAATTGAATTCTAGAGTGACAGAGTATTATACTCTGGAGGAGTTTTTCCTTCTGTGTTGCGAGTTTCGGTTTCTTAAATGTTTTTGTGTAAATGAAGAAATTGTGATAAGTATAACTTCATGAAGTAGTAGTATACCCAAGAACACATTGAATGACAGTTTCACAATAAACCAATCTGCCCACTCCTTTTGTTTGTCACAGGGATGGCTTTGTATCTCTGCAAGTGTACATGTCCTTCATCTCCTCCCAGTATGAGGTTGAGAAGGCCCTCAAGGCATTGACAGACAAAGGCAAACCTTTCACTAAACATGAACTGTACCCAGTAAGTTTTGCTCGAGTTGCCTAGCAACATTGAAGTACAGCTTTATTAATATTTGCTGTAAAGAATTAATGAGGAGTAATACAGTGATTTTATGGGATACAGGTTTCAAATGTAAATTGCAGTAATGTAGAAAATATGCTTTCACAATCATCCTTGTGAGATTTGTAACAGTGCTTGTTTTTGCCCATTGCGCTGATCAGGACTGCTGTACATAAGTCGACTTAACTTGAGATCTTGGTTTAGTAGAGGCCAAGTTTGTGTTGAGGTGGAGTCCTTAAATGTAAGACACTGATGTATGTAGTGTTCAAGAAAAAGTAGCTTCAAGTCTGAAGTCAAATTGTACAACTTTGACACCTCTTCCAGGTTTTTAAGGACAAAATTGTCTATCCCCATTGCTGGACTTCTGGTGTCGAGAAAGGAGAAAACCATGCAGTCAGGCGTACTTGTGTATGCATGTGGATGAGTGACCTCTTTCTTGAAAACTGCTTTCTCAAGATGGGTAACCCAAGAAATGTCATACATGGCATGTGGGTACCATTTTTTTGATTCCTTGCCGTAGGCAGGCAATTAATCTATGCGATGGTGATGTCGTGTGTGTGTGTGTGTATGTGTGTGGGTGTATGTGTGTTTGTGACGCTGCTTGTAATCGCGATATCTCAAGATGGGATTGACCGACACTTTTCATATTTGGTATATAGATTTGTCATGTTGAGAGGAAGACCTCGTAAATGGCTTGTAATCGCGAGATAGCGATGACTCATGTTGTTTTTGGCGGAGGTCAAAGGTCATTTGAGGTCACCAGAGGTCAAAGACCGAAAACCTTGAAATCACGATATCTCAAGATAGAAGTGGCCTGTATGGATTTGTCGTGTTGAGAGGAAGAACCCTATTGTTTTTGGTAGAGGTCAAAGGTCATCTGAGGTCACCAGAGGTCAAAAACCAAAAAACCTTGTAATAGTGATATCTCGAGGTAGGGATGACCGACACTTCTCATATTTGGTATGTAGATTTGTCATGTTGAGAGGAAGAGGCCTATCGTTTTTGGTGAAGGTCAAAGGTCACTTGGGGTCACTGGAGTTAAAAAGCCGAAAAGCTTGTTAATCACGATATCTCGAGATAGCGATGACCGACACTTTTCATATTTGGTATATAGATTTTTCATGTTAAGAGGAAGAACCCTTTTGTTTTTGATGAAGGTCAAAGGTCATTTGAGGTCACTGGAGGTAAAAAGCCGAAAAGCTTGTTAATCACGATATCTCAAGATAGGAATGACGGACACTTTTCTTATTTGGTATATACACTTGTCATGTTGAGAGAAGGAATCCTATTGTTTTTGGTTGAGGTCAAAGGTCATTTGAGGTCACTATAGGTCAAAGACCGAAAACCTTGAAATCACCATATGTCAAGATGGGAATGCCCTATATAGGTTTGTCATGTTGAAAGGAAGAATCCTATTGTTTTCGGTAGAGGTCAAAGGTCCCCTTAGGTCACCAGATGTTAAACTGCGAAAACCTCGTAAACGGCTTGTAAACACGATATCTCCAGATAGCAGTTACCGACACTTTTCTTATTTGGTACATAGATTTGTCATGTTGAGAGGGAGAAGTCTTTTGTTTTTGGTGAAGGCCAAAGGTCATTTGAGGTCACTGGAGGTAAAAAGCTGAAAAGCTCGTAATCATGATATCTCAAGATAGGAATGACCGATTCTTTTCATATTTGGTATATAGGTTTGTCATGATGTAAGGAAGAACCCTATTGTTTTTGGTGGAGGCAAAGGTCATCTTGGGTTACCAAAGGTCAAAAACAAAATTTCCCAAGAATTCCCAAGATTGTAATCTAGCATCACTGGGGTCAAAGAGCAAAATTTCCCAAAAATTCCCTAGATTGTTATATGGGGTCACCAGAGGTCAAAAAGCAAAATATCCCAAGAATTCCCAAGATTGTAATCTGGCGTCACCGGGGTCAAAAATCAACATTTCCCAAGAATCCCCAAGATCATCATCTGGAGTTATCAGAGGCCAAAAAGCAAGAGCAAAATTTGCCAAGAATTCCCAAGATTGTTATATGGGGTCACCAGAGGTCAAAAAGCAAAATATCCCAAGAATTCCCAAGATCATGATATGGGGTCACCAGAGGTCAAAAAGTGAAATTTCCCAAGAATTCCCAAGATCATCATCAGGAGTCACCAGAGGTCAAACAGCAAAATATCCCAAGTATTCCTAAAATCGTCATCCAGGGTCACCAGAGGTCAAAAAGCAAAATTTTCCAAGAATTTTCAAGATCCAAGATCCATTGGAGTTGAATCCCTTTCAAGACACTTCAGATTTTCTTTTTTGTTATATTTGGTTGGGTTCAAAGGTCATGTGAGGTCAGCAGAGGTCAAATTGTTAAAACATAAAATGATGTAGTCAAGAAAGATTAATTTGAGAGATAAACCTCAGTGCAACAAAGCATCCCCATTTGGCAAGGAATCACTAAGCCTTTGGGCTTTCTGGTAGTAGAATAAATGTATCGTGTATCATAAAGGCCAAGTGTGATTTTGCAGGTGAAACTGCAAACCTTGTGAACACAGTATCTCAAAAAACAAAACTGTGTGGTTGTCAATGGTTATTTTAGATGACTAGAGGTTAAACAGTGTCAAGAAGGGTATTATCTTTAGAGATGTCATATTAGGCATTTGGATTCCACATCTCGAGTAGAATAGGCCTGTTGTGTTTGATGGAGGTTAAAGGTTATTTAGGTCACTAGAGGTAAAGCTGAAACCATTATGAACACAATATCTTACAAGCAAAACTTTGAAGTATGTCATATGTGGTGTGTTGGGGCTTCATATTGAGTAAAAGTACCATACTATATTTTGGTGGGATCAAAAGGTATATTGGGTCATCAGAGGTCATATCATCAAAACCTTGAAAACATGATATCTTAAAAAGGAAGCATGGATGGATTTTCGATTGTTCAGCAAGTACCCAATATTACTTAGTAGATCTGTGATGACAACCTAAAATTGCAGTGTGAGTGACCTCAAAAGCAGGTTTGCATTTTCAGTTTGGTGTATTTATATCAAAACTGCATCTAAATGTTACTCATTATGGTAGTGAATTTTGGTCAAAGAACCCATGGAATCCTAAACTCATTTGCATACATTGATGAAGGGGTCTGATTTGTAAAACAACTAAACATCACTGTCCTTGTAATTTTTACATTAAAAGTCATAAAAGATGAGACAAGAATCATTAAAAATCATTTTGTTGACATTTATGAAACATAAATTGCCCCTAAAAGGGGTGGACTGTTAAACAGTGCTTCCATTTGAAAGAACTGTGGAGAAATATTGAAGAGATGTGGGCAATACATTGTATTACTGAATAGATGTCAGCACTAAGACTTCACATTGTTAGAAGTTTTGACAAAAAGGAAGTAGCAAATTATTACCACACAGTTCAGTCATTTCAAATACCTTACCATTACAAGTTTTGTACCACATGGCATTAAGGATTATTTCATGACTTAAAATTCCATTTTAATCCAACATGTTCATTATGAAAACTTGTTATTGTTATAACTAGAGGAAGTGAAGTACATACGCTCCTTACTTCCCAGCTTATTGTCAAGAGTGGTGCCCCAGGAGGTAATTCAACCAACTCAGAAGGGAATGTAGGAGCAAAGAATCCAGTCCTTCTTGGTTAGTATTTTCTGTTAGATGAACCCAGTAACTTTATCAGTAGCAGAGAACAACCTGCAGCATCATATTAAAATGACAAGTTTCATAAAAAATGCTACAAAAGACTGTTTAGAATCTGATGTAACCATGAATTTCATGTGACCTTTGCACTTTTAGGAATAACATGCATTTCATGCATATTACTCTTACAGGGACAGAGCAGTCATCCCAAGTTTATTTCCAAAAATCTACTAAATCTCTCAGATCTCATATTTTGCTCAAAAATATTTTTCATTATGTTTCTGTGGAAATATGTTGAATATTGAAGACAAACCAAGAAGTTATTCTGCGTGAATTTAACAAATAAGTAACAAAAATATTGTCACATGATTGAAAGGAGCCATTCCTGAATTAGGATGACAGGGTACACTAATTCAGATTGGGGGGACTGCATTTTCCCTTTAAGACGCTATCTCCTGGTTCAACAGCTCTGTGTATGTATAGCACTATGTGATAACTGAATGACAATTAAAAGTAAGGCTTCTTCCAGTCTGGAATTCTGAAGTACAAATGTGGGTGACACCAACCCATTCCAGGACCTTCATTTCCAAAACATGAGATTTTAGCAAATGCATGATGGGTTGTATCTGGTTTTTTGGATGTTTTTGATTCTTGTAGAAAGGACTGATACCTTATGAATGGAATGTCTGTTTGATATTTGGTACATCTTTGATTTATTCACAACAGAATTGGTGGATAAACCCCTTATATTGTTAAACCAATGCTCACAGTAATAAGTTTGTGAAAACTGAATGTGAATATTGAATTTGGCAGTGTTTCTGTGAACTTTTTGTCAACGGGCAAAGTGTTGATTGCCTTCATGCTTATGTTTTTATACAGCGGATGATTATAGTACACAGATTAAAGCAATGGAGGAGCAGATGAAAAATAAAGAAGCATCTTGGGAGAATGAAAGAGAACAGATGGAAAAGAGAATAAAGGTGAGTATTTCATTAGATCCATTGTCCCATTGTCCATTACAGAATAAGTTACAGATGATCTGCAGCTCCATCAACTCAATCTCAAACTTGCTTTATTTCAGTTGAATCTCTTCAACAAGAAAATCGCAAAGTTAGTGCGTGCAGTGTACTCTCCCAGAATAGGTGGGTCTGCCTTTTTGAGCCCAGCAGTAATTCTTTCAGCTGATAGTTTGTCTGTAAGTTTATACAGTAGAATCACAGAAGTTGGTGAGACAGCAATATTGGCAGGAATTTGCCTTTCAGAACATGCAGCTTTACCATTTTGGTGGAAATTTTCAGTTTGTGTACCTGTCGAATGAACTGCAAAGAGGGCAGTATGTAGATATGTACTCTGTAGAGGGATATAATGTAGGAATATTCAATAAGGCAATGTAGAGTTTGCCTGAATTACTCAATACTTAAGCTTATTTGCTGCATCGCCCACATCACACATTCAGTGCACATTGTGAACCCTGAAAATTCAAAAACAAAATTCAGTTGCAAAAGTAAATTTTGTCAGAGATGGTAAGTTTGGATGGAGAATATTCCTGAAAACACCCTTTTCCAAACAGTAACTATAAAATATTGTCACATGATTCTCAAGAGCCATTCATGAAATAGCGCAGACTACTACGCTAATCCAAATCGGGGTGACTTCATTTTCCCTTTTATTGACACCGACTGCAGTGGCCAAGTGGTTAGAGCATCCAACTTGCAGCCGGAAGGTCTAGGGTTCAAATCCTGGCCGGCTCATACCAAAGACTTTAAAAATGGAACCTACTGCCTTTGGGCTTGGTGCTCAGCATAAGCAATGGAGTAGGGAAAATAAGCCAGTGAGCCACAACTGGAAAAAAGGCTGTGGTCGTCTCGACTTGAACCAATTGGTTGGAAACTGGGACGTTAAACCTCATCTAACTAACTAACTAAGTAACTAACTAACTCTTTAATTGACACAACAAGCATATTGCTCTGTTGAGTGTTTGTTGTTACTGCCGAAGAAATCTTGCTTACTGTGAAACATTTATAGACAATTATTTCCAGCAGAAAATACTTTTTACACCAATACAATTGAAACTACTTCACAAACGTTTTACAAGATTTTATTAATTTTAAATCATACTTGTCACCTATGTGAAATCTAAAACTGTCATTCTGCAACTCAGCATGAAAGAGAAATTACTGTTAGTGGATGAAATCTGGACCACACAGCTATTCACTTTCTTCCAAGTGAAATTGCTATGGTGTAGAGCATGGGTGCCCAACCTTTTTTGACCCAAGGTCTACTTTTCAAGTAGCCACTCTCCCGAGATCAACAAAACATACACTGTCATACAGTTACACATAGTTTTTCATTTTTCCTACACCCATCGCGGTTGACTTGGGATCAAGTCCGTGGTCTACCAGTAGACTGCGATCGACTGGTTGGGCACTCCTGGTGTAGAGATTAGTATGCCTCAGTGAATGAGACTGGAATGGACACTGAACTGAAGAGATTGTGAATACATCAAAGACAGTTACAAAATACGCAAGCCAACTGTGATAGACTCACAATTCAGAATTACTTTAAGTGTTAACGTTTTGTGTAATATGTTCCTAGAGGGTCAACTGTATGTCCCAACATTCCTGTAATTAGTATTTGCTATGAATTAATTTTGTACTTAAAATTAAAATCGACTAAAATCCAAGATTTTTAAGATCTAAGACAGTTAAGGTGTTACAATGGCCTTGTGTGAATTTTGAAAAAAGAGTACGAACAAATTTCACCGAAAAGTGTGCCTGTTTCTTTTATTATGTTTGCTCCTCTAAATACAGGAACTTGATGGAGAAGTGAAAAATCTTCAAGAGCAGTTGGAACAGATGAAAAGGTATTCAGGAAGATTGGAAGAAGAGTCTCAAGCAATGAAGCAGAAATTTGAATCCCAAACTGCTGATCATGAGGCAGAACTGCATCAGATCAAACATGAAAAGACTTCTTCTCAGACAAAGGTGGAAAGACTGCAGAAAGAACTTGAAGAAGCCAGAAAGCAGCTGAAGATAGAGAATGGACCAGGAGAGGTACTACTGAATCTAAATAGCACGAAATTTACATGCAGTACTAGTATAGGCCTGCAAAATGGGAAAATGTTCGAGAAAGTCATTAAATTTGAGGTGAATGGAATGGAAAACTGTAAACCAAGCACATTACTTTTGTCAAAGTTGCTGTGTCCCTGTAGTGGCCAACTTAAACTGTTAATGTGGAAGATGTACAGTAGCATTCTATGTATATGGGGAAACATTGACTAAATATAAGTACTAAATGTACTTTTTGAGTTATTTTTGTTCTATATGGAGTATCTAGGAGATGAATTCACTGTGTGTATGAATGTGATACCACCAGTAATGCATCCTAAACAAGTGAAAAAATTTTCTGCCTAACATACAGCAATTCTTTAACCTTAAAAAGGGATATCTTTGTCTTGTAAAAGTATCAGATTCCATTTCATAAGTATGGGAAGTCTGTAATGAGCTTGTGAGGCCATTTTGGTGCAGGGCAATTCTAGAGGTTGTATATCATACATATTTTAAGTGTACAGTAAAACCCCGTTTATCCGAACACATCAGGACAATGTTCGGATAACGAAAAAGTTCGGATAAACGGGGTTTCAAGTTTTTGCCTTAAGTGCGGTACACTGGGTCCATATAAGAGAGTGTGTCAACACATTTCCAAAATAATTCCGAAAAAGGCTTAAAATTGCAGACAAAATCCCCCAAAATATTTTGTTACTATTTTTTGTGACCAAGGATATGACAAATGAATTTTAAGACGTCTAAAACAGAGAGATTTTATTCCAAAAATTTGAGCCTTCGCTCGTCTGAATGATCAATGCTTACTACACACTAAATGAATGTGTGTGCTGAAGAAAAGCTGTAACGATCTGGAGAGGTATCTAGAGTAAAAATTCTGCAAAAATTTAAAAAAATGTTAGAAACACATGTGTAGGAGACTCTCAAACAGCAGTTCCCAATGTTTTTGTAAGGTCTACTTTCAGTATTTTTAGTTATGAAGCTCACTACGTTACTAACTTTTCAGATTTAGTGAAACTAAGACTTACGCTAGTCTAACGTATTTTTGTATGAGAAGATGTTGAGCCTATACCGACTCATGGCTCCTAACAAGAATGTCAAAGCAAATACGTACGATATTTCTTCCAAATTTGACAAAGAGATAACAGATTGTTTTCCATGTCCACATGTCGGCTGTTTTAGCCATCGTGACATCTTTCCATTACTTTTAAAGTCCCGAGAAAGATTAGTGCATTTCTGCAAATATTTACGTTGAATTTTGCCTTGTAAAGCACTTAAAACTTGGTGTATACTACTGTAATTGTGTTGACTATTATTGTTGTCAAATCTGATGGCTATTTCGGATAAACAGGGTTTCGGATAAACGGGGTTCCGGATAAACGGGGTTTTACTGTAGTTGCACTTATTCAGTTTTCCACCATTTGGATTTACTTACACAGGTAAGCTACAGTTTGTTTTGTTCTGTTTAATCATGTGACCACCTTTTTTGTAAATGACCAGGAAAATTTTGGCAAGATGATTTTTTTATGCTTATGATATGCAGATGTAGTTTAAAATATAATAAATGGTACTTGTGAAGAAAAAAGCAAGAGATTAGATATGTTAAACTTAATTAATAACCAAGGGGGAGGAGGGGCAGGGGAGGGGTGGGGGGGGAAGGGGGTGACTACTCAGGCATCAAAGGCTTGGAAGTTTACTACTTAAAGAGGTAACTGTTTGATGCATTTCCTGTTGAACCAGTTAAATTTAGTAATTCAATATGAATATTTTTGAAAGGAATTCATATTTAATCTATTGGTTCAGTTAAAATTATACTTGTGGTGTTAACTACTATATCTTTCAGGGAACAAATCAGGGTAATTCTGGAGATGCCTCACCTCTTTCTGCAGGAGAGACAGGAAACCTAACCCTTGAAGGTAGGAGAGATCTGTTATCCTAAATGAGGCAGTGGTAGACAAGGGAGGTGTTGTCCAAATGGAGAGGGCTTGCCAAAACTTCATTTGTAGGGGGGTTTGTGCATTTAAGGTAGTAATCATTTGATTATCTTGTTCTTGAGATTTCTGTAAGAACTGAGCTGGATTAGAAAGTTAACAAAAAGAGGTTTGTCTGCTACATCTTGAAAAGAATTATGGCAATATTTATCCATTGCCATGGCATTTGCCTTTCGCATGAGAAATAAGTATATTTTCTCTCTGATGTTGCTAATGAGAGCATGTGAAATTATGAACATAGGTTTATCAGGGAATAATTTATCCGGTATTGCATCGCATTTGCTACACAAGATGGACAAATTGCTACGCAAATTCCAAATTGTGTAGCAGATTTTGCAGATATAACAGTTGGGTTTTTAATGATTTTGTGACAGAGAAGCCGCGAAACCTGAAAATTGCTTTGCAAATCTTTAACACTAAATTATTCCCTGTTTATGTCCCCATATTTCTCAAAACTTGAAGAAAGTTTTCAGAATGCTGTAAAAGAATTTGTATTCTGTCTGTTTAGCTCATTTTGGCATATGTTTTCTTTAGATGGAGTAGGGGCATTTGTAATGGTCTTTTACAATGAAACAGTCGTTTTGAGTTAGAAAACCCGGTTGTTAAAATGTTGGTGGTACCAACATACACATCAAACAGGGTTCCCGCAGTCATGGAAAACCTGGAAAAGTCATGAAAATTTGGAAAATCATTTCAAGGCCTGGAAAACTTTTGAAATTCAGGGAAATTGTCTAGAGTCCTGGAAAAGTCATGGAAATTGTCACAAAATGATATAGTTCCATTCTTACTCGTAATATCGAAATGTTTTCTCACGCGTAATATCAAAATTTATTCTCTTCACCTCAACTTTAATACTGCCTGTTTGCCGAAAATTGCCGACAAAGGTCATGGAAATTCTTTATTTGGTCCTGGAAAAGTCATGAAAATTAATTCCCCAGGAAGTGCAGGAACCCTGACAAAGTATTGTTCTATTTAAACACCTTGTTAAAGTATTACTAGAGGTGAATGATGTCACTAGGAGATAGAAATCAAATTGAAAGTCTTAAATAAGGGGTCTAAGTCCTTGTAAGCCTTATCAGCAGCTGAAAGTTGGTAATCTTTTCACACTTAAATAGGTCTTACCGTACTAGCGTAAATTAAACTTCTCGTGCTATCTCCATTCCGATAACAACTCCCTGAGTAGGCAAAATCAGTATTCTTGCAGTAGCTGTCTAGATATTCAGTATAAAGAGTGCCCAAATGGCAGTTCTATAGTGTGAAGAACTAAAGCCTTCCAATACATGCATGTGTAAGACACTTTTCTCAACATTTTAAAACTTGATGATGCATTTTAATGATATTAACTCACACTTAAAATCAGTCTTCAACTCAATCATCAAGTTGCCATCATATTACAAACAATGAGAATGCTTGTTTAAGATAATATTGGAAGTAATTTTAGGACATCAGGGATAAATTTAGAAGAATAGATTCGCGTGCAAATTTTTTCAAATATTGTAACTTTTATTTCATAGTGGCATGTGTAGTCTCATGGAGGACTCCTGTGTAGTACAAAGGCCTTCTGTATGTTATGTGGAGGTACTGTTAAGTTCAGGGCCATATGTGCAGTATTTATTTGTAAAGGCACCATTTCAGCGTGTTGGACTGTTGGCTAGGCGTTGGACTTATGATCCAAGAATTGCTGGTTCGAGTTAAGTCCTGCCAGGTTCATTACATTGTGTGCATGGACAAGATATTTTATCTCAATTGTCTCTCTCACTACGGAGAAGTTAAGTGGGTACTGTGAGTTATTTGTCATTGGCAGGGTTGTAGCTAGAAAGATCTGAGTGTGGGACAGAAATCACGGGAATGACTATCTAAGTGTAGCGACACCATCAGTTGGTGCGAAGCGTACAGAAAATTTTTGGCAAAAACATGCTTCCCAGATTGCACGAAATGGCACTTCCCGTGTCTTTTGTCTAAGTTTAACATCCTATATTATATAGCCTAGCCTATTATATTATTATATTATATTTGTGAGGGTCGGAGGGGCTTCATTTTCGCGCAAGTATGGGTCGGCAAAAACCTGTGCGGGTCGTTACCATGCCTCGGCGACCCACGTAGCTACAACCCTGGTCATTGGCCCTGATTATAGCTGCAGCCATCTGGAGGGATTGTCTTTAGGATGGGGCCACTGCTGACCAGGGGTAATGTTTGTGAAGTGCTATGAGACCTCAGTGATAAAGTGATGTACAAACCGAATATAAGTATTATGTGAAAACATCAGGCTGTAGCTGCCTCAGCATAAATGCAGGGTCAACAGCCATGCTTCGTTACTACATGCATTGCAATAACATGATTAATTTAACTGTGACATTAGCAGCAACTTTTCAATTTGGACATGGTTGCTTAACTTTGCCCCAAAATCATTTGCAGTGAAGAGCTTACTTTATGAAGAGTAACATACAGATACTTCCATCTTTTAAAATAAAAAAGTGGATGTGACAAATTTTCCATGTCATAGTGTTATAGTTACAAATAGTTACTCCAAATGAAATTTATCACAAAACTTGAAGTAGCTAGCCACTCCATTACTAGCCTTGGCCAGCATATTTGCTTGTGATAAAAGCCCCCACCCTTGTAGCCAGGATATCTGAGGCCATGATTTTTACAGGAAGTTTTGAAAATAAAGGGGTTGCTGTGTTACATTTTTCCATAGCCTTCATCTTAATGGCCAAATTATATTTATGATGAAGGGTCAGGAAAATATTTACAGCAATCATTCTCTTTGAAGTTTGCTTGATCAGAAAACTGGATGCATAGCTGGCTAAGTGCCTGTATTTCATACTAATTACACTAGTGTAAAGGAAGGGTTTAAGCAAAAAAATAGTTTTCACATATAAAAGAAGAACTAAATCTACACAATTTGGTGAAACTTGCATTCAGATCGGACATGTAGTACTCAGGATATCAGCAAATGAAGTTCATACATTTGTAATCCAAAGTGGGCTTGAGGAAAGCAGGGGTCATATCACTTCCTCACATTGATGAGAAATGCTTTGTTTCTTTGTTTTTTCAGTCTTTTGTGCTGACCTTGAAGTTAATAGGGATAGGACCTCCCTATGTGGAATGTGAAGTTTGTAAAATTCTTATGCCTCTCATGCAATCACATTCCGATAACGTGTGATTGTGGAGGGGAAAATTTGTTGTAAAGTTTAAAGAAAAACAAAAGACTGCTCATTAATGTGAGGACATGATGTCATTCGTGCTTGCTTCAAGTTCACCTTGTATTGAAAATGTGACAACTTTAACTGCTTATATCTTGAGAACAACACATTGGATTTCAATGCAAAGTTCACCAGAATGCTTAGAATATGTACCCCTCTGACATATCAAAACTTGATTTGACCTTAGACCCTTCTTTTAACTAAAAGTCATCAAAATGCTTTCTGCTTGAGTGCTCTCTTTATAAATCAGGTGCAGATACTCACCGGTCAATGTGCAGACTGCTTGTGATTCCATGGGTTCACATTTTCCATATTTGTTTTACAGATTTTGGAAAATTCCAGTACCACTTATCGTCATACTTAACACAAGATATTATCAGGGATTTAACACTGGTGCTTGCTTTCTCGCCTACTGAATCAGAACAAGCTGAACAGGATAAAATCAAGTTTATCAGACTTTTGAGAGAAAAGGGACTTATCAGCCAGGCTGATATCACACCACTGACCAAGGCATTAGTTACAATTGGTAGACATGGTGTCTATGACACAGTAAAGAAATTATCGCAGAGTAACCCATCTGAGGAGTGACAGTGGTGGAAAGGTAATTTTTGTTTGAGGGTTTTAAATGGTAACAAATATTTATCTATACAGCCAGAACTGTGATTAAGTGTTCATGCTTATGTTCCTCCCTTCCTCGTAATGGTGTCTCAGAAGCAGGGATGGTGCTAGGGAGGGGGTTTGGGGATACATCTTCTTCCCGACTGGATTTCAGTATTTATGCCAGTGTGAGCTAGGGCCTTAAGTTCTAAATTTGCTGCAAATGTGATTGCACTGGCAGACAGATGATATGATGCAGATATTACATCTTGATTGGTCAAAAGTAGTGACCACACATCATATTCAGTATTTGTATTGTGAAAATTGCTCCCCCCCTCCCCTGAGTGAATCCTAGTGCCATGCTTGCATAACAGTGTCCAGTGAACCATAACACTTGTACATTATCACCTTAAAATTAAGTAAAATCTGGAAGCCATTTAGATGCATGTCTCATGCATAAGATGAAGTATGAAAGCCTTAATTTTTTGCTTTAAATTTGTGATGAAATCACTCAGTCAATTGTTATTGAGGGGTACTGATCTCAAATATGCGCATGAGCATGATCGTTGACTGTACATAACTTTCCAACATGGTCATTCAATATTCGTGGGGAGTTTTGTTAGGTTACTAAATTCATAACTTAGTAGTAGTATTTATCAACATTACGTGAAAGCCTTTGAATAGAACCTTGGTCTTCTCACCTGCAGGGTTGCTTAGGAATGCAGGGACTACTCAGTATACTGAATAAAGGAATTGTTTGACTACTGGTCTGTGGATATTTGCATTTCATGCATGCTTTGCTCATCTTCCTGCTTAGACTCTGTATTTAATGACCAGAGTGTGCTGACCATCTCAAAAAGCTCTAGTGTTGCATGTAGATCAGTAGTGCCCAACCAGTCGACCGCGGTCTACTGGTAGACCGGACTAATCCCAAGTCGACTGCGAAGGGTGTAGAAAAATTGAAAAAAAAATAAAACAGTTTTTAATGTGTAACTGTATGACAGTGTGTATGTTTTGTGATCTCGGGTGGATGGCTACTTGAAAAGTAGATCTTGGGTCAAAATAGGTTGGGTACCCCTGATGTAGATAGTCAATAGAGTTACCAGTCTTGTGGTTTTTGCTTCATTAGTCACAAAAGCACCAATCCTGCCATATGACAGATTTAGCCTAGGCTATGTTTAATCAAGCAGGCAGCTACAAATAAGAGACTGGACAGATTTCCTCTTTGGAAACTTTTTCATAATGGAACACCAAATGTCATGTGATTTTAGACTTGTAATGTAGAGGTCTGAGCCAGCTGTACTTTTGTGGGTGTCTCATTCATATGTATGAGTGTGCGGTACATAGTATTGAACTTTCAATTCCATACAACATCTCAGCTATGGGAAGTGTTATTGAAACAATTTTTTGTGAATATGATAAAGCTATGTAAACAAAAACCAGTGTGACATTTACATAATCCTTTTAGTCCTTTTCATTAAATCATAGTTTGAGTCTAATGAAATTTAGTATATTAGTCTAGGAAGTCTGTATCTCCAGAACCGTCTAATAATAATGAATGTAAAACTTTGTATAGAGGTGTTTTTTTTTTGAGTCTGATGCTGTATGTTACACATGCCATTGAAAGTAGTAAGTAGTTTTGATTCAAAAGGAACCAGTTGTTACAATTTATCAGCAGTTAGTACTTCCTGTCAGTCTCAATTTTGGTGCGAAAATGACAGTTGGGCTAAAGTGGGAGTGAGGGTGAACAAGGAAGCCTAAACTAATTGCTTGATACTCACCCCTCCTCCCTTATTTCCTGGAATGTAAGTGTTTTGACGTTCAATGTCACAGTTTTTAGAGCAGTTTTAAGTATGTACCATGATGTTTCTGTGATATAAAGTAAGTTTAAATTGTAACTTTACATTTGCCTGTGTGGTTGACAGAATTCACATTTCTTAATATAGGAAGAGACGATCGGATGCAAAACCAGCTACAAACTGTTTCACAAGGAAGGCTGCAGCAATTTCCATCTCTGGTTGTCAACAAGGATAGGCTGACCTTTTAATACAAATGTCATTTGACAGCAAAGGCTTGCAGGTCTACAGCATTCAATACATTGGCTGACTGGTAGTACCATTGTGCTTCATATGTTACAACTTAATGAGCAGAGATGTAAGCAAAGTGGAGGTCCTTTTCCTGAAATTGTGTTGTCCAGGATTGTTGGCCTGGGGGAGGGGCCAAAGGGGACTCTTTGAGAAAACTCTTCACATCCAGAGGAGGCGGAGGTGCAAAATGGTGCTTTTTCTTTTTTTCAAATATGTTCATGCAGTAGAAATTTACATTCTTTTGTAAAGAGATTTAAAAAAAAAAAACCCAAAACTTTACCCACCCTAGCCATTTCACCCACCGTGACCACTGCAGAACTTTTTGGCTAGTAAAATGGATTTCCTGAGAATTTTGCTCTAGACTTCCAATTTCCTGAAATCAGGAAATTTCCTGAACTCTTACATCTTTGAATAAGTGATGAGTCACAAAAGGTTATGCAACAAATTTCATTCTTCATATGTGGACATGACCCGTATGTAATAGTAAATAAAGAGCATCACTTGTTTCTTGGCCATTAAGGAATTTCAGTTGTAAAAGCAACATTCAAAGTACTTTGCAGTTATCGTGTTCAACATTAAGAGACTTGCAGTGCATGCTGGGACTTTCATCATGTCAACTAGACTTATTCTGCAATTTATTTTTGCATACATACACCCTTTGAGTTACTAGCTCTTTTCCTGGTACACTATAATGTTACCCAGGCTATAAAGTTAGCATATTCTCTTCGACACCAATCTCTTCATCCTGTGATTGATGTCAAAAGTATGATTCTATTCTAACACAAAGACTGTGTGTGCTGTGAATGCAACTGTAATACAATAGATCAGGGGTTTGCAAGTGTTTTGGGGCATGGGCCACATTCCTTGACTTTGTGCTTTATCACCGATGTAATAGCTAGCAGGTGGGAAAGTATTGTTGCAGCAGGCAGTGATGATTCTAAGGATTCTTAATTTGGGTGGTGGTTTCTTTATGGGGATACAGGTTCACAACTGACCTCAACCCCACCAAGGTCAGGGCTGAGGTGAGAAAATTTGTTTTTCTAAATGTGCTCGATAGCATGAAAACGCGCACTACAACACAAATTTGTCTCCATGGTTGCTCGTCTCCCAGGCTTGTGTTGGCAGTATGGGGTGAAAATTCTGCATCCCAACTGCAATAGATTGTAGGATATTGTTTTCTTTATAGAACACAGATTTGTCATTAGAACTCTGTGTCTACCATATGTGGGTCACTATTACAGGAAAATAATTGGAATCACAATCACTCTAGAATGGAGGAAATCCCACTTTAAACATAAACTTGTAACTAGGCTTTTGCATTCACCATGTGTGAATCATCAGTTGGCCTAAGGGAGAAAATGTGGCATCCAAATTCTCTAAATGGCACTGAGGAAATTACATGTAAAATGTTATGCAGTGTAAATTTTCTAGTGTCACAGCCTTTTTATTTGAGTTACAAAGAGTTATACTTGATGTAAAGTTTGTTTGAAACAAGTCTTTTGGATTATAAGTCAAACATAAGATCCAGCATTGCATAGTTTTATACTAAACTAAAGAATGTTGTAAGAAAAAAACAGGCCTTGTAAATTTTGCCAAGATCAAAAAAAAAAAAACATTAATCATGCTTTGTGACTCAAGATAGCTCTTATTCCTGAAATATCATATTTATCCCACCTGAGGTGTGTCATGTCAATTGCTTATCTGATTATGGTGCTAAGTTCATTTTGTTTTCCATATGATTGTCTTGTGTGGTGATTTTGTACTTTTTAGAAAATATGAAGGGCTGCATGGTCTTGAAAATTATTGGCATTACTACTTACTCTTGCTACAAAATGCAACTAAGCATTGTCTAAATGTTGCCTTTTTGATTCCTTGCCGAAGGCAGGCAAGGAATCTATGCGATGGTGATGTCGTGTGTGTGTGTGTGTGCGTGTGTGTGTGTGTGTGTGTATGTGTGTGTGTATGTGACGCCTAGCTTGTAAACACGATATCTCAAGATAGCAATGACCGATACTTTTCATATTTGGTATATAGATTTATCATGTTGAGAGGAAGAACCCTATTGTTTTTGGTGGCGGTCAAAGGTCATTTGAGGTCACCAGAGGTCAAATACCGAAAACTTTGTAAACACGATATCTCAAGTTAGCAATGACTGACACTTTTCATATTTGGTATACAGATTTGTCATGTCAAGAAGAAGAAGCCTATTGTTTTTGGTAGTGGTCAAAGGTTATCTGAGGTCACCGGAGGTTAATCTGCGAAAACCTTGTAAACGGCTTGTAAACACGATATCTCAAGATAGCAATGACCGACACTTTTCATATTTGGTATATAGATTTGTCATGTTGAGAGGAAAAACCCTATTGTTTTTGGTAGAGGTCAAAGGTCATCTAAGGTCACCAGAGGTTAAACTGCGAAAAACCTCGTAAACACGATATCTCAAGATAGCAAAGGCCGACACTTTTCATATTTGGTATACAGATTTGTCATGTCAAGAGGAAGAAGCTTATTGTTTTTGGTAGCGGTCAAAGGTCATCTGAGGTCACCAGAGGTTAATCTGTGAAAACCGTGTAAACGGCTTGTAAACACGATATCTCAAGATAGCAGTGACCGACACTTTTCATATTTGGTATATAGATTTGTCGTGTTGAGAGGAAGAACCCTATTTGTTTTTGGTAGAGGTCAAAGGTCATCTGAGGTCACCAGAGGTTAAATGGCAAAAACCTCGTAAACATGATATCTCAAGATAGCAAAGGCCGACACTTTTCATATGTGGTATACAGATTTTGCATGTCAAGAGGAAGAATCCTATTGTTTTTGGTAGAGGTCAAAGGTCATCTGAGGTCACCAGAGGTTAAACTGCGAAAACCTCGTAAATGGCTTGTAAACACGATATCTCAAGTTAGCAATGACCGGCACTTTTTCATATTTTGTATACAGATTTGTCATGTGGAGGGGAAGACCCCTGTTGTTTTTGGTGGAGGTCAAAGGTCATTTGATGCCACCGCAGGTTAAAAGCCGAAAAGGCTCGTAACCACGCTATCTCAATATAGGAATGACCAACGCTTTTCATATTTGGTATATAGATTCATCAAGTTGAGAGGAAGAACCCTATTATTTTTGGTGAAGGTCAGAGGTCATTTGAGGTCACCATAGGTAAAAGACCGAAAAGCTCGTAATCACTTTATCTCAAGATAGGAGTGACCAACACTTTTCATACTTGGTATATAGATATGTCATATTGAGAGAGAGAACTGTATTGTTTTTGGTGGAGGTCAAAGGTCATTTGAGGTCACCAGAGGTCAAAGACCAAAATCCTTGAAATTGGGATATGTCAAGATAGGAATGGCGGATATAGATTTGTCATGTTGAGAGGAAGAATGCTATTGTTTTTGGTAGAGGTCAAAGGTCATCTGAGGTCACCAGAGGTTGAACTACAGAAACCTTGTTAATGGCTTGTAATCACAATATCTCACGATAGCAGTGACAGCCACTTTTCATATTTGGTATATAAATTTGCCATGTTGAGGGGGAAAACCTTATCAATTTTGGTGGAGGTCAAGGTCATCTGGGGTTACCAGAGGTCAAAAAACAAAATTTCCCAAGAATTCCCAAGATTGTCATCTTGGGTCACTGGGATCAAAAGCAACATTTCCCAAGAATTCTCAAGATTGTCATCCAGGTTCACTATAGGTTAAAATACAAAGTTTCCCAAGAATTCCCAAGATCATCATATGGAGTCATCAGAGGTCAAAAAGCAAAATTTCCCAAGAATTCCCAAGATCGTAATCTGAGGTCAGCAAGGGTCAAAAAGCAAAATTTCCCAAGAATTTCCAAGATTGTTATATGGGGTCACCAGAGGTGAAAAAGCAAAATTTCCCAAGAATTCCCAAGATAGTCATCAGGGGTCACCAGAGGTCAAAAAACAAAACTTCCCAAGAATTTTCAAGATCCAAGATCCATTGGAGTTGAATTCCTTTCAAGACACTTTCGTTTTTCTTTTTTGTTATATTTGGTGGGGTTCAAAGTTCATGTGAGGTCAGCAGAGGTGAAATTGTTAAAATATCGTAAAATGATGTAGTCAAGGAAGATAAATCTGAGGAATGAACCTCAGTACAACAAAGCATCCCCATTCGGCAAGGAATCACTAAGCCCTTAGGCTTTCTGGTTTAATATTTTGAAGTTGAAATATCTACTTCTGATCTACACGTACATTTTTTATTGATTATATTGTTGCCGTTAGATGTACAACATGTTACCAAGAGCACATTGTATTTTCTTGCCTTTCATCTGAGTGCACAATTTTAGAGTTTTATTATAAGGTGATGGATGGTAGGATACCAAACTTGCCCCTAAGTTTTATATATTCATCTGCTTGCTGATTTGTCATCTCTCTCTGTCTTTCTCTTTAGACTTTCACTTTGGTTTCTTGTCTTGCACAGAAGTAGTGTGAGATATATGGTTTTCTTTAAGTTAAAGCAATGATGTAAATAACCAAAATATATTTATCCTAGCTAAAGATATAAATGTGGTCATAGCTTAACATTGGGTTTGGGCGGGTTACCCGACTCTTCTTCAGAGTCGTGACTCCTGCCCTGGAATGGAGTAATGACTCCACTTTTATTGGGATTGCAACTCCTTGAAAATTAAAATATTCCAATATTGCTAAAAAGTATGAGCAAAAGTCATAGGTTGGAGTTTGCATACATGTATGTTGTTTTGCAGGTTGACTTGAAAAATTGCAGCAAAACTGATTGTTTTGATATTTTCTATATGTAAGTCACGAGATTCGTATTTAGCTGGCTACTCTGACCCTCCAACATTGGCAGTTGAGTACCTCATCCCAGAGTTGTTTATAGCAAGTCACTCTTTTCTCAGCAAGTCAGTTCATCCACAGTTATTTTAGTGACTTGAGTCGAGTCATCGACTCAAGTCTCCGTGTTATTTCAATAGAAGAAAAGTCCCCACGATTTGTCAAGTCAGGTAGTGTTGGAAGTTTCTGACTCGAGTTGCAACTTGATTACAAGTCTGCCTTAGCATTGAATGGCCTACTGTATTAAAGCCAAGTGGTGTATTAAGGCTCATTGGTAGGCTAGTTGTTGCGGAGGTACAGATTCCTCCGTCAGTTATGACACCATCTTAGGATTGGTGACTGCATTCAGATGGGTACCAATAAGGCAATGGGTACCAGACTCCAAAACTACTGGAGTAGCCCAAGCCTACTTAACATGTATGAACTTAAACACCAGTACTAGAAGTGCTGAGGCTGACTTATGCTGCCTCAGTCTTGTGAGGTAATACCTCTGCCTCTTATCTCTAGCCTCAGATATTTAGTCAACTGAGACTGATTGAGGCTGTTTAATAATAAACCTAATAATTTACCAAACATTCCATACCAAAATGCAATTTTTCTTCTTCAAGGACCATTATCATGTTATCAACTTGCTTTTGAGTGTGTCACACCAGGACTGTTGGACCGATTCACACCAAGTTGAATGTAGCCAGAAAAAACTTACATGGCTAGGCATAGCCTTTTTGCTTTGTACTTCAAATCAGTGTGCAATTAGCTGCATTACGAGCCATCAGTAGAACATACACCAGTCCTCACATTTGGAGATCTAGCACCCCGCCAGCCCCCCTCCGCGTACCTGGAAACTCTGGCTACGCTTCTGCTGTTCTGAACACCCATGACATAGCATGAACTAGGTAGGACACTATGGCAATGGACACAGTCCTCAGAAGTATGCAAACTTTCAGTATGAGGAGAAAATATTTAATTAATAAGTGATCATTAGACCAGAGGTCATTCGATTGTTGTGTCTGATACTAGTAACTGTTGAATCTTTCTCAACCTCTGTGGCACAGAGGACCAATTTCATCCATGTGAAAAGTTGCACAGGCAAATCCTCATACCACTTTCATGGACCCACAGCATTTGTTGGACCATGGGTGGCAAGACTGTTCTCAACAATCTCATTCATGCTATTGCTACCTGTAACAAACCAGATTACTTGAAACTGTGTTTTGATGGGTATTCTAATTGACAACAACTGCCAAGAAACAAAATCTTTTAAGAAATTCAGAACAACCTTTTATGCCGAAAGAATTCAGAGATGCAGGCAATAGAAATAAGAATCTTAATGCTATATACATATGGTCTAAAGAGGACTAAACATAATAAGCCTAGGTATAAATTTTTTGTTGGTATAAGCCCTCTGTCCCAAATTGCCAGGGCCATTGGAAGGTTTCTAATATGTGTGTGTGTGTGGGGAGGGGGGCAGGGGGGAGGGCTGAACTACTTACTTTTGAACTTTTGGTACTTTCTGAGGTAATTATGCACATTTTAAGACAAAAATCCTCAACCTGAAAATTATAGGGTGCTTTCGCCCCCCAGCCCCTCCCTGACTCTGACAGCCCTGATTGCTGAGTGTTCATCCATCTTAATATGTGATTTGAAATGAAAGTGGTGTTGTTGAAAGTTTTGCTTAAAAAAGCATATAAACTTACATGCTTATTGGTAGTCTTGAAAGAAATAAGCATAGAAACAAGGCATTAAAAGTTGTTATGGATTTATTCAAGATAATGTAGCTGAGAATTTTAAGCTTCTTTTATCTTACCAGCTTTTAAGTAGGGTTATGGAATCTTAAAAAGAAGAGTTCAAAAATATTATTGTTAGCAAGAAATTTGGTTCAAGGAGTGTTGTAGATGGAATTCCATTTACACTCCTGTGGACAAACCGTCCACAGTCATAAAAGAAAAGTACTATGTGGTATATCCTATGAAAGGGGAACATAATTAAAGCATTTAGGTGAAATTAGCATCTAGTTCTTTGTCAGTGTTTCAACATATGTGCAGGTGAAGTTACCACTGGCAATTTCTACTCAGTATGAACTTGAAGCAAGCAAGAGTGAAATTATATTATCACATTGATGAACAGTGTTTGTTTTCTCTGCTTTTCAGTATATGGTAATCACCTTGATTTCTATTGATGTGTCATCTTCCAAAGCGCAGCTTGCTAAATTTAGCACCCCTCGTGCAATTATAGTTTCAAATTATGAGATTATAAAGGATTACATTTAATGTAAATTTCAAACAATATAACACAGTTTATCAATGTTAGGAGGTGGTGACTGCTTTACTGCTTGCTTCAATTTCACTTTGGATTGCAAAGGTGGTAATTTAATTTGCCTACATCCTGAGGACTACAAACGTGATATTAAAAAAAAAAATATTCCACCAGAATACTTACAAAAGTTCTTCCCCATATCAAAGCTAAATTTCATCTAAGTGCTTCCTTTCAAATGTTAGTAAGATGATTTTATTATTCTGTGGAACATCATTTGCCTAATAATTCAACATGTTTTGACGGCATTTAATATCTGCATTGAGCAGCTAATTGGAAGTGATTGAGTGAAGAGAAGGTTCTTAGAACATACTGGAATGTAATAGCTATTAACTTTGTTGCATTGTGGAAAGTGTGGAAGGAGGATGGATAGAGTGAAATAAGTTGGTATAAGTGCCATGCGTACTGTATAAACTCCCATATTGTATTAATGTGCAGGGCTTGAAAATGTTTATTTCCCGGGAAGGGTGTGAAATTTTCCTCAGTTCTTTCCATATTTTCCAATACAAAAAGGAAAATTTCCCTCCAAATGCCAAAATTCCTTCCAAATGCCAAAATTTCCCTCCAAATGCCAAAATTTCCCTCCAAATGCCAAAATTTCCCTCCAAATGCCAAAATTTCCCTCCAAATGCCAAAATTTCCCTCCAAATGCCAAAATTTCCCTCCAAATGCCAAAATTTCCTGGGAAGGAGCCTCCCAGCTTCCCAACTTTTTCCACCCATGTTAATATGAATGATTTATGTAATAGTAGGACAATACCAAGGATTAAGATGCTGCTTACTGTAACAGTTTTTTATTTTGGTTTTTTTTTTCTCTATTAAGTTCCCAGTTAGAAATTAATTCACAACCAGCTATCAGGAAGCAGTCAACTTCCTATTTCAGTTTTACTTTAAAGCATTTTTTTTCATTGTAAAATGATTTTTTTCCTTGTAAATGAAATCATCACTTGTAAAAAGTATTGAAAAATGTATAAATGAAGGAAGTTCCAAACTTTCAGAAATATCTGGTGTATTTGACATAGTTTATATTTTCCAAGACATTATGTTATGTCAGTCACAAATGCAAAGAATGAGGATTGAGTATGCAACAAAACATGAAATACTTGTGGAAATGAATTGTGGAATACTAGAATGAGTAAATTAAGTGTGGTAGTTAATATAACTCTTTACTGTTGTAATGAGCTGAATTGTCACTATAAGTTGGTTTAAGTCACCGAAATAAATCATGTTCCAAAATTACAACTTTTGACTTTTGTTTTTGTTGACGTTACTATTAAAGGGACTTGTTGAATTGATATCGATTATTTTGTGACGAGTATTTAGAAAATTATTGCATGACAATCTTTCTTATTAGTCTTATTACTCATGTATCACTTCCTATAGTTAATGAAAACGTGAGAAATTGAAGTTTTTGTTGACAGGGTTGCATAATGGTAAAAAGTGTCTGGTCACGAATTTGTAATAAATTATTTTAATCATTAAGCTATCATTGCCATTTTAGTTGTGTATCAGATGTGCAGAATCTCCTAGTTTTGACCATTTACCATCAAGATGTGAGTAAATTTCAACAGGTATGAAAAAATCATGACTTTAGTGAACCACTGCACTCAATAAGCCACTTTAAGCCAAGAAAAATATCTGTACCCCCAAACTTTTGGAGGTTCAAATACTTTTGTATGATATGTCATATGTGATGTAAAAGAGTACAACATCTTTGAAACTCACTTCAAGTTTGCAGGAGGGGATGCATTCTTAAGACCATCTCTTAGTATCTGCTTTAAAAAGTTTGTGTACTTTATCGTGGCTGGAAATTACATGAAATGGTGCTTTGCTTTAGAACATTCCAGGGGGTTCCCAGGACCCCTGTGCCTTGGCCGTTTTGATGGATTGGCCTACCTGATCGGCACTGGTGAGCCTAGCTGTTGCGCAATTGCCAAGTGGTTACATTACACGACTTGATGCTCATGCTCATGCTCAAAAAATGTCAGAGTTGTATTCGAGTCAGTTTTTCTCAAGTCAAGTCCCAAGTCATCTGCCTTCAAGCCAAGTCAAGTCTCGAGTCATTTAACTTCAAGTCAAGTCACACGTCCTTTTCGCTTAAGTCAATTCAAGTCACAAGTCAAAATTTTCAAAATAAAAAATTTAACAAGCCTGTAGACTAGACTGCACTTCCTAGATACAGTCTTAATATGGAGATCAGGTGGTAGATATTGAAAAATTTTAATCCAAACAAGTCACAGTCTGACGTTTTTTTTTTTGGGGGGGGGGGGGATTTGCGAAATATATTTTGTCCATACTAATTAAGGAACATCCAAGCAACAACTTCCCCAGTACAATCAAGGGATGACATAAGTTAAACATAATAACACTTAGCACTTAGTAGCTAACAATATGTTATATAAGAAAAAGTTAAGTTCCCATGGAACTGGAATCGTTTTAAAAGTAAGGAGGATATTCCCCAAACACAATGCCACTCAACATTTTTGAGTTTTATGGGTACCCTGCAAAATGTGTTAACTTTTTTTCCATGTGGTGATATAGGCTTTCTCTGAACCTCGGTAAAAGTCACCCATTAAACTGAATGTATGCTTAAAATGGTAAAAGAAGTGGAAATATGCCTACTATTTCTGTAAAAGATTTATGACAAGTGAAACTTTATCGAATTATATTATAGGAAAGATTTCAGAAAATTTCCGAGAAAGCAGCGTTGAGGATGCCATGATTCCCTCTCATTGCGCATTGTGAATAGATGAAAAGGGCGATTTTGCTACTCATGAGGAGGGGGAAAATGCTAAGAGCAGCAGGGGGCCCTTGAAGATTACTATTCTTTATTCAAACTGGAGTTTTAAACTAAACAATTTCCACTGTGCCCTCGAATAAGTGTTCATAAATGGGGGATAACTCAGGTCAACAATATATTACTTCTCCGTATAAAGTTGCACTAAAATATTCGTAAATTATTTCGATTGCCAGATTCCAGCAAAATGCATCTAACAATGTCAATGTTAATCTGTTTCTCGGGAGGACCCCTGACCCCTTGTCTTGGCCATTGGCCATTCGACTGATGATAATCATTACTGACTACCCTATTTCGGAATTGCAGAGGACAAAATGCATTATAGTATAAAATTTCATGATTTTTTTTTTTTTTTTTTGCAACCTTATATTGATTGTCTGATGCCACGAAGGTGCGTTTTACAGTATTTCATTGTGCTTTTCTTGAGGAGGACGCTTACAGCCCATTAGGTCATCACCCCTTCGACGATCGCAAGTTTCGGCCTCTCTATCACATACTGAACCCCCATCGATTTGTAATTCCTTTATCCATACATACAAAGACCGTATTTGATACTTTATTTTCAAACCATGTAGTTTCATTTTCTTTTCACACATATTTTATAGACATAGGGTGTTCTTTTATTTTTATTTATATTTGTAGACATCAGGGGAAGCGGTTTTCGCAATACCATTCTGTGCAAGCAGGGACAACTCCCTGGTGCAAGGGGCGATAAGCCGAAAAAGATTGGGAAGCACTCATGTACACTAACTTCAAACTCAACGTGTGCTTGTAGTAAGGGTGATCCTTCCAAGGTGTACTATGTGGGTTTGAATCATTGAATCAACTCATGGAGCTACTACTTGGACAGGAGAAGAAACTTCAAAAATCCCTTTGAAGACGACGATCATGCCGCGAAGGTCAAACTCATAAGACTAGTTAACACTATAATCCCTCTCCCTTTATACTCCATTAAAGATTCAATAAGCTTAAAAGGTGTTAAGTGCAGATCACAATAGGTACATGTCGTCTGCTACATCTTGAAGAAGACATGCTTATCACTTCAGCGTTGCCAGTCGCTTTAAATGAAAATTAAATTGCTTGTTTCGTCGCGTAGTGTCGCTTAAATATAAGTGCTGATTTGATTCCTTGTTAAAAGCTGAATATGTTAAAAACATTTTCAATATGCGCAATAATGGAGAAATTGATTAAAATTTAATAGCAAAGTATAGACTCGTAACTAATCCGCTCATTTGTATATGGCATTAACATTACTCCTAGCACCAGCACCTTTTCTAACGAAGCAATTACCAGTCGTTTTGAGTTTTTACTCTGCATTTCTTATTTAGGTGTCGGCAAATTCCCCGGCATCAAATGATTGTACTGTTTAATCCATTTGTTAGGCTATCAGTAGAAATGAATGAGGTTGTCAATGATAAGAAGTCTAAATTGTTAGTGCGAAACAAAACAAATGAAAAGCAGTGAGTCTCATCATCGATTATTTACAAGATAATCTCCTCGCGTATGTCTGGGCCTAATTGGATTAGCATAAATTAAAGTCGAACTTTCTTCTCCTGTCCAAGTAGTAGCTCCATGATCAACTATAGTGCTGTTACAGCTGTACTTTTCTGGGCCCTTGTCGAGTGTCTTTTCAGTATCCGTCCCACCCTTGGCACAATGCAATCTCGAATAAATGAAAGAAAAGTTTGCAATCTGTTGTTACTTAATTTTGTGGTGAAAAAGTTCATGCCACACTCAGAGACAACATTGTCATTTAATTTCGCCGAGTCAAATATGTTCAAGTCAAGTCGCAAGTCATTTGGTTTCAAGTCAAGTCGCAAGTCAAGAAAAAGTGCGACTCGAGTCCAAGTCAGCGACTTGAGTCAACAACTCTGCAAAATATCACTTTCAATTTCTTTCACTTCTTTATATTTGATTGTCATATAAATTACAGGAGGATCAGAAGTAGCCTATGAACAATGATACAACAGGAATGTCATGAAAGAAAGATGATTAGTGCGAAAGTAGGTTGGATATTAAAGTAAGGGTATATCAGCGAATGAAAAGATTTTTAAAAAGTATAAATATAAAACCTGTTGTGGTTGACTATTTGAATCCCTGTTTTGTAACAGAGGACCCGTTTTTGCCCTCTGATAGGCTTAGTATGAAAATAAATATCCTTGACCATACGTTTTCTTCAGACTGGATTTCAAAGTATTACGAAACGACGGAGATTACTGAAGCACTTCTTAGTTTTGCGCTCAGTTGAAGCCTTGCTATCATGCAAGGCTGACCAATGCTTGTCATTTAGAGCACTGTGTTTAAATAACTGTCCTTTAATTCGCAATAGAGTTGCTACAGATCTGGATGAAAATTAGTCAATGCATTGGGACTGAAGGTTAACATTATGCAATCATATTTAGTTAATTTGACAGTCATTTGAGGTCACGAGATTCATCTAAAATTATAGTAAAGGAATTCTTCCTGAGTTACGGTCTAAACTAGATGAATTTTTGTAGGTTTATAGTTCCTTGGATTGAGAAGTGATGAAACAATGCCGTGTGGAAAAGAAATGTATCTTTAATGTTAGGGCCTCCGAACTATGACTAGTTTTCAGGCCATGGGTGAAGTTTTGTGATCACATCGTGACAGAAATGACCCACACCTACTCGGCTGCCTGTGAAGACCTATCACCTTGGACTCATCATGAAATCAATGCAGTGGTAAACATTAGATCAGGCAACCAGGCAGTGTTGCTGTGGAAAAAGGACATGATCACAGTTTCTTGGGGGAAGAACTGTCGGCTGGCTGCACAAGAGGTATTGTTTTGCACGAAACATTAAAAATCAGATAGAGCCTTTTGTAATTTCGTCGTGGTAAATCTAGGTGACAGACAATTGCATCACCGAGAAATTAAATTTTGAAAATGAGGTCACGTCTCGGAGTCTTCAATTTCGCATGTGCCCATGGTCGGCGATCACTGGGGACATGTCCCCCTGTCCCCCTAAATATTTTTAGTGGTGGGGACATAATATCAAATGCCCCCCCCCCCAATATTTAGAGGCATGCAGAAATAATAAATGTTGTTACACACATTTTCGATATGAATAATTGTGGTATTAGCCTATTAATGGCAGCTGGGGAGACTTTAGATCAGAAATAGGCTATGTGCTCTGTGCCCTCCAGAATGCACCAAATCGCTCGGTTTCCAGGGGCTTTGCCCCTGCACCCCAACAGGGGACTATGGAGGTACCCTGTACCCCTTGCCGGAGGGGCAAAGTATTCAGGCAAGCATGTGCCCCCAATAATTTTAACAGATCGATCGCTCCCCCTGTGTGCGCCTATACAAGTAATGTGCAAAGTACTGCATGCTAGCCACAGCCGTTGGAATGATGTCATGCCTGCTGACTATTAAAGATGTTTCGAAGTCGGTAAAAATGAATTCATTGTTAAGAAAATTTTATTTAACAACTATCGCAAAAGGATAATAACTTTGATTAACTTCTTCATGTTAGCTATCGTAATGAACAGATGATGGGTATTGTTTTTTTTTCCTTCTGGCACCCAAAATTAGCTTTTAACAAAAATACATGGACATCTCTAAATTTGAAATAGAAAAAAAGAACTTCGTATGTATGAAAAAGAGTTCGAAGTAAAGAACTGAAAGGATTCCCACTTATGTGCGCGAAATTAATTACGCATGACTCCTACTTTAGGGGATATCAATTCAAAAGTTGATGATTATCTGGAATTGGCATCATTATATATAGAATATAGAATATTCTAGGTCTTGCCATTTTGGAAACCCTATGCGGGTACTAACTGCAGGATGAAAAATAAGAAGGGTAGATGCCAAGGTGAGTGAGTGGCTGGGCGTGAGATAATGGAAAGCGACTCATGCGACCGTTTGCCGAGAGCACCAAAAATGTACGAAATGGCAAAAGAAACCGAGGAATAGAATATCCCACACTACAAGTCCATGACAAGAACTCTACTCCAATTTTATTATATTCGTTTAAGAAAACACATGACTTGTAATCTATGATCGGCAACGCAGTCAGCAGGAGATTTTATGCTTTGCCGCGAGAGCGATGTATGCAACCGGAGTTCGGTACATGCAGCACCAGTGCTGTAGTACTCGACACCGGTCTCGGACTCTAGACCGGTCTCAAGACACAATTTTAAAGATCGGACTCGTGACCAGTGGCGTAGCCAGGTTTTTTGTCAGGGGGGCAAGAGCACCAAGATTTCCCCCAATTAGTGATCTGCTTTCCTAATAATCAGTGTTCTCCGCAGGTCCAAATTTTGTCCGGGTGCTTTCCTCTGACCTGGCTGATGTGACTGATCGTCTTCCTGGGGGAGGGGTCTAAGGGGAGGGGAGTCCCTCCCCTTTGGAAAATTTTTGCTCATATAAGATGGGCTAGATGCAAAATGGTGCCACATTTGGTGCTAAATGTAAACTGAATAAATCACCAAGAATTCCTATTTTTTAGGGAGCTTTTTTATCTTGCTTGTCTTCAGGTCATGGTGAATTTTTCTTGAGTCCTACTGGTAGATCAGAATCACAATGGGTGAAGTACAGTAATTAAGTGAACCCTGGTAAACCTTTCCCTTCATCAGTTCACCACATTCACCACAATCAGTCCAAATTTTACGAGGACCTGCCCTTGTAGCAGAGTATAGCACTTGACCACTGACCCATTCTAACAACTGCATATACCACAATGCTGCTGCTTTAATTATCAAGAAACATTGGAAGTATACAGTAAAAGGACAGAGTCCCTTGTCAGAGGTCCAGAGATCCCATGCTGTATAAAACAGATAGTAAAACATAACTAGTACAACTATAAGCGTGGTGTCATCATTCCATCTCTGAAAACCTTAATAATGAGGACTGGTTGTGTCAGTGTGGCATATACTTTTAAATAAGTAAAGTGTACTGGTTGAGAAATTTAAAATTTTACCAGATCATGCGCAAATTTCACCATATATTCACTTTAAAAATTTCCCCCAAGATTTTCCAGAGGGGGCAACTCGCCCCCCTGTCTCCCCCCCCCCGGCTACGCCACTGCTCGTGACTCGGACTCGAAAGGCAAAGGCTCGGACTCGTTCTCGTACAGCCTGGACTCGTGACTCTGCTCTAAATTTCCCGAGACCGGGCTCGAGACCGGCAGAATATGGGGTTCACTTTTATGCAATTAAGCCATCGTCACATATCATTTACCTTGTCCTCTAAAGTTTCTGTACATACTTAAAACGGTTTAGGTGTTTGCAAAAATGTGCTGTAGCCTATTGTGTGGATGATATTTGTTAAAGTTCTACTGTAAAATTGTTTATAGGGGATCCTTAATTATTTTCACTGGTGGCCCGCATTTTTAATCGGGAAGACCGCACGGGCCGTGCACAGCCAGACGCATTCCCATGATCTTGCCTTTGGGCCACATTTTCATATGGTTAGCTTTCCATCTGAATGTCTTAGGACTGTCGGAAGGTCCCGGGTTCAGAACAGAGCAGAATGGGATAAAAAGGGCGTAACCCGGAAGCTCTCTTGTTGGGAGTATTTACAAAATAGTGCACATAAACCTAAGCACTTACCTATCTGCAAATGACATTGAATGCACACTCAATAGATGATCACAAGTATCGCAAGTTGACCATTATTCTGAAATATCCCCAATCTAGACTGACAGAGCGGGTAAACAAATACCAGAGCAGTAATGCTGCCGTGGCTCACACAAATGTGTCATGTCATCAGAATTGGCAATTATTTATGCATTGGCAACTCACATTTTTCCTCTTATTGTAGTCTGAGTTATCCACTAATACACCTTGAATTACTAGCAAAATGAAAGAAAACTCAAAATGAATTTAGGAAAAGGAATGGGCATGTTGAAAAAGGTTTTCAGGGCTAGACCTCTGAGTAATAAATCAGGCGTATAGCTACGGGGGGGGGGGGGGTCACTGAAAACCTCAACTAGTCAGGATATGGTGTCTCTCCTGACTAATTTGACTGACTAGCGTAAAATTAGTCGGTGGATTAGTCAGTGATCACAAACTAGTCAGTTGATTAGTCGGTGTCACACGGACTAATCTACTGACTAGTTTAATCACTGAACTCCGCATTTTACTAGTCCCCAGTTGAATCCAGTTAAACCCCAGTTTAACACAGTTGAACCCTACTTGAATCCAGTTGGATTTGCAACTGCGTTTAAAGGGAATTTATGCCGAGGAGGAGCCAGGGATAAAAATACAAGTTTAGCAAATTGCCAGCTAGGATTAGAATTCAGGTGATGGGGAATGGGCAATAGGAAAGGGGGTAAAATTGGGGAAATGACATTGAAAAGCTTCCAATATAAGGAAATGGACACTGTTCTCATTATAACCATGCAAAGCGTACATAACTATGTGTAACTTATGTGACGTCTAAGGGAGGGGTAAGCTGAAAACGTCAGGAGAGATGAGAATATTATCCCTCCTTAAGTTTTTGGTAACACAGCTAATTGTATAAATAAAGTGACGATTTTATTACTTAAAACTGAGGTATTTTACTTATCATCACTTTGAGTCATGTCCCGTTAAGGTTATGGGATCCCGTTGCACCAATAGAAACCCCTATTGATTCCTGTAGAAAGCCAGCTTTCAAATTAAAAGAGCTTATGGGACCATATGGATGACCCATTGAAATCAACGGGTTCCCAAAGTAGTCTCATATATTCCCTTTGGTCCCATCCATGATTCCTATTGAAAATTCATATGGGACTTTATGGGATATAGAATTTTCTCTTGGGCGTGAATACGGTACACTCATATCAGCGAGTTGGCAACTCCCTACTCATATAACGTCTAGAAAACGCTTTCACACCATTTTAACATTACGTTTTAGAAACGTTATTTTCTTACGTACTCAAACGGTTGTGGAGAATCCTCGTCGATATACTGAAATGAAAACGTTTAGAGAACGTTTCTAAAACGTTTTAATTACGATTGACATTACGTTTTACAAACGTTATTTTCTGACTTATTAAAAACGTTTTTGTAGAGTTCCCTTTAGTTTTTGAGGAACAGAAGATGTTTTGAATACGTACTAAAAACTTTATTTTGGACAAAGACGAAACCGACGAACTGAGACCCAAACCAAAACGTTTTCTGGACGTACTGTGTTTGCTGGGAATCCACCGACTAATTTTATGCTAGTCAGTCAAATTAGTCAGGAGAGACACCATCCTGACTAGTTTAGGACTAGTTTAGGTTTTCAGTGCTGGGCCCCCCAGATGTTTGCTAGGCCCCCAGAAATTGTGTGTGTCCTAATAAAATGTGCAAGAATTAAGGACGGAATCAATGCCATGGCCCCCATTTGATACCTAGGCCCCCCTAAAAATTTCATCCTAGCTACGCCCCTGGTATAAATCTTACAGTATTACGCCACAGGTTCCTTAAACACTAAACATAATGAAACACATAGTGCCACTGCACAATGCAACTATTTAATGTTGGATACATTGGCAATTGCTATTTTGTTCAAGCAACCACTTCATTTATTCTGCTATATGTATATGATGGAGAGTGATGCTTTGTACTTTTGGTCTCTGTACAAAATTCACACAGTATTCTTTTATTAGAACTGAGCATTGAGCCATTGATGCAAGATTCACTAGACCACGTCTGTCCCCATATGTCTCTCTTTGCATGTCTCTCTTTTGTTTTATACTTTTTAACTTTTACAAGTTTTGATGTAAAAAAATTGAAGGTATTTTCTTTAGTTTTTATATATATCACAAAAGGGCCTTTATGGAAAAGAGGGAGAGGAAAGAGCAAACTGCTTTAATTGTACAGCATGAATAGGTAGGTCATGCATGATGTTCTTTTATGCATGCATATGATAGCCATAAGAGAGAGAGGAAAAATGCTAGGTAATCAAGCAAGATAACAAGCCAAAAATCTTGACACTTAGGGCCTACATGGTTGTTCATTAAATTTCAGGAACAGAATATGCTGCAACTTTTGCAAAGCCTCATTTTCCAGAAATAGGAGTCATGAAAAACTATGTTTTTTATTGAAACAGAATGAACTCCTTTACTCTGCTTCTGTGAATTTATATTTCATGCTCTTCTTTCACAAAAGTAGTTTCCTACACATATGGCCAACAAATGACAAGCATTCAAACAAATGCTGCATATACATCTACTGCTAGGCCTAGGGGCAATTCCCTAGTCAATGGAACTGAGGGAGATTCCCTACAAGCTTGTTTATTATCCACTCCTATTGAATTCACTTCTTATCAACAGAGATAGTATTTTTTCAAGGAATAAGCCACTGGTGGAAAACAAAGTGACTGCTACATTAAATGAACCATGAGAATTAGCTCTGCTCAAGATCTTGGTGAGAGAAACATGATCCACTATGTCAACAAGCAGTGCCCACTTTCCTGTTACTAGAGTAAGGTTGTGTGATGTGTGCAAAGCTGACTTGATACTGTAAAATACAAAGAAAATATCAAGAAAATGGCTTATAAATCAATTTTCATACATGATATTCAAAAGTGCTCCCTACAAAAAATACCATTTTGGCAAAAAAAAAAAAAACACACTCACAAAATTCCAGCAGCATATCTCGAAAGATGAAGAAATGCATGCTGTTTCTAAAAGTTGACGACAGAAATCTCATACCATAACCTCACACATGTGTGTGAGCTAAAAATCATGTCAGATGAATTGGCGTAAATTTATGTTGAAAAGTGTTTATCTGGGGAGAAGGTGGTTTGTCGTGGGTGGGAATTATTGATGGTGGTAAGGTTTGCACGGAGGGGTGTAGCAGGGGGCTTGGTGAATGTAAGAGCTAAAATTCAAGGTGGGTTTGAATTCAGAGAATTCCAACCGTCAAAGAGTCTATACCCATCAAGAAGGCCCGCAGCCAGACAAGGTACTAAAGGGGGCGAAATATTTCTCCGGGGCGAGACATACTAAAATGCATTAAGGCAATGGTAATTTTTCATCTTCTTGGGGGAGAAAACTTTTTAGGGGCTTCCTCCTACCCTGCCCCTGCCCCCCCTGGCTATGGGATTGCTGTCAATCTTAATTCACTTTAACCAAGATGTAGCCAGTCACCTCACCTTTAGCGCACCCACTTTGGATCCAAAACTGATGTGATGTAACTTTGTAAGCACAAATTGTTTTGTTTAGTTGGCAAATTTGCACCCTCAATGCGCCCTTTTCATAAGCGTTCGGTACTTGTCACCCTCAGCAGCGGGGCTCATTCGTAAAGAAGACGCTCTCATAGACCCTTTCCCAAATAGCAATTTCAAAGGATTGTGGGATAGAGTTTTGGCACGCGTTGTTTTTGTCAATGGCATTTTACTGTCGCAAAAACAAAAAAAAAAAAAAAAACGACCCACACCAAAACACTCAAGCTATTCCACAATGCTTTGTAACAGCTATTTGGAAAAGGGTCTATGTAAGAAGTACCAAAGGTATATGTCTTCGCATGTAGTGTCGGGTGGGCTAATGGAACATTTAGGCTACAAAAAAAGAGGGCCCATGTGATTTTCTTTTCCAATTCAATATAATGAGGAGAGCAATAAACGCAAGAAAATTTTGACAACTTTCTTGAAGTTTTAATAGAAATATTAAATGATCGATCATTCGAAAAGACAACCATCCTACCTCTCGCCGCAGCTTTCACACCTACACCGATTTTTCCAACAAATCTGTTCGTCAATTTTTTGCCTTTCCGCCTGTACGAAGTAAGAAAGGAAACAAGAGCAGTACCTCGTTTGGCATACATTAACAGTAACACCACATGACCAATAAACAGATAAAAGGAGAACAATCGCGAGCAAAGGGCGCGATTTTTTATGATTTTGGCAGTCAGAATGTTCATTTCCCTTCCAGTAAACCGAAATTTTTCTGTCACCGGCCTGAAATTGATAGTTCGGCAGTCGAAAATTCAGACTTCACATTTCCATGTAGTAACAAGGCCTACTGAAAAATTTACCAAGATGTGAGGGGTGTGGAACACCTCTGGAGACATTCCTGGCTGCATTAGGCGTTGGAACAAAATTTGCACGGCTGTCCTTAATGATGTAATAGTAAGATGACTAGTAACAATAGGTGTAGGGAGTTTTTCTTCCCTTTTCATTCCAAACATTTCCCCCTTTCTAAAATGCCTTCAATACTGATAATTCTCGATTGTTGGCGCAGTTCTTCAACCCTCACTTTTCGATCTCAGTTTGTTTGGCGGGCTGGACTGGAACACCTTGTGGGCCGAATGCTTCCTACGGGTTGCCATTCAGACCCCAGGACCTATATCATAACACACAACAACATTGCATAAAAGGCAGTGTAAAAATTGATCATTTGTGAATTCCTGTTCTTAGTGTAGGCCTACACTTTTCCATAGAGGGGACTCGGAGGTTGTGACTCGGACTCGGTCTTGGACTCGAATGCCAGTGACTCGGTCTCGGACTCGGATTCGACAAGTAAGGACTTGGGCTCGGACTCGAACTCGGAAGGTGGGGACCCGACAACAGCACGTACTGTGCAGCACAGGTACGTAACAACGTTTATGGTATTTGAAAAAATAATTCATTGAGCAAAAAAAAAAAAAAAAAAACATCCAGCGAGTCCATACACAGGCGCGGATCCAAAGTGGGCTTCCCCGGCCTCAGCGCCCCTTTTTCGCCACATCAACAATAACAAATACGCCAAAATTAGCATAATGTTAATCTAGGAGAATATTCAATATATTTCGAAACGTCTGGATCCGCGCCTGCATACACTACATCTATTATGGGTTAAACTTTCTTCTGTGAGCTAGTGAGTGGGTCTTTAACTTGGTCAATGGGGATAATGGTTCACTGGACTAACACACAGGTCAGGTTACTCAGTATAATCAGAACAGTGGCAGTCTGGTGCTGCACTGCATTGCATGTTCATTATGTCCCTTACTCAAAATCCATATATGGCCCAGATATGGGATTTCATATCTGGGCCAGATATGGAATTCATATCTGGCTTGTACAAGAATTGGGCAGATATAACTTGATATAATATAAAGGCCATATATGGCCATACATGGCCCAGGTAAAGTTTCACTTTTATATGGCCCAGATATGCCCCATATATGGCTACTCCATTTCTGGCCCATATATGGAAAATCCATATATGCCACATATATAAAGAGATTTATATCTGGCCCATACCTGTGCCATATATGACCCGTATAAAACTTTATATGGCTCACTCTTTATATGGCCCATATCTGGCCCATATATGGAAATTTATATCTGGCCCATATCTGCACCAGATATGGAATTTATATCAGATCGGATAAAAACCATATATGGCCAGATAAAGTTCTATCTGGATCAAACCTTTATATGGCACAGATCTGCTCTAGTTATGAATCATAGTTAGGACTTATAGTCCACACTCCTCATGGAGACTTTGAACACCAGAAAACAATGTTTAAGTGCTCCATGAATTAGAATTTAATGTAAGTATTAGGTTAAATTGACTTAAGTACATAAATTCAACTTATTTCATAACAGTGAACAGAAAAATGCCTTGAAATTTCCTATTTTATGTAACCACAGTGATATGGGCTTCTTATTACGTATTTGACTCTAAATTTTGTTTACTGCGTGGTGCATAGTTTACTTTCAACGTCCTAAATCATGAAAAATGTAGGTTTAGATACAAGCTCCGCCCAAATATGCAAATTATTTGCCTAAGTTCACTTAGTACACTGCGGTATTAACAGAAGTGTAGCCACTAAATAACTGCAATGTCTGGGAAGGTGATGCTGTATCCAAAACATGTCTTAGTTTGTAACAAGCATAATCCAAGAATCAAATCAAATAAATAATAAAACAAACTAACAAAATGCTCATTTGCATATCTAGCATATCAAGTTATATCTGGCTTTATATGGCCATATCAAACTTTATATACATATCTGGATCACGGTTATATCAAGTTATATCTGGCTTTATATGGCCATATCAAACTTAATATGCATATCTGGGTTATGTTTTAATCAAGTTATATCTGGCTTTATATGGCCATATCAAACTTTATATGCATATCTGGATCACCATTTTATCAAGTTATATCTGGCTTTATATGGCCATATCAAACTTTATATACATATCTGGATCACGATTATATCAAGTTATATCTGGCTTTATATGGCCATATCAAACTTTATATACATATCTGGATCACGATTATATCAAGTTATATCTGGCTTTATATGGCCATATCAAACTTAATATGCATATCTGGGTTATGTTTTAATCAAGTTATATCTGGCTCTATATGGCCATATCAAACTTTATATACATATCTGGATCACAGTTTTATGAAGTTATATCTGGCTTTATATGGCCATATCAAACTTTATATACATATCTGGATCACGATTATATCAAGTTATATCTGGCTTTATATGGCCATATCAAACTTTATATGCATATCTGGGTTGTGTTTTAATCAAGTTATATATGGCTTTATATGGCCATATAAAGTCTTTAATCAACCAGATATTTCCAGATATAAAGCCAGATATGGATTTTGAGTAAGGGGTGTGTGCGTGTGCGTGTGTGTGTGTTTTGAAATCCCCTTGTCAGTGTTTGTTCAGTGCTATCCATTTCTAGCTCTTCGGGATTGCCTGTTGGCCTTTTCATGACCATATTTAAATCAGTCTGGCTATTAATGAGCATTTGGCTATCGCAAAAATAGAATTAATATACCAGTTCCATATCCAAATATGTTAAGTTATCGATCAGAATCCTTTCTTAGATGGGAAAAAATTCAAATGCAAAACATTTGGCAATCATGATCAGGCATGATATTACAGCTATCTGGCAACTCTGAAGGCTTTGAGTCTAGGCCTAAATATTACACACTGTTAACTGAGGTCGAATCCTACCATGTGGTGGGAGAGGGAGCTGCTACTGGACATGGACTGGCTCGAGTGAGGAGGATGAGGAGATCCCATCCAAGGTTCCGCAACTCATGGCCAAATACACCCGTCACAGGAACCGAAGCGGGGCCCCTGTACAGTACTTCGGTGAGGCGTGTCAGTGTCCAAGCGACACTAACCACCTACAGTTCTGGCAGGACATGTGGACAAAGCTGCCGAACCTGTACAGACTGGCTTTCAAAGTCCTGTCTGTCCCCGCATCCTCAGCAACCGTGGAGAGGATCGTCAGCAGGGGCCCATGTTTTCTTTTGTTTGAAAGTCGCTTTATCGCAAGTTTAACGTATATTTTCTAACCCTCTCTCTAGTCGGTTTCGGGTGGTCTTGGTCAAGTTCAAACCGAGGATCGGGTGGTCCCGACATAGACCCTTTTCCAAATAGCAATTACAAAGGATTAAGGGTCAGCGCTTAATTATGCATCGTTTTTGTCAATGGTATGATTTTACTGTGGTCAAAAACGACGCATACCGAAAGTCTATCCCACAATCCTTTGTAATTGCTATTTGGAAAAGGGTCTATTGAAAACCAGATCAACGCACACCTTTAGTTGCCACTTGTCGTTGTTCACCTACGTAGAAATAATGAGTGCTGCCATGTAACCTGCGTAGCGCCTGTGTGGTTGCCTTCCCGCTTTTGGCGTCACCGGCCTGTAGCAGCAGACGACTGTCGAGTGACGACCTTGTTGCCCAGTAGTGGGCGTGGCTTGCCAAACCATGACGTCACGTGAAAATACTCCATAGTACAGTACATATTAGAAAATTCAGGATTTTAGTTGTACGTACAGTACATATTCGCTGGATGGTCTGCAGCTGCACAATACATAACTGGACTAGATGGGGCCTAGCCTAATTCAGAACTCTCCAGAGCCTAATCAAAAGGCATGGTCTAAGTTTAACTAAGAAATTCTGGTAATAACACGTCCGTTCCGAGTGTGATGTTTCCTCTGAAATAATACGTGGTATGCATGGGTGCCCGTTAGGGGAAATGGGGGGCACATGTCCCCCTCGAAATTCAGAAGGGTAAAAAAAAATGCTTGAAGAATAACAAAAAACTTAAAGGCAGTATGCAGTCACCCCAATCAGAGTGAGTGTATCCTGTCACTCTAGTTCATGATTGGCCTATTTTGATCATGTGACTATATTTTTGTTGGTAAATTGTGAAATTCAAGGAGAATTTCTCCTTGCTTTACCTATTGTATATGTAATAGTTATGTTCAAAATATCTTCAGAGGTGCTTGTAATGCAATAAGAGGAGATCTGCAAGAGTTTGCCGATTTTTCAAAGAAAATTTTGGGGGGACTGCCTATTGCCTTTAATTTCTGAAGAAGCTATCTCTCGAAAATTTCCAGAACATATGAGTTCAAAACAGAAAAAATGTACGCAACTTACAAGTCCTGAGAAACTGTCGGGTCGGAATCCGAACCGAATTTTTTTTTGTAAGTGTGATCGCGGTTTAACCATCCAATATTAACGCATTTTAGGGAAATCCCCCAATTTATGACGTCACAAAAGTTTGAGATCGTCAAAAATCATGCATATTGAATGAAAATCGGCATTTCATGAGTTGCTTTCACCTACAGAGACTACAGTAAACTTTGTTAAAATTTGTTCATGTTATGACAATTAGTCGTGAGTGTTGTAGTAGGCCATAATAAGTATAATGCAAGCTTACCTAGCTTTCTACTTGTTAAACAGCCACACAGTACAGTGTACGTGCACGCACGTATAATACACCCATTATGTAGTAGAATAGTCCAATGTATACAAACCGGCAAGATATGCGACTAATATCCAGAAATTCGCCGTTGAACTGACGATTCATTTCTCCATTTTTACGCAACGAAGTAGAAAATGGCAGTCGTAGGAATCGATTTAGGAAACTTGTCTTCGTGTGTAGCTATTGCCAGAGGCGGAGGCATCGAGACAATCGCCAACGAACACAGTGATCGCATGACACCGTGAGTGTTAGGCTACATGTTGTTTTGATAATAGGCTACAGTGGCGGAGTGGCAAGGCTAGGCTGTTTGTAGTAAGGCGGCCAGTCACTCTATGTCAAGCATTAGCCTAGGCCAACGTTAGGCCTACTTAAGGGGGGGGGGGGGTCGTTAGCCAATACCAATGGGGTGTTTACGGGACTAAGCCTAGAATGAAGTCCACCACTAATTTGCAAGACCCACGTAGGCCTTAGGCTGTTCGGTTTTCTGAAAAGTGAAAACCGGTTTTTCGGCAGGCCAAAAAACCGACTCATAGTCAAAACTTGTTTTACGTCATAATCAGGGCTGTTAACTTTACGCACTTACACACGCAGCACATACGTACAGACAATGACACGTACGATTGTGCACACACACTATAATTTCACGTTATTGTGGCATAGGGCCTATAATGTAGTTCCCTGCAGACGCCGAGTAGCCTATAGTGAATGTACCTTGAGTCAGTCGGTACCTTAATTGAGTCGGTCACTGCGTGCAAAATGTAAGAGAGGCGTGCTATATGGCCAACAAATAAACATATGGTAGTGAAGCAACTTCAGCACGACATTACAACTCAAAGTCTGTCAAAAATAAGCATTTACTCCCATTTTTAGAAGAAATTTACCCAGCCTAGCCTACATGTAGTGTTACCTAAAGGTGGCTTGAGACCTTCTTTAAATGATCTAAAAAATTATTTTAAAAAATTCTCTAAATCGCTGCGAATGGTCTCCTTTCATCATCTAATGATTTGTTTTTGTAATGGTGATATCATGGATGGAATATATTTTGATCTCACTCTAATGCGCTTTCATAATGTTTGGGTGACTGACTCAAGGTACCGTTCATGAACCTAAGGCATCTGAAACTTGTGCCGGGAATTTCTCCATCTCTTGAAGTTGAAAGTTTGCCAACGAAATTCACTCTAACTTTCAGGGTTAAGAGAAAACATGTTCATGAGAATAATGAATAAGTTTAAATTACATATTACTACCTTATGTGTATGTTTTTAGTGAAAATTTCCTTAACTGACCGACTCATGGTACCACCATCATAATAAAAAAAAATAGACTGCTTAAATGAAAATCCTGTTAACAAAATATAAATTAGCATGTACGTTAATTAGTGGTCAAAGTTTTACCATTAGTGCATGTTAAAAAATATTATCAGCCTCGGGAATAGATTTACTGTCAATAACGTTTTCGAGTTCTTCAACTTGAAATCATACGACAGAAAAATCGGGCGCCCTAAGTTTGCATGAAGCATATCGCAATGATTTTATTGATTTCAAGATTTCTTTTATTTCCTGAAGCCACCGGCTATTATCGGTTTACCAAGCTCAAAAAATTTCTATCCCATAACACATTTTAAAATTATAAAAAGCTGCAATATTTTGGCACCTCTCAAAACGCTAACCTCAAAGATACGCCCATGTACAGACGTCACAATACGGATACGTAATTCAATGAATCAGGGCCAAGCAAAAGTTAGTATTCTCGCGTCAGTAGCAATCGTCATATATAAGCCGAGTTTCACACAGAACGTACTGCAATTCCTTTCGCGGCAGCTTCACACAACAAACAAGCTGCATGTTATAATTTTGGGCGGGAACTCCCCAAACAAATATACAGTACATAGATAGCATGTTGCCACGTGGAAGCTCTCCGGTACCCAGAAGAAAAAAACAGTTGGGAATTTTCAACTGGTTCCAACTGGAAGCAGTTGGAAAATTTCCAAGTTGTGTTTTTGGACCAGTTGGAAAAATTCACAACTGTTTCCAGTCGTGACCATGTTTCCAAGCTGTGTTTTTGGACCAGTTGGAAAAATTCACAACTGTTTCCAGTTGTGATCATGTTTCCAACCGGGATCAACTGTTTTCAACTGGGAACCCTTTTCCAGTTAAGTTGAACTGGATCCAGGAGAACAGGCACCCAATCAATGAGCACCCTTAAGCCACGAATGTGTGGCTCAAAGAAGGGTAATTCAGACGTAATTGGTAAACTTTGCAATGCATTTAAGCATTTTGAGGCAAGTCCAAAACATCTAATATATTACATGTAAAGACATTGCTGTGCTGTGTCAAGTCTTATGTATTTAGTATGTAGAGATTGAGATATACTTAACATAACAAAACTGATAAAAACAAATCAGTAATAGGCTTACACTGTTATAAACTGTTAAAATGTGTTAATTGCAAATTTTGGAAATAAAATTTAAAAATGTAACCATCACAAAACATCCTACAAAAGGACTGAGCTGATAAAATGCATTTTAGCTCCATTATGCAAATTAGGTAAAGCCAGTTGAATATGACCATTTGGAAATGGTTTAAACCAGTTGGAAACAGTTGGAAATTATTCCAACTGGTTTGACATGCCATTCAAAATTTTCCAACTGGTAACAATAACTACTGGAACCAGTTGAGAATTTCCAACTGTTTTTTCTTTCTTAGATTCAACTGGGTTAAAGAAATTCTCAAATGATTCCAACTATTTTCAACTTCGACTGATCTCAACTGCTCTCTGAATTTTCCAACTGTTTCATACCAAAAATGCAAAACAAATAAACTTCCATTGCCACGTATTGTTTCATGTCAATTTAATATAGGCGATCCAGTAATATGGAACACATGTATAGTCAGGACCGTTCAGTCCAAGGCTTCATTTAACTTCTGTTGTCTTGCACCAGTTAATTTCTTCACTGAATGCAAAATACTGGAAAAGTCACATAAAATATATATTTAGAAAGCTCAGTTAAAAAACCAGGTTCAAACTGTATGAACGGTAATGTAGGGACGGGAGTGTGATGTAGAAGAACAGGGTAGCTAATTATATGCAATATAAGTAATAGGTAAAGAATATAAGCAGCCTAATAATAAAATAGCCTAAAATTCAAAGGCAATCAAATAAAAATATAGTAAGAGTAAATGATCAATACTTCAACAACACCTTAACCACTCGACAACTCATCTTTTGATATCCCCAACTAGTGCTGTTCTCATTCACAACTTGACACTACAGGTATGGCTGGAATCCAACTGTACTCATCAGTTATTTCACCTATTTCCAACTGGACCCTTTTCCCAACAGTGTTTCAGTTGGATTTCCAAAACCCAACTGTGTTTCAGTACAAAGCAACTGGGTCCAACTGGTCTCGAAATTTCCAGACGGGACTTTGTCATGCTCCAGTTGGAAACACATGAGACCAGTTGGATACAGTTGGGATTACCAAGGAATCCAGTTGAAAGCAGTTGAGACCAGTTGGACACAGTTAAAACCAGTTGCAATATCCAACTGGAATCAACTGTTTTTTTCTCTGTTCATATACACGGTACGGTGTGATGCACTCGTTTCTTCGTAGCATGCGAGCTACAAGCACTGTGCACAGCCTACTGCCACAAGTTTGTTTACATCATCATCAGTGCTTGCCTTTTGACGGGCGCGCTCGCGCTCTATGGTGCCCGTGAATTCCAGCCAAGGAGCTCAACTGATGACGCCCCTCGATTTCCCGCCAAGAATTCTAAATGAAGTAGGGGTCAACCGATAATCGGATCGGGCCGATGTTAGGACTATCGGTAAAACATCGGATCGGCGAAATATAGCAAATTGCACTTGCCGATGTTTGCCGATGTTCCGTGCGTCGAAAATTTCATTTACGTACCTCAGAAGACGTATAGTGATAGTGATTTCTTACAACAAAGAAATGAACAAATAAACAGGATTAATCATTTTATTACGACCGACAACAGCCCTTGTAGGGCCAATGATTTTCCACGATCATGGAAAAACGCGGAAAAAAACGGAATTTACTATTCTGCATGGAATTTCACGGAATTTGGCAAAAATTATCAAGCTCAAAATACATGTAAATTTTTGACAAAAAACTAGGGCTGCGACGGTTAAACGGTTAACCGGTTAACCGACCGATCAGTCGGTTAAAGGACCGCCAAATGTTGTTTCGTTTAAACATCCTAATAAATCTGTCGCCGCAGTTCACCATTATACCTAAACTCGTTTATGCAGTAAACCGCAGAAGTTGCTTGCCCAAAACCACGTAATAATGGGTAAACTTTGGATGCAAAATTACAAAAGGTTTAAAAAAAGACCTTTATAATGTCAGTTGCACAGTCTGCGTTGCGTTGCTTTGACTGGTATATCGATCCGTTCGCCCCATGATCTGGGAGTGGTTTGCAGAAATAATGTGACAATAAACTCTCTCAAGCAACTTTTTAAAAGGATTAAAATTATCAAAGGTGCAGGGATTAAACTATGCAGTACACGCTTCAACAATCCACCATACCTTTTAAAGTGTGGAGCACTGTAAACTTGATAGATATGACTAAAAAAGTTACCTCTAGACGACAGAAAAATATATGCGTAATGTCGTTCAAGATAAATGCACTTCGGGAATTTTCCCGGGCGAAACTTCCAGGGTTACGTGTTTACAGTTCATCAGTCTCAAAACATATGCAATCTGCACAAAAAAGGGACCAAGCTCAGTAGCTCTGGGCTTAATTATGCAACCCTGGCTCGCAAGCCTTGTAGGTGCAACTAAAATATTTGTAGCTACATTAGCCTCCCCATTTAAGCTGACTTAATAATTTTAACAAAAGACGATTAAACATTTTTTATAATTTTTTCAACGTTAGTATAATTCCTGGAAAAGTTTCAACCCCCAAAATTCGCAAAGATGAGTGAAATTCTTTTGGCCTCAAATTATAAAATATGGAGCATTCCAATGGTGAACTTCATGCATAATCATATTATTTTTGAACATAATTAGCATAGTTCGTTGGACTTGCTGAACGAACCGGCGCACTGTTCGTACGTGCATTGTACAGTACAATACAGTATTTGTAATTAGCAGAGCTGATTGAGCTTGCTGAACGAACCGGGCCGACCAGCCATGTGCTTCGCTGCTTCGCACGTTGCATGAGTGATCGTTCATGACATACCGTACGTACATTGTACGGTACAGCATTGCGTATGAGACAACTATGCCCGAGTCCCGTTATAACATTAAGTATGAGGGTAGCGACCGTTACCAAAAAGTTTAGCCGTTCATAATTACGAAGAAACTGGTATTTTTAGTAGGTATTAGGTAAAAAGGCATGCGATGTAAGGCAAGTTAAAATTCAACGTTACAATTTTTTTACGGAGCATGCAGTAATACATATGGGTAAAAATTTTCACACCATTACGACATAACGGTGCTGGAATTCTTAGCAGACACACGTATATTGCATATGAATTGCAGCAAGGTCACAAGGCAGACTATAGTACACTGTATGTGGTACGTTTGTACTCGACACTGCTCTAGGCGTGTGTGATACTGTATCGTTGTAGCCGGAGAAGTGTGTCTTGAACTGCGATAATGCCAGTGATATCCATAGGCTTTTCATCTTACGGTGCTATGTTAGACCGCAAAAATCTCGAAAACGGTAATCAGTGGCATAACAAAAAGTATGCATGTTTGTGATAAGTTTTAATAAATGCGTGATTCGCCCATGCGTACGGACTGCTTGCCAAAACATCGCAAATAATGCAAACGTTTTAACTTGCACGCTACTTCGACAATCATCACTACAGGCGCCATTTTAAGTGTAGAAACTTTGGTATTTAAAGTGGTGGTGCTCTTCCGAAATGTTTATTTTGTTTATATTCCTTGACTTGTTTTTATTTTCGGTTAACCGTTAACCGTTCGGTTAATAGAAACAGTTAAACGGATAGTGAATTAACCGGAAATGCACAGCCCTACAAAAAACTGACTTATTTTTCTTCAGAACTATGTCAAATGAATGCCTGCATACACCAAACACATATAGAGACATTTTACCATCTGAAATGGTGGCAAATTTACCTTAAAATCATCAAAACTCCTTGAAGTTACGATCAGAAAACAAGCAGGACATTTACGAAAATCGGCAAAATTTTGCCGGTATAGGCTCCAGTTTGCCTATGCTACAGTGTGTTAGGCTAGGTCGTTTGTGTGTTTCGAGTGTTTGCTGCCTTCAGGATCATAACCAGACAAGTTTAGGACTTGTTTTTGATTCCTTGCCGAAGGCAGGCAAGGAATCTATGCGATGGTGATGTCGTGTGTGTGTGTGTGTGTATGTGCGTATGCGTGTGTGTGTATGTGTGTGTGTATGTGACGCTTAGCTTGTAAACACGATATCTCCAGTTAGCAATGACCGACACTTTTCATATTTGATATATAGATTTGTCATGTTGAGAGGAAGAACCCTATTGTTTTTGGTAGAGGTCAAAGGTCATTTGAGGTCACCAGAGGTCAAAAAACAAAAACCTTGTAAACATGATATCTCAAGGTAGCAATGACCGACACTTTTCATATTTAGTATACAGATTTGTCATGTCAAGAGAAAGAAGCTTATTGATTTTGGTAAAGGTCAAAGGTCATCTGAGGTCACTGGAGGTTAAGCTGTGAAAACCTTATAAACGGTTTGTAAAGAGGATATCTCAAGATATCAATGACCGACACTTTTCATATTTGGTATATAGATTTGTCATGTTGAGAGGAAAAACCCTATTGTTTTTGGTAAAGGTCAAAGGTCATTTGAGGTCACCGGAAGTAAAAGACTGAAAACCTTGTAATCACGATTTCTCAAGGTAGGAGTGAAGGACACTTTTCATATTTGGTATACAGATTTGTCATGTCAAGAGGAAGGACACTTTGGTTTTTGGTAGAGGTCAGTGGTCATCTGAGGTCACCGGAGGTTAAACTGCAAAAGCCTCATTAAAGGCTTGTAAAGTCGATATCTCAAGTTGGCAATTACAGACTCTTGAGAAGAACCCTTTTGTTTGTGGTAGAGGTCAAAGGTCATCTGAGGTCACCGGAGGTAAAACTGCGAAAAGCTTGTAAATCCCTTGTAATCATGATATCTCAAGATAGAAATGATAGACACTTTTCATATGTAGCATGTAGATTTGTCATGTGGAGAGGAATAGCCCTATTGTTTTTGGTGAAGGTCAAAGGTCATTTGAGGTGTCTGGAGGTCAATGACTGAAAACCTTGTAATCACGATATCTGAAGGTGGGAATGAAGGACACTTCATATTGATTTGTCATGTTGAGAGAAAGAACCCAGTTGTTTCTGGTAGAGGTCAAAGGTCATCTGAGGTCACTGGAGGTCAAAAAACAAAATTTCCGAAGAATTCCCAAGATCGTCATATGGGGTCACCAGAGGTCAAAAAGCAAAATTTCCCAAGAATTCCCAAGATTGTCATATGGGGTCACCACAAGTTGAAAGGCAAAATTTCCCTACAATTTCCAAGATTGTCATGGGGTCACCAGACGTAATATTTAAAGCAAGAATTCCCATGTGTCATTTGGGGTCACTAAAGGTCAAAAAGCAAAATTTCCCAAGAATTCCTAAGATCGTCATCTGGGGTCACCAGAGGTCAAAAAGCAATATTTCCCAAGAATTTTCAAGGTCCAAGATCCATTGGAGGTTAGAGGTCATTGAAGTCATCAGAAGTTAAATACCAAATTCATTGAAAAACAAGATATTTCAAGACAGGGGTTGTTAGATACTTGTAATACTTGTAAATTTGAGGGATAAACCTCAGTGCAACAAAGTATCCCCATTCGGCAAGGAATCACTAAGCCTTTGGGCTTTCTGGTTAACATAATTACTCCAAAATCCGAATAACGGAAGGGGGTTATGCTTGAAACGGAATTTTGCGGAATTTGAAAAGTTAAAACGGAATTTTGTGATTTGTGAAGCGGAAAATCATTGGCCCTACGTATGGGTATATAGTACATGCATGCATGCATTACGTACTGCTATATGAAATACTCAAAACAAATTTACACGTGTAAGCCTACACAATCTGTTTATGTGTAGGTAAAGCATGGTAGGATGGCACGAAATGGCCAAGTACATGCACTGAAATATCGCGGGTTTATTTCTGTTTTAACGTTCATTAGTGAGAGACTTGGGCTAAGAACAGAGAACGAAAGGTATTGCATTTTGTTAGGGGAATTAGTAGGCTTACTGTGAGTAGGTGAAAGTCAGTTCAATCACAGAATTATGTGCTATGAATGAAGAGTCACCGATAGTCCGCCGATTGCTTATTTTCGAAGCTTTATTTGGTCATTGAATTGTCATATAAACATCGTTTTGTGAATGAAAGGTATCAAAGCAAAACATGGAGGGGAAAATACTAAACTTCTGGGTTTTTTTTAAAGGAAATTCGTTTAAGCCCATGTGCATGCATAGGCATGGCTCGCGAGGAATAAGGAATGTTTGATCCCGCTGTGAAACGATGTAAAAGCATTGATAGCGAAAATATCGGATCGGATCGGATATCAGCCGATGTTGTGATAAAAACATCGGACATCGGATCAGCAGCAAAAAACCACATCGGTTGAGCCCTAAAATGAAGTACACATAGAGGCCTAGTTCAGGGAGCAAAGTGTACGTGAGAACTAGGCCTAGGTACCCTAAGATAGGCCTAGACTAGCCTATATGCTTAACGTTACGCTAAGTAAAACCTGATGTTAATAAAAAAAAAGCTGTGTCATAGAGTTCATTTCCTGCAATCTAAGCAACCAAAATTTCAAAATTGTCTCACCTCAGCCCCAACCATGGTGGGGCTGAGGTGGGCTGGTGTCATCCTGCAGGTGAATTTGCTCCTTTTTTCAGAAATGTCAGGCCTATACCTGGTGCAATCACAATGCCTTGGGGATTACTTACTGCATTATCAAAGTTTGTCAAGCAGGGAGTTCCATGCAGCTCCCTGCATTAAGCAGCTACAGTACTTGATTCATAACAAAATTTGAAGCAACTCTGTGGTCAGTTTGGCTTACAAGAAAGGAAAAAGGCTTCACTTGTTGTGGCGATACTTCCTATTTTGTTCCTGCACCAGTTGAGTAATTGCAATAACTGTTTTGAGTTCAAGTGCAGTAGGAGCTTTTTGAATCTGTTTTGTTTTGATCAGTGCAAACCTACTGTATGCAGTGTTTAACTGTGTAGTTGTACTGTAGGTGCAACTACAGTAAATGTACTTTGCAATACTTGAACAAGTTAGGTACATCATACTTTTACTTTTTTCACTCTTGCTGCTAATTACACTATATCAGCGGCGTAGGAAAATGTTTGACATTGGGGGGGCCAGACAAGATGCGATCTCTCGACCTTGAACCCCGACCCTTTCCACACTCCAACTTAATATTTTCTCAAAGTAGTATATTTAAAGAAAAAGGAAACAACAACAACAACAACATTAGCAGTGGTGTAGCTAAGATATTTTTTGGGTGGCTCTGGAGGGCAGGGGAAATTTGTTGGCGTTGGCTCCCGAGCGTACCAAGAAAATTTGAGATTTTAATACAGCCCAGATTGCCGGAAATGGCACTTGTCGGCCTTAATAGCAGCCATCAAGATGTACAATTTTTGTAGAAAATTTGTGAAGGTTGATTTGAATTTATTCTAAAACACATGTTTTAGACATGTGACAAGTTTGTCACAATCTATCCGAATTTATTCAAAATTATTCGGAGTGGAGTTAGTGGAGTGGAGTAATTGGACTGGAGATTTTCCACAGCCAGAGTCTATTATCAAGTTGAGTAGAGGTGGTGCCAGGATTTGCTCGAAAGGGGGGGGGGGAGGGCAGTGACCCGAAGCTCCGACAGCCCATTGCCATCGGGTATTGGTGAGGTGGAATTTGAAGAAAACCTGTGACCATGTCATTCGGGGCATATATGTTGCATAAAATTTGTGTAAACTAGGAAAGCATAGTTCCGCGTTCTTTAAATGTTTTTTCTGGAATCTGAAGTGAAAAATTGCAAATCGCTCGAAATTTTGGTAGGTTTTCACAAAAACATATGTAATCATTACGAATAAAAAGAAGAAAGAAAATCTCTAGGGGATGACGGGTTGTAGACCATATGGGAGATAATATACATTGTATCGAAACCATCCGGACTACCCGATGAAATACCGGTAGCCAAACATTGCTGCGTGAGTCCCTCACCATCTGAACGTACCGCATGACACACACACAAGAGAATGGTAACTAAGCTTTGAGATATGAGATGAATTTTACGACCTCTACATAAACTACTTCTCCACATGTTACTTGGAAAGGTGGAAGGGACTTGCGCTATCTAGCTTTGTAGAATGGAACTATGGAAGAAACTAGGGTCGCTCTATAGCGTGCGTAGCGCGCCGAAAATTTTGTGTTCTCATTAGAGAAATTGTTCTCATGAGAGCAAAAAACGGGTAAAACGAAACTGTAAACTATCGCGATTTTGGGGGGGGGCCAAAATGACATTTGGTCCCCCGTCAAAACACATTGGGGGGCCATGGCCCCTCTGGCCCCCTGCTTCCTACGCCACTGTGACAGGTTGTAGACCATATTGGAGATTATACATTGTATCGAAACCATCCCGACTACCCGATGAAATACCGGTAGCCAAACATTGCTCCGTGAGTCTCTCACCAATTGAACGTACCGCATGACACACACAAGAGAATAGTAACTAGGCTTTGAGATATGAGATGAATTTATGACCTCTACATAAACTACTTTCTCTACATGTTACTTGGAAAGGTGGAAAGGATTTGCGTTATCTAGCTATGCAGAATGGAACTATTGAAGAAACTAGGGCCCCTCTATAGCGTGGGTAGCACTTCGAAAATTTTGGGTTCTTATTAGAGAAATTGTTCTCATGAAAACAAAAAACAGGTAAAACGAAACTGTAAACTATCGCGATTTGGGGGGGGGGCCAAAATGACATTTGGCCCCCCGTCATAACACATTGGGGGGCCATGGCCCCCCGGTTCCTACGCCACTGTACAGTATATGTAGCCTTTACAGGCTTTTTGATTTTGGAAAATATGCAGTGATATTTGTAGATCTATCTGGCATTAAACTGTGTCAATTGCAGTGTTTACATGCCTTAACACGCTTGTGATTTTTCAGTTGGGTTTTGAGTTCTTGAATTATTATGCTCTTCTCTTACTGTACCTTTTGCCTTTGTAGGGTAAGGAGGTTTTGTGGAAGCAGATGAATGTGATAAAATTTGAGTTCTTATTTTTAACAGACAAGAGAAATTGTGTGAGCTACACAACAGCATTGCTGTTCTAGTTAAAAATCTGTGAAGTAAAAGAGATGATACATAGTACCATTTAAGAGTGCTGCAGTACTGGGGTAGTTTCAGTTTTGCCTTTAGTCTAGGAAATTTAGAATTTGTTAATTTAACATAGTATTGGATAATTGGGTATTTATTAAACTCAGTAAATATTACCAGTTCCCCCATTTTTGGGAGTGAATTTACTGTAGAATTGTTGGAGGCAACAGAATATACCACCATAAAGAGTCTGTATACTGACATACTGTACAGTATGTTTGGAGTATGAAAGGGCTTTGCCAACTCCTAATGTTAATGAATGGAAGCTCAGCCTGTAACCTTGTGATGTGTCTGTGATAGTTTTGGTGATAGCTATTGAAAGAGGACACACCTTTTTTATTTATGAGTTGGGTGGAAACTCCTTAGATACCATAATATTTTGGTGACTGACAATACATTGCATTGTCACATAATGAGGCCTTAAGTTGTAACGGGGTACTAACTATTGACGAATGCAAAGCTGCTCTTGATTCTTTTCATAACTGTAAAAGCCCTGGCACTGATGGCCTATCAGTAGAGTTCTATAAGTATTTTTGGCCTCTCATCGGGACTCTTGTGACCGACTCACTAAATTATGGTTATGGAATTCAGCACCTTTCAGACGATCAGAGTCGTGGTATTATTTCACTTTTGCCAAAACCTGATAAGGATACTACATTAACTACTAATTATCGACCAATTTCTTTACTAAATGTAGACTATAAGATCAGTTCGAAAGCCCTTGCTTCTAGAATAAAGAAAGTTATCCCTAGCATTGTAAATCCTAATCAAACAGGCTTCATAAGAGATAGGTTTATTGGCGAGAATATTCGCTTTATTCTTGATAGTATTGATTACTGTAATATTGCAAAATTGAATGGTCTTCTGCTTCTAGTGGATTTCGAAAAAGCTTTCGATCGTTTGGACTGGAATTTTATTTTTGCTTGTTTAAACTTCTTTAACTTCAATGCAGGTTTTGTTAAGTGGATTCGTACGTTATATCAAAATGCTCAAGCATGTGTATAGTAACGACGGATACTCGTAATCTTATTTTAAACTTACAAGGGGGGTAAGGCAGGGCTGTCCACTCAGTCCCTACATCTTTATTATCTGTGCCGAATTATTGTCCATTCATATAAACCAGGCCTATCGCATTAAGGGGTTATCTGTTATGGGCAAAGAGGTTAAAAGTTTGCAGTATGCAGATGATATCTCGATCTTTTTAGATGGGTCTTATGAGTCCCTTGCCTCTACCGTCGAGGTTTTTAAAATTTTAGAACTTTCTTCAGGCCTCAAAGTAAATTATGGTAAGACCAATATTTTTCCTCTAGGTCCTCTGGTAAGAAAAAAATCTCAATTTATAAATTTGTTTCGCTTTAAATGGACTTTGGGGCCAGTAACCGTTCTTGGTGTTACCTTTACCAACTCTAGGGACTCTTTATTTCGAATTAACTTTGTTCCTAAGCTCTCACGACTCAGATCTGTGTTAAATTTGTGGGCTCAACGTGATCTCACCCCTATCAGCAGAACTACAATTGTCAAATCTTGTGGGATATCTCAGTTAGTATACCTATTTCAGATTCTCCCAGATCTACCGCTTTCTTTCATTAAGCAAGTGGAGCAGGTTATCTTTCACTTCATATGGTCTGGGAAACCGGATAAAGTAAAGCGTAATTCCATGGTTGCCCCCATATCACAAAGCAGTCTAAATATCACTCACCTTATAAGCTTTATTCGAAGTTTAAAATGTAACTTGGTAAAACATTATCTTACAGGTGGAGACACTTTATGGAAAATTTATTTCGATTATCATATGAGGAATTATGGTAAAGGTTTGCTTTTTCACTGTAATTTTAAGCCATAGGACATGTTCATAAACAGCCCTTTTGTAAAAGATGTTTGTAGTGCTTGAGCACATTTTCATTTTAAAGAGCCGTGTAATGACTTTGGTAACCAGTTAATATGGAACAACAGGGTAGTCAAAGTTTTTCTGAGTAGCAGGCTACACAGGCTCAAGTAGGCAGCGTACCTGGAAGCACTACCTTGTGCACGTGTAGCGTGCCCGGTGAGCGCGAAGCGGGAAGCCCATACGGGTGGGGTCCAGGGCCTGTCTTAAAGCCCCTGGTGGGCACAGGGGAAACACTCCGGTGGGGGCCCAGGGGTAAAGCCCCCGGAAGCTCCTAGGTTTTAGTGTTTCATAAGCCCCTAAAAGACTGTTTCTAGAGGAATATTTAAAATATTATTGCTGGTGTTGTCGACATACACTTCCAGCTAAAAAAATGCTGTTCTCCTCCATCTTTCAGTTTAGTTACTCCTCCCCCTGGGTTTAAAATTCCTTGTTTAGTCGATTTTCTATGAACAACTCTCCACAGTGATACAGTAAAAGAACAAGTAGTCCCTGACCTGATGCATGGGTAGGGCAGGATACATCCCCTTAACAAAAGGTACCAATGAATGTAAATTAATCCACTTCCATGCATTTTTCTCAGGCATTGTACCTGCATTTCAGAATTTTGGTACAGAAATTTACCGATTCTGTGCATTCCTATGCCCCCCCCCTCCCCTTCTATTGAACATAAATATCACAGCCAATGCTTAGTCCAGGTACTAGTACCCAACCCCTGTGGTTTAAAACCCAATGCAAGGCATTTGTGTATCCAGAAAGGTTGGGCAGGGTCATAGGGAGAAAAATTTATTCTGTACGTTCCTATGATATCCCACCCACTTCAATAAACCAGAAACATACATTCCATACTAAACCTACATTGTGCTAGTGTGAATGCCTGTTTGAAGGCATTGATATGCTGAAAATAATAGGTTGAATTTGCCCCTTTTCCCCTAACTATGTACACATCTATGATTGAGGCTAATGTAAAAATGCTCCTAAGTGTTTATTTTAATTGTATAAACTTCTGACAAGCAAACTCTTCTTAAAGGTCAAGAGCAGTCGCCCCAAACTTATTTTGAAGCAACAGCTAAATCTCACAATTTTCTTCTTATTTCTCTTCAAAGTATCTTTCATAATATTTTAGGACCTCAGTATTTCATATTCAAGGTAAACCAATCAGTTACTTCTAGTGAATTTCACATTTGAGGAGAAAAAATATTGTCACATGACTCTAAAGAGCCAATCATGAAACAGGACAGTCTACTACACTACTTCAGGTTGGGGTGACTGCATTTTCCCTTTAACAATACATAAGAGAACAAGTAAAACACTAAGTAACACGTGAAAAACAAAAACATCAGAAACAGTGGGCACTGTTCTCCTGTGCACCTGTATGAATTCATGAAAATCACTACTTCAGAAATAAAGCTATAGGTAAAGTTCGTAAAGTAGGCCTATACCTGCATATAACACGTTAGGCAATGGCAAAAGTGCAGTGCTACTCCAAGGGCGTAGGCTGCATTTGGCATGGGGAGGTGCACATTTCAGGAGGTGGAACCAGGAAGAATATCTAAGCGGAGCGCCAGCATTGCTTGGTGCGGAGCATACAAGAAACTTTTCGGTTTTTAAATCCCCCAGATGGCCGGAAACAGCATTTCAGGAGACTTAAGCCACATGTACCCAGCCTTAAAAAAAGTGATCCCCTGTCTGCCGTTTCTCAATTTACTTGAAATAGTACACGAATTGTTAATGCATGTCTTTTTTATTCAAATTAAAATGTCGCAATATTCATATTCTAAATTGATAGGTATTCCCAAGGCTTTCAGACTTTGACCTCCGCTGACCTCAAATGACCTTGACACAGATTAAGAGCTCAGTTATACTCTCATGTCAAATAGTAACTCAATGACCTATTTTCCTCTTCAGATATCATTCCTACCAGGGGCGTCGTGCAAAAATAATTTTTTATGGGAGGGGGGCTATGAGCGGTGACTGTCCGAAAGACTATCTAAGCGGAGCACCACCATCAGTTGGCGCGGAGCGTACAGAAAATTTTGAAAAATAGCGACCCCTCAGACAGCCGGAAATGGCATTTTCCAGGTTTGTTAGTAGAATCAAAGCAGCCGTTATTTTGAATTTTCGTTTTGCAATAAAATTTTCACTTGATCAATAAAAAAATTATCAAATTGCAAAACGATCAGAAAATTTCCAGATAAAATGTAAAACTACCATTGCATGAAATGCAAGCTAATATTTGGGAAATGAGCTTCTATGCGAGGACGTATCATAAATCAACACTAAGAACGTAGTTCACCTTTCTTCCTCGAAAAACTGTCGAAAATTGTAAGCTGCGTTTTACGTTTCTCTGTCATAATTGTTTCTAATCACTGTTCCTCAGTGCGTGCGCAGGTGTAAGGTGAGGGCAGACTGTGAATCACCCGACTGACATTGAGAAAAGTCAACTGGTTAGAAACAAAATGATGCCTCCTTCTGGAACAAGGGCGTAGCCAGGTATTTGTCAAGGAGGACCAAGTCCATAAACAGACTGTCAGTGCTCCGCGCCACCATGAGTTGGCGCGGAGCAGGAAAATTTTGGCCCGAAATGCCTCCCACATCGCTGGAAATGACACTTCCCAGGCCCATTTACCAGATATAAATGGGGAAATACCAGCATTATTGTAAGAATTAAACTTCATAAATTACCAAAATATGCCGGGGGGGGGGGGAGTGGGTGACTGTCCTCTTCTTCTCATTGGCTTCGAGCTTGCACAATGACCAATATGAAGGTAAATACCTTTATAAATATATGATTTACCGTTTTTCTCAGAAACTACTGTTATTTGTTTAGTGGTTAACCTTCAAAAGAAAAACAAGTTTTAATTGAGGGCCGCCAGGTCTGATTTTTCGCTGTCCTGGGGGAGGGCCTAAGGGGAAGGAGTGTCCCAATCCCCTTTGGAAAAGATTTGCTTTTGGAAAGCAGGCTGAGATGCAAAATGGTGCCACTATTTTTAAAACATCTTGAAGCATATTAAAACACGCATGACGGCCAATCGGGAGGAGGGAAACGGTGCACCTTTTGCTCGGCCAGACTCGGTCAGACTGCTTCCGACTTTCCCCTACTAGCTGATTGTCCACCGACTACTTACACCAGTTCGGTATTAACGCTCATAACATATAAGTAGCTATTCACATAATTAAATTGGAACTGATTCTGCTTTTTTAGTCGGAAATGGCTAATTATCACCAACTATCTCACCTTTCTGTCCATGTACGACCTGCCCTTCATCCAAAGATAATTTGCATGAAATGAAAGAACAGCCTTCCCCAGCAAAATGACCTAACCATGCAACGGGGTAACATAACTCCATTGAGTTATATTTTCCGAAAACAGTTAATTTCTCGTATTAACTGGACATGTGAAGGATTTTAAATGCATTTTTACACAAAATTTTAGGACACCTTTGACAAAATTTGGGCCACAATGGACACGACGCCACTGACTCCTACGAGGTTTCAGAGACTTTTTTGTTCTTCAGATATTCCTTCTACAAGGTTTTTCAAGACTTTGACCTCTGCTGGTCACCTAAAATAACCTTGAGCTTCAAACAGAAAACAATAGGGTTTTTCCTCAAGTTTACATGGACAACACATGATCCGTCAATTTTATTATTTACAAAATACTTAAATATCTTAACTCTCAGTCTGAGAGATAATCATTGGACTAAAAATAAGTTTGGGATTGAGTAAAACCCGAGCTTCCACACGCACACTAAGGCAATTTGGATAAATGAGAGACTGTCTTTGGGTTCTCAGCACATATAGAGATACCGTGGCTCTAGACCTTCATATATATCAAGGCGCATCCTGTAATTCAATTACCAAACTTACCGATGTAGGTTGGTGTGTGGACAAAAGTCATGTTCGTCCTTGTTTTCACAGCTGTTGAAAACAGAAGGAGTGCATTTTTCTGTTTCCCAGGCCAGAGCGGAACTCCTCTGCCTCAACGGGTGGGTGCACGTGCACCCAATGCACCCCCCCCCCCAGCCTACGCCCTTGTATAACTCTGTGGAAAATGCCCCGCAAGGAAAACCTCTCGAAGTAAATCATGCGAATATGTTACTGATTGTTATTTGAGAGTCTTTTATACATGTGATATGAATCCTTTTGCCGTTCTTGACCACTTAGGGCTTTTTCTTTTCGATAGTTCCAACGAACGGTCTTGCTCTTGGAATGAGTGATGCTGTGTACTAAATATATGCAGAGAGCAGTAGTTCAAATGTGCGATCGAACCGTTAATTTTGGGACTGAAATATCCTCATTTAGGGGGGTCAAAAAATCCGTGTACATGATCACACATGCTATTAACTATGGCTGAAGGAGTAACGATGGTTTAAATCATCTTTGCAAACTATTTCAAAATGATACGAACAGTTAAAATTTTAATTGAAAGTTCGTCTCTTAACGAGCCTGGCATACTGTGTGTGTGATAATCAAGGATTGCCTTCGTGGCCTATCTTTATTGTAATGACAATGTGAGCATGCAGAATGAAGGATAAACTGATTTAACATTAGAATGTAGTCAATGTACCTTTCGCGGGGATTAAATATCTCTCAGTGTGACATTAGCACTGCAGTACGTACAAATACGCATATGTAGTCCGCATGTTGAAGACAGCTGCTCGGTGTAATGTGTAGGCCAACTCTTTGAAGTATCAAAGTTGCATATGCGTGCTATTCTGCAGCCCGCATTTCGGCAGTGACGGTGCGGGAAGTTCTGTTACACGTGCGCGATCTCCGATCATCAATTCTTTTACGGGATTGTAACTGATGTCCCTTTTGGGGGTTGGCAATTTTAGAACCGATGATATAGTAAAGTATGTGATCAATTCATGTGCAGATTGTATTTGAAAAAAAAAAAGAAAAAAAAAAGAAAAAGTGGAAGGTTGCAACTAAATTTTTTTGACATCCAGTGAAGAGTAGGCGGCGGCAAATGAGGCTGTAGGCGGCGATTTACCGCCGGTGACCGGCTACTTTTGACTACCCTGGAACAATACTTATATTAGAGTTAGCAAGAAGATGATACTGTATTTTACAAGTCATTTTATGACAAAAATGTAAAATACGTTAAAGACTTAATGGATAGGAACGGTAGACCGTTACCTTACTGTTCGTTTAAGGAAAAGTACAATATCAGGTGTTGTCCCTTTACTACATATTTCGGTATCATCTCTGCCATTCCAAAAAGCTGGAAAAATAATGTGTACAATGACAATAATGACACCAATAGACCCTTGTTAGAAAGTATTGTACCAAAGCGTTACATGTCTAGACTCATATACAGACACATTATACAGGAGGTAATTGTTCAACCCATAGCTGTTGGAAAATGGTCTTATAATTCTTTTCATGATATTGAGCTTTGCTGGGATACTATTTTCAGAGTTGCTTTCTGCTCCGTAAATGAAAGCAATATTCAATACTTTCAATTTAAATTTTTGCACAGAATTCTCGGCATTAATTATTTACAATACAGGCTTAAGTTGAGAGAGACTCCACTATGTTCTTTCTGTAATGAAAACTAGGAAACCAGTGATCATCTTTTTTGGGAATGTGATGTTACTTCTAACTTTATTTTAGATATGGAACAGAAATTTGGGGGGCATCAATTCACATTTCCTAAGCAAGATATTTTCTTTGGCTATAAATTTTTGTTAAGACACCCATATAATTTTTTAATTCTCCACGCTAAGTTTTACATTTTTCAGAAAAAACTGAGTCTTGCTGCACCAAAGATAAGTGAATTTTATCACAAGTTTAAGTTTCCTTTACAAGTTGAAAAGTACTTACAAGAGTCTAAGAAACGCCCTTCGTTCTCAGTTCAAGAGTATCAAGACGCCTTCTGTAATTGTTATGATTTGTTTAATTAGTATTTCTTTACATGTTTTAAATTTTGCCCTGTATCATTTACTTACAGATTGATGATTAAAATGAACCTTGAAAAGGTATTCTGTTATGGTACAATTGACTTGTATATATGGTTGAAGATAAAAAATTGAGTTGACTAATACAGTAAATGGAGGAAGAAAAAAAAAGACAATACATTGCATTGTATGACAATTTCAAATAATGTGGGTTGGTGGAGGGATCTGGAATACAGCTCCTTAAATTCAGTGCCAGGATTTGATGATACAGTACTGTAATTGAGACATGTAATTCTCAGGATCATGACAATCAGGGAATTTGCTAGAGTTGGTCATGGCAAGAAAAGGTAGGCCTGTAACAAAGATTTTTTAAGTCTTTTGTTGTAATTCTTAAAATATTATTGGCTGTGATAATTTCCTTGGTGTTTAAAACCTTGCCAAAAGAGTTATTTTAAGAAAAAGACTGTACTGTTTATCTACCAAAAGAAAAAAAAAACCAACCATAAATGTATTTAATTTGTAAGACACCCATGCTTCTACTATACTGTGGATCAGGGATGTCACCATGCCAGGCAGAGCTGGGCAGCCCCCGCCCAGGACTGGTGAATTGCGCCTGCCACTCATGTTAAAAAAAAAGAAAAATTGCATCCAGCACTTTTTCCCAGTAATGGTACTATAATTTTTATAATATTTGAAAGTAATTTGGATGTACAGTAACCTTAATCTCAGAATGAGTTAGATTTAGAGTTAGATGCGGTTTTCCAGCTGAGTTTGTAACCAGTTGGTTTAAGTCGGGCCAGCCATGGCCTTTTTTCCAGTTGTGACTCACAGGCCTGTTTTCCCAACTCCATTTCTTAGGGTGAGCACCAAGCACAATGGCAGTTGGTTCCATTTTTAAAGTCTTTGGTATGACCCAGCTAGGAGTCGAACCCCGGCCAATTGGAGCATTAATTTAGAGTGTAGAAAAATATCAACACCTTCTCTAAATCCCAGAACGGTGATCACTAAAAGGGTCACGGTCAAGAATTACCCGGCACTAAGTTTGGCCTGGTGACATCCCTGCTGTAGATTAGCCTAGCCAGTGCCCTAACCATGATTCAATTTCTGTACCTAAAGAGAGAGAGAGAGAGAAAAAAAAATGAAAGTTGCAATGTCGTTTGCTCAGCTTTGCCTGGTAGGGTTTAATTGTCAGTATACAAGGCTTGTCGAATGAGAAGACAAGCACCAACACTAATGGTGCAGGTGCACTTCTCTACAACCCTATTTCTTTACTGTATAATATACAGTGTTGTAACGAGTCACTCAATTTTGCAGTCGAGTCAAGTCATTTACTACTTTCAGTGTGACTCGAGTCGAGTCAGTGACTCGAGTCACTGTAGTATTTTTGTGAGGAAAATTATGATACAATTGCTCGAGTCGTTTTCCTTCTGAAAATTAGCGACTCGAGTCATGACTCGTTACAACACTGATACTATACATCAATGTTTATTGCAACCCTTAAGGGGTCACCAAAGATAAACAAAATGGTGGTTCTCTTAATGCTTGGGCTATGTATGTGCCTGAAGTGAGGTTGTCAGAAAACTTTCCATGAGGCTGTCATAAAACTTTTCATGAGGTTGTCAGAAAACTTTTCATAGGATAGGAAGTACTGTAGCCCACTGTCCTGGGCCAAAATGTTTCAGTACCATTGCCTCCCTGTCTCTGTTGATGATAACGCAAGTCTGTGATGCAGTTCTGACAAATTGTTTCATTATTTTAGTACTACTTGCATGGTGCCTACTGTATACTACACTTCCAGTTTTTGCTGAATATGAAATATCGTGGTGAGAAAATAAAGGTTTTTCAACTAGACTTCTTAGTCATTCATTGTCAGTTGGATAAACAGAGCTACACAGGGCTCGAAAATAAGCTTTTCCTCTCTGAAGCTAAAAACAGCTTCTGACGACCCTCATTCTGAAGCTTTTCTGAAGCTGTTTTTCTATTGCCTGGAGCTGTTTTCAATTTTTCAAAGAAAGCACTGCTCCCTGCATGTAACATTCTCTGATCTTCTCCCGAATGTCACTTGTGCGTAATTTAGTAAACGACATTCAAAATAACAGAGACAGGAAATAAAGACGGAGCATTTTTTCGGTGTAACACCAAGTAGTACTAAGCATGGTGTGGTCAACTCCATGTCTGAAAAACTTGAAAGGGGCAGGAGGGGCTGGGTGCAGGTTTAGATTGACCTCAGTGGCACCTTGAATGTGGAGAAGAGGTAGGGGGTGGGCACAGGAGTTCTTAAATTTTATTGCTTCATGCATCTGGCGCTATTTTTAGCGCCAAACAAACACCCACTTTTCCGGTTGTCTAGTGTAGTTGCGCCAGAGCGCCAGTCTGTTTTCGAGCCCTGCTACGTGTACAGTACAGTATGTTCCCATGGAGTTTGTAAATTGCATACAGTGTATACACATGTATGGCTTTTTGTTACATCTCCATAAGGTGTTTCTGTCATATGGGGCCAGCATTGTCAGGTTTTTAAGGCCAGTCACACTGCACTGACCTGACCATCACCTGACACAACTCATACCAACTACTCATCGAGGACTAATTGGAAGCATTTGTGGCTTCCTAGTCATGAAAGCAGTCAGGTTACAGTTGGATCGTGGGTCTGCCACACACTGCCCAGACCTGACTGCCACCTGGTTCACTCATGTTGGTTACCCCCATCCATGTGAGGATGCCCATTTTGGCTCTCTACAACCATCACCTGATTCCACAGCATTTCTTTCGTGGTTATCCAAAAGAATTGGGTTGCGGTTGGTCTGTGACAGCCACATACTTTCATGACCTGACTCAGTTGTGGTGCAATAGCCTTTGACTCCACAATGAATATCAAACGTCTTTGATGTTCCTGATTTAGTCACAATGAAGGCAAGACTGTTGGATCGCAGTCAGATCAGGAACAAAATTTGACTTGACCACGACTGGACTGGTTTTCAGTTGCACTACACTATGAAGGTCACAGTTTAATCCCATTTACATCAGTGCAGTGTGTGCCAGCCTGTAGTCATTATGCAGGAAATTTTGCATTGCACTTTCTGTTGGAACAATCTTTAAAGAGTATGTGGAAAATGCAGTGAAATGAGTCAACTTGTAACAAATTAATTACAAAGATTTTAGTGTAATGATCATTTTGTAAGAACTTAAATTTTGTTTTTGTTTAAATGACAGTGCTGATGAAGAAGTTTTTGTATTAAGTAAAAGTATATTGGAGATTTGATGTGGAAATTGTGGGAAATTTTACTTGCTTGCCAGGGAAAAACCTTTCTTTTTTGTATCCCAGGTGCAGGAGCAATATGTGCTGAAGTTAGATGTTTTTGATATTAGAAGGTGAACTTTACCTTTGTTCTGAAATGTGGAAATTTGGAAGAAGATATTTTATATGACAAGTATCAATCTGGGCTGTAATCATTTGAAGGAATGTTTCAGTTGCACAGTTCTAAATTGGTATTGGCGATTTAAAGCTACAAAGGATTTGTGTGTCAACTTTTCTTTAGTTGTTTAGGTATGTTTACAAAACTAAACTTTAATTCTGTGACAACAAGAGGCAGAGAAGGCCTATGACTTTCAAACTACAATTTCACATGGAGTGGAACGCCAAGTCAACAGTTTTGATCAAATTTGGATTCTTTTCCCATGGAAGGCCAGTTCAAATGGAAAACTTGATTGCCCTTGGATGGAACTTAACCACCCCAACCCTTACTGTGACCTGGCTAGGAATGGAGCCTGGAGCATCCTGGCTGCAAAGCCAGGCTACTTCATATGCCACCATGTTAATCAACTGGGCCATACAGTGTTCGATTTTAAGGAATTTGCAATGGTTGTCCAAAGGACTACCATTTTGTAAAATTTGGTTGTCCTGCACAAAATAAGGTAGTCCCACTTCTACTCTTTGTAGCAATCATGGAATTGGAAGCACATCACCATGTGTCCCCAAATTTAGTGGCTTTCACTTTAATACACCGAATAAGAAATCCCAGATATCCATGGAAGTGCTCTCTCAATAGCCTATACAGCAGTGTGTGATTACTAATTTTATGGGGCAAGCAGCTAGCACCCAAAACAAGACATTGGCATTTTCTGAAAGGTTGAGGGGAAGGGACCGGTGCCACGGAGGGGAAAAACAATTCATTAATTGCAATGAGATCCCCCTCTTCAACAGTACTGGTCAACATTCACATGCCATACTAAAACTATAGTGACAATACCCAATGTTGTGGAAAATTGATGACATTCTGACAGGGAAAGGGTCGTTGGGGGACATTGACCTTAGCAAGTTGGATTTGCCCCCATCCCCAATTGTATGAACTCATCTATGATTGATTGGAAATTTGAGTATGATTGATAAGGCACTTGAGTAGTATCAGGTTCCAACAGCTCCTTTGGTTTTAGATTATAATGGAATCTTGAGCTTGTGCCACTCTCTCATAACACTAAGGTATAGGCCCCCCTTAGGAAAAATGCTCTTTAATATTAGATTTATTGTGAGAACCGTTGACAAGCAAACAATGCTCAGCAACACGTAAGAAGAGACGCAGAATATTAAGGAACGGCCTATAAATGCAAAAAGTAAAAAACATTAGAAAATGGTAGGCTATGTTCTCCTTTGGACTAGTAAAGTTCATTGTGATAACTCTTCAGAAATACAGCCTTAGGTTAGGTTCGTAGTGTAGACCTGTACATACTGTATATATTACATGTTAGGCTAAGGCCAATTGCAATGCCACTCTTAAGAAAAGCACCTCGCAAGGAAAACCTGCTGGAGTAAATCTTGCGAATATGTCTCTGATGGTTATTTCAGAGTCATTTAAACATGCCATCCAATTATTTTTGGCCATATTGTCCATTTAAGGTTTTTTCTTTCGAAATTTCTGACGAAGGGTCTTGGAAGTAGTGATGCTATAGCCTATGCCATATGTGTACAGAGTGCACTAGTTAAGTGATCCAGAGCTCTGTAAATTTCGGGATTAAAATGTCCTCATTTGAGGACTACAAAAAGTTTTGTACATGATTACTGATACAATGAAACTATCACTAAGGAAATACCAAGAGCTTAATTTACTTTTTCAAACTATTTTCAGCTTAAGTACGTACATGTGAAATCGGGATCAAAAGTTAAGTCTTTGTAATTTCTGCATTCTTTACCTATGAGTGTAAAGGACTGCCTTCGTAGCTTAGTTTCTTGTGATGGAAACATGGCGTGCATTAATACAAAATGGTGAACAAAGTAAAGGTATAAGTTCAAATTGCGGGTTAATATTTGTAGCTTCCACGGAGAAATTCACCTCCTCGGTGTACAGTGCAGGCCTGATGGAGTTCGTCCGGGGCACTCTTCAATAGTCACATTTCGATGCAGTGACTATGTGGGAAGTTGTAGTATGCATGCGTGATCACCGTATTTTGCAAGTAAAATTTTGTGATTGGATTTCTAAAGTTCCTTGTTCGCGCAATTTACTGCTCTGCTAATGTAGACATGAATGTCTTTCAAAAGATTTGGTTGTCCCGACGGACAACCTCACACACTTGTTTTTGTAGCATCTGGTAGTCCTGCAGAATTTTTGGTTGTCTCGGGCACCAGGACTACCGTTAAAATCGAACACTGCCATAGCACTGGTACCCAGTATGCCCGTAGACAAAGTTCTTTCGAATGAGTAAATGGTGCTAGTTCGATCAACTGCCAGAGTGAGCTTTTCACAAAAAAACAGAACTTTCAAAGTATTTTCTTGCTAAGAGTGTGTTAATAATTGTCATCTTCTTTTTGTCTTGTGTACACAGATCTGTGGTCTCATTCTCTGGCCAGCAGAGGTCACAAGGTGTAGAAGCAAAAAGTGAGGTTAGTAACATTTCACAGTTGAAAATTTGCAGCACCCATGGCATTTTCCAGTTGACCATTGAGTGACCAACCACTCTACACCTGTCATTTGAAAAGTTAGATATATTCCGACCTGAACAAGAGGGGAAGGGGATCCCTTCCAGCCATCTGATTTCTTGTTTTAGTGCAAAGAATGATACAGGTGCATTCAGGTCAGTCCATTCCATTTTGCCAATTAGCTAGTTGAATTTGGAAGTATTAAATATGAATTAAGTACATGGATATTACACATTCAAGGCCAATTCTTTAAAAAATTTTTACATTTTCAAAAAAAAAAAAAAAAAAAATTTAGTAGCTCCAACCTTATTAAGTATAATACATGAGTTCACTGACTGTTTTTGATTTCTTCCAGATGGTAACAAACCCCCAAAATACTATTTCTCAATTTAAGAGATTAATTGGAAGAAAATTCAATGATCCAGCTATACAAGAGGAACTTAGTAAATTCCCATACAAAGTCATAGAGATGGATGGAGGAGGCATTGGTATACAGGTAAGACAATGGACTCCTTACCCCATGACCTTACTTTGCTGTTGGTCATTTTGATTGTTTGCATGACAGCATTTGAAAGCAATTTTTGGATAAATTATGAATTGTAATCACCTTTTCCTTTCTCAACAGTTTAGTTTTGGGGAATTTTACCATACTGATTGGCCATTCTTTAATTTGTACCCTTCTTTTCTGTCTAAGAAAAAAAATGGAGGAACCAATCGTTAATTTCTTTTAGTGCCAGTTCAAGTACATGACTGGAGGAATCTACGTCCTACCCTCCAACCTGAATAATTTCAAACCATGACAATTACCTCTCAGACAAGTTACCCCACCAGAAAATTTGGAATTGTCCTGGATGGGGATTGTCTGGATGGGAATCATCTTGGGAGGAATTGTCAAGGAGGAATAGACAAGTTGGGAAACTTCGATTAACAATGCATGCTGGGAAGGAAAGTGTACCATAACAGACACTGCATGTGCAAGAGAGATATTTTGTATAATCAAGCACAATTTTTGAGTTTAAAAACTGTGGTTTTCAGAATAGTTTTCAGAATGACAGGAAATTGTGGAAGACAAAAACAACAGTCGCTCAAAGCCTTTGTATCTGTGTGAAATTGTCCATGGACTTTGTGGTACTACATGGTCTACTTGGTACAGCAAAATGTAATTTCCCAACTCGTCTATTGTTTGCGAGAGTTGTCCAGGAACCACACTGATAAGTTGCTTAATAGAGAGCAGGTTATGAAACAATGGTTGTTGTTTATGTGTTTGTATTTTTGGTTTGTATCAGGTTCTCTATCAAAATGAAGTGGAAACTTTCAGTCCCGAGCAAGTCACAGCAACATTTCTAACGAAACTTAAAAGCACCGCTGAAGCCGTCTTGAACACCAAAGTGGTAGGCTGTGTGATATCAGTAAGTTACCAGTCCTTTCTGTGTAGACTTGGGTGACTCCAAGAATTTTGGATTCAGGTACCCATTGCCCTAGTACTCAAGTAGTCGTAACTCCAATGGAGTTGCGACTCCTACAATGATGTCATAATTGAAGCAGGAACATAATACTTGAGTGGCCATATACTGTCAACTACTAGCCTACCAGTGAGTATTAATAACACCAGTGGACCTGCACTACAGGCTTCTAAAAGGCTGTGGTGCCCAACTGACAATGTCAGAGAATCATTGTGGCCAACTTAATTGAAAACTTGCGATTGAATGGAGAGGGCAAAAGAGCCAGTTGTGTTTAGCACTGCATTGAAACCTGGGTCATTCCATGTCAAATCAACCAAATTTGGAGAAAGTGGTTGCTCGACTGACTTAAAAAATTTCAAATTTTTTCTATGTGTAGGCTACCATGAAAAATGCATACTCTGAAATTTTTAGCCAATTTGATCGAATTTTGACCGATTTATGGCATTTTGAAAGTTCGCGAATTTGCAGCAAATTGACATTTTGGCATTTTTCTCATTTTTGAGGTATGATATCTCAGTAAATATACATTACACCACCCTGAAATGATATAAGTGCATAGATATTACTCCATAGAGTAGGAAAATGTAATATGATACCCTCCCAGTGTTGCATTGTGAAGTTACAGTAATTTGAAATAGCCAAAATATGCTAGTTTCACCATTTTCGTCAAATAAATTAACACGTTTGGAGATAAATATCTCCAAGAGTGAGATTCCTAGACACCTGTTATTTTTGGTTCCTTGCGTTAGCAAAAGGAACCTATGTAGTCAGCTTGGCGTGTGTGTGTGTGTATGCGTGTGTGTGACACTTGCTTCGGTACGCTGTATCTCAACAAGGGAAAGTTGGACTAAACTGAAAATTGGTATATGGATCTGTCATAGTGAGAAGGTGTGCCCTATTGTTTTTGGTGGAGGTCAAAGGTTATGTGGGGTCACCAGGGGTCAAAGACCGAAAACCTTGCTTACACGATATCTCAAGGTAGGAAGCTTGGATAAATTCCGTACTTGGTATGTGGATGCATTATGGTGAGAAGATGAATGCTGTAGCTTTTGGTGGAGGTCAAAGGTCATCTGGGGTCACCGGGGGTCAAACACTGAAAACTTGTTGTTAACACAGTATCTCAAGGTAGGAAGCTTGGATAGATTTCATACATGGTATGTGGATGACTTATGGTGAGAAGATAAATCCTGTCATTTTTGGTGGAGGTCAAAGGTCATTTGGGGTCACTGAGAGTCAAATACTGAAAACCTTGTTAACAAAATATCTCAAAGAAAGAATCTTGGATAGATTTCATACTTGGTATATAGATCCGCCATAGTGAGAAGCTGTGCCATACAGTTTTTGGTGGAGGTCAAAGGTCATCTGGGGTCACCAAGGGTCAAAAACTGATAACCTTGTTGTTAGCACAATATCTCAAGGTAGGAAGCTTGGATTAATTTCATACTTAGTGTGTGGATGCCTTATGGTGGGGAAAATATTTTTTTGGTGGAGACCAAAGGTCATCTGGGGTCATTGGAGGTCAAACTCTGCAAACCTTTTCACTCAATATCTCAGTGAAGGAAGCTTGAATAGATTTATGCTTTGAGGTGTTGCATTAAATCCAGCAGAAAACCCATATGAGTTTTGTCAGATGTCAGAGGTGAAATCACCAGATGAAATCACCAGACCAAATTGCCAAGAATTCCTATTAAAGTCAAATATAAGCACAAAACTGTATCATTCCAGCACATTAAGATCACATTCACCCAATGACTGAAAGATGTGGGACATCTTTCAGAGATGCCAAGTATCTCAATTTTAGTTGAAATTATAGTATTACGATTTTAATCCATAATTCTGCCATTATGAAAACCTGCATCAAATACCGCTTTTTAATATATTGCAGAAGATTCTCTGCCCACAAAGCAGAGGACTTGTGAAAGTTCACTAGACAGACATTTGTCCTTAGATTAGGACATGTGAGCTTGCAGAAATTGGAAATTGGAATTGATTCATTGAATTCTACTATGGGTTGTTAGTTTGATAAAGAGAACTAAGTTACTGATCATTTGGATCAGATACCATTGAGCGTGCATGAATTGTGATTGCTTAATTGAATAAAACAAATTGTAACTGTATACTGTCTGTGTTGATATCCCTTGAAGTGCCTGTATTTCTTCAGAGCAATTTATTTATGCTTGAATGTGTTAACACAAGATGTGCATTGTCTACAGAGCAGATTTTGTGCATCTACAGAAATACTGGTTCATTCAGTAGTTGGCTCAGTTTCATTACATTCAGCAAGGAACCACAGTGCCCATTGGGCTCTTGTTTGTAATTGTTGTATGGTTCATAGACAATATGTAACAGAGTATTCAAGGACTTCCCATGTTGGGTCTGTAAAATACGGTGCCTCAAAAATGCCATTTCGCACTGAAATGCAGCGCCTGGAGCATTTTCGAGAGGTCCGTTACCTATGATGTCACTGTGGTAAATCCCTGATTATTTCTAGAATACATGACCGTACAAAGTTCTTACAAATTACAAAGTTTCAGAGATCTAGGCAATTCAGTCTTCAGTTTATTAGCCTCCAAAGATGCTGCGTCGCACAAAATCACACATTTTCAGCGTAAAAAACGGAAATGTGGAACATGTCGCAAAAATCTGAAAATTTGTTCTAGGACAGGTTTATCCATCCTCTACATGATATCAAAAAACCAGGAGGGTTTTCTTTCTAGTTTTTCTGTGAAAAATCTTCAAATTTGGATATTTCATTTTTTTCATTTGTGCATATATAGCCACACACATACATACATGCACACACAGTGTACACACATTAGTCACACACAACATTTTCAGTTCTCTATAAACTTAAAAAATGACTTTTTATATACCACTGCATGATTTGTATGGTACAAATGCATCTTATCAAATGATGTTAAAACAAGAACCAGAAAGCCGAAAGGCAATAGTGATTCCTTGCTGTATGGGGATGCTTTGTTGCACTGAGGTTTATCCCTCAAATTTATCTTTCACTTATCACTAAGCCAAAGGCTTAGTGATTCATTGACAATGAAACTTAAAAAGCAATCTTCAAAGCACTAATTGCAAGGATATGATACAAGTGAGCACTATTTAAACATATTTTAGCATTTGCTGATGACGTTCTCTCCCTAATCTCATGTTTTGAGGTTACCCTTCTTGAGATAGCTCTAAGTGTGACATACACACACATACATACAGCACACATGGCATCACCGTCGCATGGATGCCTCTAACTACGTCAGGGAATCAAAAGCTTTGTCTGGTCTTGATCTTTCTCAAATTCACATTGTAGGCCTACCCCTATACCCATGCTGAAAAGTTTGTATGCTGTACGCCACAAATTATGTCATGCAACGGGACTTATATTTCACGGTATACTGGTATTTTTGTAAGTACCGGTATGTACTGGTACCGATATGTTACCACCAATCATAAGGTACCGAAGTATCGCTGAGAATCATACCCGACGGTACTGTGAAAACATTTTTAAAAATACAACTGAATGAAATATTACTGAAATATAAATACCATATCCAATGGATAACTGCCTTGAGTTTTATATTACAATATAAACATGAAACGTTCACTTGATAATCATTTTCACCATTCCAATCACAAATTTCACCTCGGAAATGTTAATATTAATGTTATCCCACATCGCTAATGAGTACCCTTGTGATCAGGGCTGGAAAAAATGTTTATTTCCACGAAGGGAGTAAAATTTTCCTCAGTTCTTTCCATATTTTGATGTATAACCAGAAAGCCAAAAGGCTCCATGATTCCTTGCCGAAGGGGGGGGGGGGGTGATTTGTTACACTGAGGTTCATCCATCAAATTTATACTTCTCTACTTCATCATTTTGTATGATGTGGTCACAATTTCACCCCTGCTCACATCAGCTCATGCCACATGACCTTTGAACCAAAACTTGAATAACCAAAAAAACGAAAAAAAAAAAAAGGAAAAACCAGTTTTTGGACTTCAACCTCTGGTGACCTCGAATGGCCTTTGACCTCTGCCAAAAACAATAGGGTTCTCCCTCTTGACATGACAAATCTACATACCAAATATGAAAAGTGTCCACCATTCCTACCTCGAAATATTGCGATTACAAGGTTTTTGGACTTTGACCTCTGGTGACCTCGAATGACCTTTGACCTCTGCCAAAAACAGTAGGGTTCTTCCTCTCAACATGACAAATCTACATACCAACTATGAAAAGTATCGGTCATTCCTGTCTCGAGATATCACGATTACAAGGTTTATGGACTTTGACCTCTGGTGACCTTGAATGACCTTTGACCTCTGCCAAAAATATTAGGATCCTTCCTCTCAACATAACAAATCTACATACCAACTATGAAAAGTATCGGTCATTCCTACCTTGAGATATCGCGATTCAAGGTTTTTGGACTTTGACCTCTGGTGACCTCGAATGACCTTTGACCTCTGCCAAAAACAATAGGGTTCTTCCTCTCAACATGACAAACCTACATACCAACTATGAAAAGTATCGGTCATTCCTATCTTGAGATATCGCGATTACAACGAGTGTCACAAACACATACACACACACATGCATAGTTGTGGTTTACATACTGTTTGAGGACCGTATTGTTTTCTCTATTGTGTTTGCTTCCTTAACCCTAACTTTAACAATAGACTCTCTACTGTTAAACTTCTGAGGACATAGGAAATCTATTGTATTTCCTTCTAAGGACATGAAATCCATTGTTTAGGTCCTCAATCTGAATGGAAAGTAAGTGCGCACACACCCACACACACACACAAGACATCACCATCACATAGATTCCTTGCCTGCCTTCCGCAAGGAATCAAAAAGGAAAATTTCCCTCCATTTGCTAAAATTTCCCTCCAAATGCAAAAATTTCCCGGGAAGGAGCCTCCCAGCTTTTTCCACCCATGCTTGTGATGTTTGTTTTAACTTGAAGGAGAATAAAGTTTGCAAAAAGAGCTTTGTGTTGTATTTGTGACTCATCTAAGCTTAAAACTATTATAGAAAATTATATTATTAACCAATGAAGGATTACAACAATATTTATGAAAAATTATAAATGAAAACATACAGCTTTGTTCAAGTGAGCTTACGGCATAATGGTTTCGTAAGTATAGGCCTACACACTACTATGCATAGTATACAGTGTGCAGATATTTACTAACGTACTGGAAGCACAGCACTAAGTGACTGCTTGCCAGAAGTGCGATTGAACGAAACGTAATCAGGTGAGTACAATTTACCACAAACCCCATTAGCAATATAAGTAAAAAGTAAGTCTAAGTAAAAAGAAGTCTTTCACCCCATGGATTTCTAATTCTATTTTAAAGTCTATACGAAAGAAAACCAAGCTCTGCAGGTCCTTCTTATCTCATCCCAGTGATACAAACAAGCTTATGTATACAAAATACAAGAATATTTTAACGCAAGTAATAAGAACTGCTAAAAGTTACTACTTTGATCATTTCAGTGCAAAATGGCATTTTTGAGGCACCGTATTTTACAGACCCAACATGGGAAGTCCTTGAATACTCTGTTACATATTGTCTATGTACCATACAACAATTACAAAAATAACAGGTGTCTAGGAATCTCACTCTTGGAGGTATTTATCTCCAAACTTGTTACATTATTTGACGAAAATGGTGAAAATTGCATATTTTGGCTATTTCAACTTACTGTAACTTCACAATGCAACACTGGAAGGGTATCATATTACATTTTCCTACTCTATGGAGTAATATCTATGCACTTATATCATTTCAGGGTGGTGTAATGTATATTTACTGAGATATCATACCTCAAAAATGAGAAAAATGCCAAAATGTCAATTTGCTGCAAATTTACGAACTTTCAAAACGCTGTAAATCGGTCGAAATTTGATCAAACTGGCTAAAAATTTCAGAACATGCATTTTTCATGGTCAACTACACATAGAAAGAATTTGAAATTTTTTTGAGTCGGTCGAGCATCACCCTCCGGTGATTTGACATGGAATGACCCACCTGTGAAATAACACAAATCTAAAGTCCAAAATGTGATTTTTGGCATTTTTTTGGCAGTAATGATAATTACCCAGGGAAAGTGGAGTTGCTACTCAACTCCAGGCCAGGAGTTGCGACTCTGAAGTAGAGTGTGGTAACCTGCCCAAGACTATTACTTTGCAATGTTTGATACTTGATGTATGTCCTTCTCTAAATTTTGACCCATAATTAAGATGCTTCTGAAAGAGTAAAATTGCTTGAGATCCGCTTTCAGCTTGTGAAATTATTGTGAATGTGTTTTTGTTTATTAATATGTGCAAGTTTCCCGCTTTCTTTAGATACTGTACTGTTGGCAGTGTCTTCCTTAGTGCTAGAAAATTGTTATGGAAAATGCTGTATAAAGCTTTGGCTGTGTACTGGTAAATTTTTGTTAGTCCTTTACAACTATCAAATTACTATGTAGAATTGTAGAATTCATTAACCTCTTTTACACGATTTACATACACATATACTACATGTCGTGGAGGGCTAGTCTAGCTAGGTGTACTCTAGGTTTGAAGCATAAGTCCTCGGTTTAAACCCCATCTCCAGGGGTCGAAATTCCCGCTGTTCCGCTGTTCCGAGAACAGTGCTTTTAGTGCCGGAACAGTAACTTTCCAAAAGCAACTGTTCCGTGGAACAGTATTTTTCAAGTTCCAGAAAAACACATTGCAACTACACGCATGTATCCTTATCTGTGATGAAGTAATCATGCTGTGAATATCAAAATCCCCTGTAAATTTGCACATCTAGCGATCATTCACCATCATCAGTTTTCGATTCATTCAAATCTAACAATGAACGAGACCAAGTATCAAATTCATAGCTCATTAATCGCACGTATGATATGGGGCGTTTCTTCCTTAAAATATGACATCGTCCCTTTGACTCACTGTGTGAAATGATTGTTGAATCAACCACGCTGTGAAGGACAAGAGTAGAATTACGATTTTACTTAAATTTGCGGCCCAGAAAAGAACATCAGTACGTGTGCTCATATGAAGGAGAACCAACTCATTGCATACAAGAACCTGCTCTTTTCCAGTATATGAAAATTTGGAACAGTGAAATCTGATCCGGAACAGTAGTTTTGGAAAAGGTACTGTTCCGTGGAACAGTGGAAAAAAAATTAAATTTCGACCCCTGCATCTCTGTGAGGAATTTTTCTGGGAAATTTTGGAATAAATACCATTTATCACCTGCATTCTCAAGCATACACTCAGTGATCAAATTATCTTTGATGAACCTTTTTACATGGAGTGAATATGTGTATGAAAAGACTTTTTTAACTTTTTTTTTCCTTGTCAACCCTAGGTCCCTCAGTATTATACAGATGCAGAGAGGAGGGCAGTTATGAGTGCAGTTAACATTGCCAATCTAAACTGTCTAAGAGTGATGAACGACACTACAGCAGGTATAACAAGAATAATGTAACATATGTACATAAAAAAAGTATAAAAAAAGAACTTAACAAAGTGAAGAAGGAAAAAGACTGAAAAGTCATAAAAATTGTTCAAACTGAGTGTGAAAAATTTGAAGTACCTGAACTGTTTCGCTTTCTTGTTCATCTAAATTTACTTTGAAGAATTTCTTCAGGGAATTTTAACATAAATTTTGCCTGACTTGCAGGATGGTGTGAGAGTGAAGGAAACTGCATTTATTTATAGAGTGTTAGAATATCAACATCTGATGAAGGCCTTGGTTTTATAAAGTTATTTGTGTTGGAAAGGATTCTGCAGGAACCAAGTATTAAATAATGTTGTGTCTCTTGGGAAAAATTATCCTTATTAAAAGTTGTATTCCCTGGAAGATAAATTGTTCCATTGGATTAAATTGCAGTTGTATATGTCCTAGTCTATGTAGGTTTGACACATTAGTAAGATAGTAAGAAAACTGATTTCATGTATTTTTAAGAAATATGTTTTATACACAGTAGCATTTCTTAATTTGTATCCAGTTAAATTGTTTTGATAGACTTAAAATTCATTCAGATTGCATGGCTCAGTTCAAAAGGTTACATCTTAATGTATTTTTTGCATGAACATGTTCAGCTTCTTTTGAATCATAGGTGATGACAAAACAGTGACATGATGTTACCGTTTATCCATTCTCTGAGACACGTCAAGTGGATTATCTTCAACCTCCCACCTGCCCCCCATTTTGTCAGTGTTTTACTGACTTCATTGGGATGTCAGGTGTGGTTGGTTGGAGATAAACGTTCACTCGACAAAATCATGTCAGCTTATTCAGGGGGAATCTATTTCTGTTCTTGAATGGAAATAAGGTTCAGTCTGGATTTAGTTTGCATGCTTTGTCAGGGAAGAGAATTTTGGGACTGATCACTTGAATGTCAAAGTTTAAATGGGAATTTATTGAAAAAAGTTGTAAGGAAAATTCATTTAGTAGGGAGGGGTGAAAGGTAGCTGCAGATATGAATTTTTTAACTACTATGCATCAGGTTGCATTTCAACGTAACTTTACTGCATTACCCTGTTATCTTCTTGTAATTTTCAGTTGCACTTGCATATGGTATTTACAAACAAGATCTTCCTGCCCCAGAGGAGAAGCCAAGAAATGTCGTATTTGTGGACATGGGACATGCTTCCTTACAAGTGGCAATCTGTGCATTCAACAAAGGCAAATTAAAGGTAAGACATTCATGATGTACCTTATAAGCAGCAGGCGCATGACACAGAATACGTTTGAGAACTTCACAAAGTTTTGTGAGGGAACTTTGATTGACATGCATTCAAACTATCATGCCCTTCAAATGAAAGGCACTGTGATTGGTCAATTTGTGGTTTGCTGAAGACAATGACAATGACAGTGACAATGACAACAGTTTATTTCCAGTACATACATATACAATACATCACAAAGGATTCACCAGAACAGAAAGAGTACCAGAAAGGGAGGAAAAGGAAGAAAGAAACTTATAGCGTTTTCCTCCGGCTAATATATATTACATATGATGAATAATATTACAACTTAAGGTTCCATGTAAGATAGAAAAGATAAATACAGGAGATAATTACCCAAATTTAAAATATTATGACTGATAAGTAGTGGTAAGTAAACTTTGCTTGTATTTGTATTTAAAAGATGTGAGGGTTTTACAGTTTTTTATAGTTGCATCAATAGAATTCCATATAGTCACACCCGAGTACGAGATACACAGCTGCTTTTTTGTAGTTCTGAATTTTTTTAAATGAAAATTCCCAAAATTTCTAGTATTATAGCGATTTAATGATATAGTGAAATAGTGTTGGAGATTTAATGGCAGCATTTTGTTAAAAACTTTGTACATGTAGATAGCTGTTCTAAATTTAATTAACTGAAAAAAGGGCAACGTCTTTAAACTATTAAACAATAGGGTTGTGTGATCTAAATATTTTGCTTTGCAGACAATACGAATGATTCTTTTTTGCTTGATGAAAATAGGGTTTAAATTTGATTTGTATGTGTTTCCCCACACCTCTACACAGTAAGTAAGATAGGGTATAAACAATGAAAAATACAAAATGTACAAGGACTGAGTATTTAAAACATTCATAACTTTATTCAGAAGGGCGATGCATTTTGAAATTTTCCCACATACCTTTGAAATGTGATCCTTCCATGTAAGTTTGTGATCGATCAAAATCCCAAGAAATTTAGTTGAATAAACCCTTTCAATATTAACGCTGTTTATATGGATATTTAAGGTAGGTTTTAATGCCTTGTTGGAAAAGAAAATATAATTTGTTTTGTCTATGTTCAGGGAAAGCTTATTACAGTAAAACCCCGTTTATCCGAACACATCGGGACCGAAGGTTGTTCGGATAACGAAAAAATTCGGATAAACGGGGTTTCAAGTTTTTGCCTCAAGTACGGTACACATACAGTAAGACAGTGTGTCATCACTTTTCCAAAATAATTCCGAAAAGGCTAAAAATTGCAGACAAAATCCTCAAAAGTATTTCGTTACTGTTTTTTGTGACCAACGATATGACAAATAAATTTTAAGACTTCTAAAACAGAGAGATTTTATTCCTAAAATTCGAGCCTTCGCTCATCTGAATGACCAATGCTTTCTACACACTTAATGAGTGTATGGGCTGAAGAAAAGCTGTAACGATCTGGAGAGGTATCTAGAGTATAAATTCTGCATAAATTTCCAAAAATGTTAGAGACACATGTGTAGGAGACTCTCAAACAGCAGTTCGCAATGTTTTTGTAAGGTCTACTTTCGTCATTTTTAGGTATGAAGCTCACTACGTTACTAACTTTTCAGATTTAGTAAAACTAGGACTTACGGTAGCCTAACGTACTTTTGTATAAGAGGATATTGAGCCTATACCGACTCATGGCTCCTAACAAGAATTTCAAAGCAAATACGTACGATATTTCTTCCAAATTTGACAAAGAGATAACAGATTGTTTTCTATGTCCATATGTCGGGTGTTTTAGCCATCGTGACATCTTTCCGTGACTTTTAAAGTCCCGAGAAAAGTAAGTGCATTTCTGCAAAAATTTATCTTGAATTTTGCCTTGTAAAGCACTGAAAACTTGGTGTCTACTACCGTAATTGTATTGAATATTATTGTTGTTAAATCTGACGGCTAGTTCGGATAAACGGGGTTTCGGATAAACGGGGTTCGGATAAACGGGGTTTTACTGTAATTGAAAACCAAGTGTACAACCTCAGAAGTTCCTCATTGACCCTATCAAATAATATAGTAATATCGTTATGCGAGCAAAAGATATTTGTATCATCTGCAAACAAAACGAATCTTAATATATCAGACACATTGCAGATGTCATTAATGTACAATATAAATAATTTGGGTCCTAAATAGACCCTTGTGGAACTCCACAGACAACTTCTTTAAGAAAGGACTTCATATTATTAAAATCAACATACTGCTTTCTATTAGACAAGTAGCTTTCAACCCACTTTAAAACCATACCTCTAACACCAATATACTCAAGTTTCTTTAAGAGTATTCTATGATCTATGGTATCAAAAGCCTTTCTCAAATCGATAAAGATACCTATAGTAGATAACTTATTTTCAATAGAGTTTGTGATCTCTTCGGTTAATTCAATCAATGCCATCGTTGTTGATCGGTTACTTCTAAATCCATATTGACTATTACTAAGAATTTCATTTTTTTCAATAAAATTGCTAAATCTTGTCTCAAACAGCTTTTCGAGGATCTTTGAAAATTGTGAAAGTAATGAAACAGGTCTATAGTTAGTATACCTGCGCTTCTCACCTGATTTATAAATTGGAATAACTCTCGCAATCTTCATGCTATCTGGGAAATATCCATCTAAAAATGATTTATTACAAATGTAGGCAAAAGGTTTAACAATATTAGAAATAACCTTTTTGATAATTTCCATGCTTATACCGTTGTGATCCAAGGATGTTTTCTTACTTAAACTTTTCACAACATTTAATACTTCAGAATCAGAAATGGGTGTTAGATACATAGAATTAGCCTGCTTTTCACCAAGATAATCACAGACATTACCCTCACAATGTGGGATGTTGGCTGCCAGTGATGGGCCAACGTTAATGAAGAAATGGTTAAATCCATTAGCAATCTCATAAGGGACCGCGCACAAATTTAATCCCCGTTTGTCACCGTCTGAGTGGTTGCTACCCATTGTAATGAGTATAGCAACCACCAGTTAATGTGCTTCGCTTCAGTGCACACATCTCTCCATGCACGGGCAGACCGTGAACAGTTATAAACACAGTCAGGAAGAGCAGCAGTATAAGCCTCTCTAGCACAAAAGAAGACTTAACAATAGGCTGCCCATCGGAGTAAATCTCAACACAAAAGGTGCTTTTCGTCAATAGCTGGTCAACATCTTGTGAAAGAAAGCTACCTTTCTTTGTGTAGCAAGCTCACGTACAAGTGCATGTAAAGCTAGCCAGAGTTCCGAGTCACTGAACTGTGGTTCTGGAACACGAAATTCTGGCACGTGCATTACTTGTTAAACCATTCCTTTTCTTTACTAACGTCCGCATCATCCGCATTACTAACATCTTCATCTTGTTCAAAAAAAGAAAGAAAATAAAGAAACTAACATAACCAATCAGATTAAGACTTGCCTAAAACGAACTTCTGCCCAGTTTAACTTTGTCAGCAAAGGGAAAATAGAAACGGTCAAAATGTAACGTAAAACTGTCTTCGTGAAAACTTTTATAAAGTAACCAGCGCACGCTACCTACCGAGAGAAAGAGCGATATTTATAGTACGTGCATGCATTACGTACCGCTGTATATGATACTACAACACTTAAAAACAAACACGTGTGAGCCTACACCCTGTGTTTATGTATAGGTTATACACGGTAGGATGGTGTAAAATAGCCAAGTAGCTGCACAGAAATACTGAAGGCTTCGAAGTACTTCCGTTTATAGTTCGTTCTGTGAGAGACTTTGGTTACGGTTACGGTCTAACCTAGCAGTGCTTCCACACTCTAAATTTATTTTTTTTTGAAATGGAATCTCAAATTTCCTGAAATCGTCATGGTATTTCCTGATATTTTCAATAACGCTTCTTGTATGCTACTTTAATGGCTGATCCAGGATTTCACCCTGTCAAGCCATACGTCATTTTCATACGCCAGACGCCATTTCCAGATTTCCCGAAATCATCCCCTTACCAAAAATTTCCCGACGAGCACCCAGATTCCCGAATTTCGGGAAGAGAGGAAACAATGTAACCTAGGAAGAAATGAAACAGGTTAAGGGCGTGGCGGCAATATTTTTAGTCTTCATATTTTCAATTTTCTCGTGAGAATAATAACATTAAGTAACCTGTGTATTACTGTTCTAGCCAGCATATTTTTCTGTTTGAATGTCGCACAGACATATAGGCTAAAATGTCACACAAAAATCCTTAATTCCATGATTTTTGCGCACCTAAAAAATAAGAGAAGTGAAGACTAGACGCACGATAAGAACAAAAAGATGTGAGAATTGTTAGATAGCATTAACTTGTCACTGCCATTCTCCCGACTGTTGGCTTCGGCCCGACTGTGTACTATTGAAAATGGAATATTGGTACATGGATGTCAGAGAATGGTTCCTTGGACCCTTATTAGCAACATTCATGGAGTGGCTCCGCCATATGTTACCCTGGACTTGACCCGAACTGTGTCCACAGTGGTACTATGGTAGGAGGGACCAGAGCACCAACTCTGCCCTTAAGGGTGCCATGATATTGCTAATGGGGTTTGTGGCATTATGCTTGAAAGGCCGGCAATAGGCAGTCGCCCTAATGTTTGCTCCCTAAAATCAGCAAACTCTTACAAATTGTACCTTATTAGTTTTTTTTCTCTGAAGAAAAGAGAAAAAATTCAATAAAAACTTCACCCTCAGGCCACTACCCTGCATCAGTAAGATAGCTATTGACAATATAAAATCATCCCCCCCCCCCCCATCATGCAAATCCGGGATTCGCCACTGTGATGATGCATGCACATCTGGCTTTTAGCCTTAACTTGTTGAACATTTATAGTCTGTATATAAGCCCCCAGCCGCCGAAGACGTGGAGCTGACGGAACTTGGAGTCGCTGGCATGGCCTGGCCCCCTGTCGGAAAAATTCCGTCGTCAGATATAGGCTTATGGTCAATTTCTTTATTTTGGCTTTCCAAAAAGGGTCATTTATGAGGTAGAACCCAAAATTTTCGGCACGCTTTATATCCACTGATCCTCAGTTTTTCGGAAGTAAATTGCAGTTTAATGTTCTTCCGCTATTTATCAACAGATTCATTAAGGTTTTAAACGCGCAAAACTATTTTCGAACATGCCAAGAAATTTCCGAAACCTTTTTGAATATTCTAGATGATTTTTGACAAATGTCCGACAAAACTATTTTTTTTTTTTTTTTTTGACGGAGATTTTCGGAAGTAAATTGCAGTTTAATGTTCTTCCGTCATTTATGAAAAGATTCATTAAGGTTTTAAACGCGCAAAACTATTTTCGAACATGCCAAGAAATTTCCGAAACCTTTTCGAATATTCTAGATGAGTTTTGACAAATGTCCGACAAAACTAATTTTTTTTTTGTTTTTTGTGACGGAGATTTTCGGAAGTAAATTGCAGTTTAATGTTCTTCCGTCATTTATGAAAAGATTCATTAAGGTTTTAAACGCGCAAAACTATTTTCGAACATGCCAAGAAGTTTCCGAAACCTTTTCGAATATTCTAGATGATTTTTGACAAATGTCGACAAAACCATTTTTTTTTTTTTTGACGGAGATTTTCGGAAGTAAATTGCAGTTTAATGTTCTTCCGTCATTTACGAAAAGATTCATTAAGGTTTTAAACGCGCAAAACTATTTTCGAACATGCCAAGAAATTTCCGAAACCTTTTCGAATATTCTAGATGAGTTTTGACAAATGTCCGACAAAACTATTGTTTTTTTTTTGTTTTTTTTTTTGTTTTTTTGTGACGGAGATTTTCGGAAGTAAATTGCAGTTTAATGTTCTTCCGTTATTTATCAAAAGATTCATTAAGGTTTTAAACGCGCAAAACTATTTTCGAACATGCCAAGAAATTTCCGATACCTTTTCGAATATTCTAGATGATTTTTGACAAATGTCCCACAAAATTATTTTTTTTTTTTTTTTTTTGACGGAGATTTTCGGAAGTAAATTGCAGTTTAATGTTCTTCCGTCATTTATGAAAAGATTCATTAAGGTTTTAAACGCGCAAAACTATTTTCGAACATGCCAAGAAATTTCCGAAACCTTTTTGAATATTCTAGATGAGTTTTGACAAATGTCCGACAAAACTAATTTTTTTTTTTGTTTTTTGTGACGGAGATTTTCGGAAGTAAATTGCAGTTTAATGTTCTTCCGTCATTTATGAAAAGATTCATTAAGGTTTTAAACGCGCAAAACTATTTTCGAACATGCCAAGAAATTTCCGAAACCTTTTCGAATATTCTAGATGAGTTTTGACAAATGTCCGACAAAACTATTTTTTTTTTTTTTGTGACGGAGATTTTCGGAAGTAAATTGCAGTTTAATGTTCTTCCGTTATTTATCAAAAGATTCATTAAGGTTTTAAACGCCCATAAAGTTGTTATTCACTTCCGAAAATCTCCGTGATCAAAATAAAAAAAAATAGTGCTATCGGAAGTTTGTTAAAAATCACCTAGAATATTCGCAAATGTTTCGGAAATTTCTTGGTATGTTCGAAAATATTTTTGCGCGTTTAAAAACTTAATGAATCTTTTGGTAAATAATAGAAGAACATATAAACTTGTTATTTACTTCCGAAAATCTCGTCATCAAAATAAAAGAGGAAAAAAGTAGTCCTATCGGACATTTGTTAAACGTCACGTAGAATATTCGAAGATGTTTCGGAAATTTGTTGGCATGTTCGAAAATATTTCTGCGCGCTTAAAATCTTAATGAATCTTTTCATAAATAACGGAAGAAAATAAAACTGCAATTTACTTCCGAAAATCTCCGCCATTAAAGAGAAAGTATCGGACATTTATTAGAAATCATCTAGAACACTCAAAAAAAGGTTTCTTACCTTCCGTCGGAAATTTTTTGCATGTTCGAAAATATTGCGCGTTTGAAACTTCATGAATCTTTTGGTAAATAGTGGAAGAAAATAAAATTGTTATTTACTTCCGAAAATCTCCTTACAAAAAATAGTGCTATCGGACATTTGTTAAAGTCACCTAGAATATTCGAAAATGTTTCGGAAATTTCTTTGCATGTTCGAAAATACTTTTGCGCGTTTTAAAACTTAATGAATCTTTTGATAAATAACGGAAGAACATAGAACTGCCATTTACTTCCGAAAATCTGCGCCATTTAACAGGAAGTATCGGACATTTGTTAAAAATCATCTAGATCACTCAAAAAACGTTTCTTACGTTCGGAAATTTTGTGCATGTTCGAAAATATTATTGCGCGCTTGAAAACTTCATGAATCTTTTCATAAATAGTGGAAGAAAAAAATTGTTACCGGTACTTACTTCCGAAAATCTCCGTCATCAAAATAATAGTAATAATAAAAAAATAGTCCTATCGAACATTTAACTTGTTATATTCATCTAGAATATTCGACAATGTTTTGGAAATTCCTTAGCATGTTCGAAAATATTTTGCGCGTTTAAAAACTTAATGAATCTTTTGATAAATAACCTAAGAACATAAAACTGCAATTTCCGAAAATCTCCGTCATCAAAAAAAAAAAAAAAAATTAACAAATGTCCGATAGGACTATTTTTTTTTTCTTGATGACGGAGATTTTCGGTAGTAAATAGCAGTTTTATGTTCTTCCGTTTTTTATCAAAAGATTCATTAAGTTTTTAAATGCCCAATAATATTTTCGAACATGCAAAAAATTCTGAAGGTAAGGAACGTTAAGTGCTAGTGATTCAGCCTGCTGCTAGTTCGCGGCCGGGCCGTACAATCCATGCAAACCTAACGCAGCTGTCGCAAGTAGCGCTAACATCGTTGCCGTACCGTTTTCGATGTACGTGTAAAAGCCGATGCAATCCGTGGACCATGTTTCTTCTAACGCAATTAACGATGGGATCGTTACTTGGAGGGAAGATTGCAGGTGCGGAAAGGCATAATGCTAGCAACAATTCACGTTGATAACGGAAGTATCGATAACTGTGGTTCAATGCTAACGCAACTATCCTTAGCAAACGGAATTTTCTAAGCTACTAACGTCCATTTTATTCTGAGTTGTACTGTAGATGGTCACTTAGTCAATTTATTCAACAGTGAAGTCTTCTTTTGACACTCAAGTACAGTTTATCTTTTATAGACTGGAACCTTTTGTTCGCGTGAAGTAACCACACGTTGGCCAAATCCGGTCACTGCTTTTGTTTGTGAACAATAGCAGTGCCTCTCAACTGGTGAGCTCCATGCTCATTAACTCTCCCGGTGCTTCCGTGGTTGTGTGCACTCATGCATAAGCATTATGCAGGGTGCATAATAGGCAGTGATCGTCGGCTGTGTGTATCGCCGATAAACGGCGATTAAATTTGTGCGCGGTCCCTAAGGGTCTGTAACTATTCTGTTTTCATCCACAAAGCACTACGTTTCTTTCTTATAATATCATTTAAAATTCTCCAAGTACCTTTAACATCATTTTTCTTTTCTTCAATTAGTTTAGAGAAATAATCTTTTTCACATAATCTTAAAATAGATGTAAGCTTATTCTTATATTTCTTGTACCTTTGCTCATTACTTAGAGTAGGATTTCTAATAAACTTCACATACAAATTGTTTTTCTTTCTACATGCATTCTTTAAACCATTTGTAAACCATGGTTTATCTGACTTTTTACCTTTGCACATAACCTTCTTTACAGGACAGCAATAATTATAATGCTTACAAAAGATATCAATAAATTTATCATGGGAATCACTTACATCCCCTGCATTAAAAACTCCATACCAATTTTCCTGACTTAAATGAAGATTTTTTTTTTTTTTTTTTTTGTATCTTGCAGTTGCAATGTTTTTGTATCTTGCAGAAGTAATTTAGGAGTATTAAAACTTACTGGGAAGATTACTCACTTTTTTCGGATGAGGAAATAGGGGCTGTAAAACCATTTTGTGTAGATTATGCCTTGCCATTTTAGTGTGGTTTGTAGGAACTATAGAGGGAATTTTTGGATGCTACAGGGGCCAAATCCTCTGCTCATCCCTACCCCCATCTTTAATCCCCTCCCCAGTTGCAGTTGCATTACAATGCAGTTAGCTTATTACAGTACGACAACCTGACAGTCTGTTTGTACTGCATCTCTCTAGCATTTTTGGCTACAATTAGGTGTTTTTTCTTTCATAGGTGCTCTCAACTGCAGCAGATCGTTCTCTAGGTGGAAGAGATTTTGATCAAGTGGTCTTTGAGCATTTAGCAGCAGAATTTTTGTCCAAGTTCAAGGTAGATGTAAAGTCACATGTACAAGCACGGCAAAGGGTTTTAATTGAAGCAGAAAAACTAAAAAAATTGATGAGTGCCAATGCTACTAAAATACTGGTCAATATGGAAAGTCTTATGGATGATAAATATGTGAGGTCAAGCATGCAAAGGTAAGAAGATTTAATAGTGAAAATGATGGACATTTATCAACTTTGTTGGGATAAGTTTTAGCTGATATTCATTGCAGACTTGGTTCTTTCTACCCTTATGTCTGTCTGTCTGTCCATCTGTCTGTCTGTCTGCTTGTCTCTCTCTCTTTCTTTGTCTTTCTGTGTTGGTGTCTGTATTGTGTGTAAAAAGTTGTTTTTGTATCATTAAAAGGGTCTAACAAAGTTCATGCTTCTTTGAGAAAGTTTGCTGATCTAAGTCATCACACCCTTTTTTCACTATACTTTTTTCCAGGGTTAGGTGGCCATAGAAAAAAGTGGATGAAATGCAAGGAAAATAAATTTTAAGTATTTTGAAGGCTTGAAGTGTAAACAGTAACAGTCAGTGCAGAGGTTTTCAGGCTGAGATGAATGCAAAGATATTTTCAAAGTATACTAGTACTATCAGTCCCTGTAAAAATGAGCTTCATTTTATCAAAATAATGCTAATTTTATGATTAGGTTTATAAAGTTGTCAATGTCCCTGCTTTGAGGCTGCAGGAATCATGTTGGTATGTTCTTACTGTAAACAAGCTTTCTTTCATATAATCATGCTGACTTTCATTTTGACTCTGTTATGTCTTTCAGGTCAGATTTTGAAGAAAAGGCAGCAAGTTTATTAAAGAGGATAGAAGTTCCACTCATATCTGCTTTAGAACAGACAAGTGAGTTCTTTTCTGTCTTTAGTTATTCTAATGAATTCTTGGTGCAAAGATATGTCTCCTTAAATACTTTCCTTCCTTTCTCTACCCTACCCCACTTTATTTTGGTGAGGAAACCAGTATCCAGCCTTGTTATTTGAAAGGTGAATGTGAGTACATAACATCTGCCCTGGATAAGGGTTAGAGGAGCTGTTTCATACTGGCATGGTAAGGTATTGATAGTTACCAAGGTGTGATCATGTTCCACAGTAAGAGTGAGTGTTGAAAGCTAACCTGAATGTCAGACCAGCCAAGTTAGTGTGCTTCGCAATTATTTGCTTACCTTAAAAGCAACATTTACTGTGTTACCAGCACTGCAGCCATCACCACAACACAGCTTTATTTGTGACTTGCAATGTTAAGCCTTTCAGCCCTACAGGCACATATATCAGCAGTGCAAATTATGCTCTCCACACTATAGGCAGATATATCCATCCAAGTGACCGTCTTGATCCACCTGATTTTAATATGCACCCTCCCACGTCAAGGATATGAAACCATATCATTCCAGTAGAAGACTCAGTTCTCCCAACTTAAATACCCAACATGCCAGGTAGCTGCAGGAAAAATTTTACAGATAATTCCGATTAAAAATGGCTGGAAAAAATCTCATAAAAAATTGAGCATTTCCAAGAAGCTTATCACGTACACAAAGACAGCTCTTCATAGTCACAGAGATGAATTTTAGAAAGAACTTAGAAGTGAGTATTCAACTTTTGATTGGGACAAGAATTGTGCACATTCAGTATGGTTAGTGCAAGACCTAAGTTGTTGAGAGTTTCACAGATAGTAGCCTAGTCCTTGGTTACCAAGCTAGGCCACTACTAAGCACTGTTACTGCAGGGCCCAGTACAGGTAGTTAAATAAACAGAAGTAGAGGTTAGGGAAATGATGCTAATAGACAACATGAGTGAAATAGTATGGAAAAATACCTAAGAGATACTCAAGTTACATGCCACATAACAGAAAATTTAGTAATCTTCATTTCTTCGGAGAAGATAAATCAATTGTCAGTACATAAAAAAATTATGCACCAGAGACTTACAGTACCGCTTACGTACAACTGTCCAGGCTACGTTCCTCTATGTTATTCTACTTTATTCTACGCGATTGTACGCCATTCTACTTTGCTGTACTTTCCACAGCACATCATGTACGGTGTCTCCACGAGATGTGTGTACGGGAGTTGCGTACACAACTTGTGAAAATCCAGAGAGGATTATACGCGTAGACATCCGTAGACATAAACTCGAGAAGTCTTATCAGGTAATCCGCCGGGTGGAACAATAGAATCACTGTAACGATCGGCAATGAATGGGCGCTATTGTGTGTTGGCTCCTGCAGTAATTCTTAAAGTAAATCAAGGTCCAGGTGCGAAAGTATCTACCTGATTTTATCATTACTTGAAGACACAACGCCCGTACACATTGAATTAAGGAAATACTGTACAATACTGTGCGTGTGAAAAGCATTAATTCGTTCACAGTATGTAACCACCATTCGTTCATGTGTAGCAGTGAATATTCACTGCGAATTGGAACATGCATCGGTAATAAAACACATTCATATCACGTTTAGAAGAAAAGGTCATTTGCTTACTCCTAACGTTAGACTTGTTGAACGAATTATTATGCAGCAAAGACGATCGCTGCCCGTACTCCATGATTAAGTAATTTTAGTTCCCATTTTGTAGCGTTTATGTGCAGCGAAAGTTTTTGGCAGTCCTACACACTCTCAAAACCCACATGCCCGCAAATAATCTGAAACCATGAATTTTGATGTAGAAAATACTATCGTTCTGTGCACAATCCTTATTTCAAGTTTTGGGATATTTGCCGGCCCAGCTGGCTACAGTATGTTAGCCGAAAAATTTCCTTATTGCATCGGGTTGTGGGGCGAACTTGATGATTTTTTCCCCTTCATTTCTTTCTTCGCCATTTTGAATGGTTTTCAAAGGAAGGACATGAAATCATGAAAACTTTTGACGGAAAAAGGGAAACTGAGCTCAACAAATTTAAGAGGTAATGTACTGTGATAGTTTAAGTCCTGTAGAATTTTTTACGATCGCGGAAAACCGTGCAAGTTCGCACAAATTCACACAAGATCACAGACGCAGATTTCAACGAAATTTCGTATAAACCAACGCATACAAAAATCGCATACATGACCACAAGAGGCATGGTGGACCACTTAAGACCTATATATAGGCCATCTGCATCTAGACATAATTTGCTCAAGCAATTTGCCCACTCTGACTGTGGGGTGATTTACACACCTTTGTAAGTTTGACTGAATTGAATCCCAACAAATTGATATCATTTATTCATACCTGTAGATTTTATCATGAGGTAGCACTCGTTTACGCGATTCCACGATTTGTATGAATTTTGTCCTAAACAATTCGAGCCGAAATTTGCACAGTGGTCAGAACTTTGTGTACATAAAGTTTAAAGGTCATGTAAATTTCTACTGTTTGACTTTTTACAATTGTTTAAGTCCATAAAATTAAGCCATTCTGTTGTCTACCAAAAAGGTATTCAGAGGGAACACCATTGCAATGGTATCACATCTTAGTTCCGGCACCCTTATGTCCTGGCACAATACAATGGCCTCGCCGCTTTTTCAGTTTCATTTCACACAGATGTTGCGATGGATATGGATCCCATTTTGACCCCACCCCTAATCTTTAGAACCTTTCTGACCAACCTCCCTATACTCTACCATCTACGACGCAATTGCTTAAAATTTTGAATCTTACCTAGGCTACTTGACAAAACCTTTGAAGTCCCAGTCCTTGGGAAAAACATTAATCCAATTATAGTCCATTCAGTGAGGGAGATTGAAGATGAAAATTTCGGCAATCAATTTTCAAGACCGCCTCTGAATCTCAGACTCAGCGTCCTACAGCGGAGTGCAGTACAGTATTGCCGGGATCCCCCTGAAATTCACCCACGGCGCACTGTGCTTACATGATCCGATTAACCCGGCCCTTGGGAAACCGCACCTGTAATGTCATTTTACTGCCTTACGCTGTATACACTATAGGTGCCAGACTGCAGGTCTAGTCACGTACAATACCGTTCATTCACAAGTGGGCCCAATACTGTACTGTTTTAATGTGCATGTATGTTGCGTGCTGCTATTTATTATGAGGGCCCACCCGCTGCAAATACCCTGGGAAATGCAGCTCTTCTTACGTGAAATATCCAATCGCAGCTAAGCGTGTAATACTCATTCATTCATAAGCGGCCAGCGCCCATTTTAGCGTAACCTTTTTTGGAAGTTGTATGCCCAATTAGTCCCCGAAAGTTTACGTGACATCACACATATCGCCTCGGGGTTTTTTTCAACCTTGGACAAGCCAGCGCCATCTTTGATTTTACATAAGCGATATTTCGTCCGATACCAAACTCTTACCGAATACTTTTCTCAAGAGCAGACTTACTATTCTACACCCATGAATAAAATAAGGTACAAAATTTAGCTCGTAATGGTTGATTTTGCCGAAAATCTACACACTGAATTTGACCCATGACAGTTGGTTCGTAAAGCACGTAGAGAGGTATGTTTCCCAGGATATCAATTTTACTTCGTTAGGTTACTGTACGCACACTATTAGGCCTACACGCTGAAACAACAGTACGATCGTAAATTGACAGTCAGATACTGCTGTATGTTTTCAAATGGTGGGTGTAACCTAGTAGGGCGGGATTTAACAGTTGGTCGTTAACGGTCAACTCTCATGGGGATTGGTAGCAGCCAATGGGAATTTTACACGCTTTAAGTCTGTGAAAAAGGGTCCAATGACGTCACTAGCAAAGGAATGCACAGAACGTTGCATGCAAATAAGTTGGGCCCATTGCAGGTGCCTGGGAAATTCTTGAGTCAAAAGTTTCTCATGAAATTGAACACAGTACTGTACCTGTAGTCTAGGTTTGCTACGTAGCAACAAGCTATCAGTAGCCAGGAAGTGTAAGCGAATGTGTGCTGCATTGGGCCATAAAATGTAAGACCAAGTACAGTTATGGACTGAAAAATAAGACGGTGCAGTTGGGTTGTAGTTTCATTTATGCAGGCCAAGCGATTATCAAAGGGTCATCCAGCATCGTACTGCCGTGGAAAATTGCACTTGCGATTGTCCGGGCGGAATGGTATGGAAACACCCATCCATGGCCGTGAAAACGATAGTGGCTTCTCGCCCTTTTACATGCTCTGAAGATCAGGAATTAATACACAGAGGAAAGTGCCATTCATTTCACAAACTAGGAAATAAATTGGATATATATTCAACAAATGATGGTTCGGGACGGCTGATTAGGCTACTTTTCATGCTTTCCAAGGTAAGAGAATTTTCTGCAAACATGAAATTAAGTGAACATTGGATTGCAAAGTTTTGGGGAAACTATTACAAACAGGCTCACCCAACACGAAACTATGTATGATTACTAAGAATGGGCGGGTAGGAAATCCAGCCCCCTCCCAACCGGAGAGGCCAAACCTACAGTATTTCTTTGGAGGATTTGTTGAAAAACCGGGTCATATAAACTTTATCTAAGGTAAGACATTTTCCTAACATAATTTTGACCCCCAGATTTATCAAGCCGACACCATAAGTAGTACCTGCCCGTGCTACTAAGAGGACATTTCAGTTTGTAAACTAGTTGGAATGTTTAAAGGTTTAAGGATCCAGGGAGCTGGTCTTCCAGCTCCCTGAAGGATCTAAAATGAAAAGTAATTCCAATCATAGAGCCTACTAAAAAAAACAGACTGACATTTGCCCCACCTGTTTTCCTTATAATCAGTTGAGCGTGATTGCAATAGAACCATGCAACGGTACATAGCAAGCAGCCGTAGTCGAAGGCAGGTAGGGGCCGAATGTGGGCATTCAGATGCAAACATCACACAGTGTGGTCAGTTTGCAAATTTTGAAATATATTTTTGCCCAAAAGTTACCATGGGCTGCTGGCCCTTGATCAGTGTGTTTACTTGAGCAGATTTTTGTGTTTCGAAGAATGTTCTGCTGTAGGTAGAGTTAAACCAAAAAAAAAAGGGGGGGGAATAAAACATGTAAACTGGGAGTGGCACACGGAATTTACCGGTAGATGTCATTAAAACGGCACTTAAAGGTGTCAAACTACAACAGATCTGGTAAGTGCATTAAATGCCGTACGTGCGGCAAAATGGGCGACCAAGTTTATTCCTCTGGACTCAAAACTATACAAAACACAAATGAGATGACACGTGAAACATTGCAACAACGATCTGTGATGCTAATGTACCGTAGATTAATTTCATGTTGCACTGATACTGCAAGGAGGAAAAAATAACTGTAAAACAAGTCGGAAATGACAAAGTTCGTATAACATGGCAAACACATTTATTTTCGTTTACGCATAGCCCATGGTTAACTTCTGGGGATCGGGCAAAAATCATGAAGTGCTTGCTTGGGCAAGGATATCTGTCAAACTCTTGTAAAAAGTCGGCAACAAGCTATTATTGAACGGCAGTGCCTTTTAAATTTTTTCGCAACTTATCAGGCTGGGAAGTCACGAAAAACGGCATTTGCTCTTCCAAAGTGATCAGTTAGTGTTGTGCAGAAGTACCAAATAGGAGCGTGAGAACAAAAAAAAAAAGGAAAAAAAAATGAGGAAGACAACTGGTTTGCTAACAATATTTTATTTCAAAGTGAAAGAAATTCGCCCAAAAGAAAATGTTGCCGTAATTGCCCGTAAATCTTGTAAATCCAGTGTGAAATCCAGTGCACAGTTGCAACTTCATTCAGTTTCAGTCAAACACTCACATTCACTTGAAACCAGGCTGCTGATTAAAGATTAGCAGAAAACTTTCCAGCGCCCGGCCAGAGAAATTGTGAAGCCACAACTTTAATCCTCTTATATGGACACAATAGAATCATGTCCGTGTAGACAAGCGTAGACGGATTATACGGCCGTCCACTAAACACCTCCAAGACGAATTATACGCGGGTCTAGAGCTTCTATGAAATGTGACCTACTCGCTGTCAACGGCGCTGTACTTTATTGTACGTGTTTCTACCGCATTGTACGTTATTATACTTGTTTAAACGCATAGAATGGTGTAGTTGTACGTAAGTGGTACTGTAACATGAAAACTATGGCAGATATTACCAATTTTGCATAAATTTGCATGATTTTTCTAAGGTGTTTTGTTCTTTGTGTATTACAGTGAATATCCCAAACTAGATCTCATTTAAAAGAACAGTTCAAGCTCATTAACTTTTATGTCCTTTGCTTATTCATGAAATAATTTGTTCTAGAGTCATTAGACACTGAAAGTTGGCATTTGAAATGAGAAATTAATTCAGGTGTAGTGAAATTTGCACAGTGAATTAATTCAGTGCTGAAGGAATTAAGTACATTCTTTTGAGTACAAGTTACATGTGCTACCTCTTGTAATCAAAAGAATTATGACAGCAGAGCTATGCTGTTAATACTTCTGCATTTTACTATAGTTAGAAGTGGATATCATGATTGCTTCTCGACCTTTTGGCTAAGATCAGGTGTAGTATCAGTTTTGTTGAGGCAGTCTGGAATGGGGCCATGCATGACAGACCAATGATGTCTGAAGGTCAAGAGGTTGGCCACGTTAAGTCTTCGTGTTCTTAGGGACGTTTCTCCTTTGGAGAGCAGAACTCCTTCAGGAGTAACATTTGGTTTTGGCCCTTGGGCTTTTTGCCAAAGAAGAGTTGATGGGACTTCAGAAAAAATAGGCTATTGTTACCAGTACCAGATTCAAATTTTAAAGTAGCATCAGTGTTTAACATCTTAAGCTACTGAGAATGAGTATAAATGCAAAATGTAGAAATGGAGGCAAATGTGAATCAAGAGTTTTGAGCACATCTTCTGGTCCAAGTCTGCTGCTTGCTAAAACGCATAAGGACTCTGAAATGAGAAGTTTCTTTGCCTTCAGCTTGAATTTTAGTACACAACTTTTATTAAAGAAAGGCTGAATGAATTTGGTTCACAAGACAAAGGAAGGACAAAGTACATTTTGTCTGCTTTGTACCTTCAACGAGTGACCCTTTCTGACTGTAATTTGCCTATATTGAGTATCTGTGTGACCATAATGATATTTCAGGTCAGAAGTTATCTGTTCCAGTGATGTGTGGATGTTAAGAGTTTGTCTCTTTCCATTTATTCTAAACCATTGTAAAAGGAAAGATGTTTCAATGCACATTTGAGGCAAAGTATGAGTGTGTACAGCAATTCCGGTAAATGTAAATGTGTAAATGTAAGTTCAGTTGAATAGGACTGTACTCTTTAATTTCTACTTTTTGTCCCGACAGAATTAAAACCAGCAGATATTTATGCTGTTGAGATTGTCGGGGGATCTACACGAATACCAAGAGTGAAAGAAATCATCAAGTCTGTATTTGGGAAAGCTCCCAGCACCACCCTTAATCCAGATGAAGCTGTGAGTAGAGGGTGTGCTTTTCAGGTGAGGAAAATAGATCATTGATGAGAATGTCAAGAAACTTTGTCACCTAGGCTTACTATAACATTCAGAAATGAAGCAAAGCTGGCATCATTGAAAATATCAAAATTTGTTCTGCATTCTTTTGATAAACATTTTCGGAACACCCTTACGAGAATGAGGGATGAAGTCCTGCCTCTGAAATCTATCATTAACTAAGGTTGTTAAGCATGACTGAATGTATTGTTGGAATACAGAATATATTTGGGGTATAAGTGGTAGTTAGTTGACTGCTATTCATGAAGTGTAAGCTGCATTTTCTGTGAGGTATAATGTTTCTGTGGATTGGAAAACATTGCGCTTAATGTAATGCTAAATGTATTTCCTATGTATTTTTTTTCTCATACCTTGAGCTCTTTTACATGTATTTAGGTAGAAATTTGTGTTTTAATACAGTTTCATAATTGTGAAAGATGTTATGCCTCCTACTTAAATGATAGGGCATAAATTTTAAGGTAACTGGAGCAAAAAGTTACATCCTAAAGTATTTTGTTGTGTAATATGTTCTGTTCCCTAAAATGCAGACAATGGCAAAAAGTGACAAGATGTTACCGTTTATCCATTCTCTGAGACACGTCAAGTGGATTATCTTCAACCTCCCACCTGCCCCCATTTTGTCAGTGTTTTACTGATTTCATTGGGATGTTAGGTGTGGTTGGGTGGAGATAAACGTTCACTCGACAAAATCATGTCAGCTTGTTCAGGGGGAACCTATTTCTGTTTTGAATGGAAATAAAGTTCAGCCTGGATTTAGTTTGCATGGTTTGTTAGGGAAGAGAATTTTGGGACTGATCACTTGAATGTCAAAGGTTAAATGGGAATTCATTGATAGGGGTTAGGGGGAACATAAATATGCAATACAGATGAAATAAAAATGCAGTATAGATGCATCATAGATATAAGCTGTAGGTACCAGAGTTGTACCTAGTCACTATGCTATTTACTCACCTTGGTTGTAGGTGTTTTAGCAACTTGAGTTACTCAAGTCAGTGATATTACAATGTGAAGGGAGAATCTTAAAACAACTAAGTCAGGTCATTGTGATGCTTGTCTTGAATAGAGTAAATGATCATCATGCCATGATTGAGAAGGAAAAATCATTAATAAGTTTTAGGCATCTGTGAACCAAATTGAACAAGATGCAAGTAGTTTGTACTCACTTATAGAGAAGTATCAGGGAGGGTGATGTAAAAGCCAGCTTCCTTAAGATGTGAAGCTTCTTGACTGAGTAACAATTTGCACTGTATAATTTAAAGGGCAAATCTCATCATCCAAGACAGTTCGAATTCTCCCAACTCATTACTTCTCGCTCCTTGTGTAGACACAAACCTGGTATATTACTCAAGTCCTTGTCCTGGTGAACATACAAGGTCTTGATATGTAATAAGAGCACTCTCTCTGCATTGTATGAAATGTGAGCTACTCTGCAGGTCACTGTTCACGAGGCCTAAGATCTTCTCACATGGCTGCAGAAATATTGACAGCATTCCCTTCCGTGCGACGGCGTTTTCTATTTTGATATATAGGTCGCAAACTCGGTTGCAAAATTAGCACGATATTAACATATTCAGTAAATTCGCTGGATATTTAGGGCTAAAACCACAGAGCTTTGCCAAACGGGAGTAAAGGTGCGTTCACACCAAAACCGAAATCTGCTTGCGTTTGCGGGCGGGGCTCAGCATATTTGCCCAGGACAAATAGGGGCATTTTATTTCCATGAAAATTTAAAAATAGCCCCATCCGTTCTATAGTACAAATTTCGCGTCCCACCCCAAACGCGCATACCTTCGTTTTGTATGAACGCTTCATTAAAACTGCCTGGATAATCCATTTTTTTATTTTAACACAACCTGCAGTTGCGTCAAAAAGAAAAGAAAGGAAACTCCAACTGCAATGACCTAACTTATGAGGCCTCGCAAAAATTGGAAGGTTTTATATATCCTTATATCATAATTTTTTTGAATAATTATATCTTTCACCTGTTTTATTTCGTTCGGGAATTTTCACTCACCTAGTGACAAATTCTTGTTTGTACAAGACCAACCATGGTCACGGTCAAGTTTTCCTTTTCATGATCGAAAGAAGATATTTAAAAACAATCAACTAACACTGCAACATACTTTCATCTAAAAGAGAAAAAATTCTTAAAGAAATCAAAGAAGAAAGACACAAACACAAACGCAAGAATTTTTTTGGTTCAAACACATGTGAATAGTTAACAAAGAAAACAACGGTCTTCGACCTTGAGCGCATCGCTCACCGTAGCTTCGTGTAAACTGTGCTGAATGGGTTTATTAGACATTTCGAACAAAAGCTTTGCACTGGTCATGACGGCAATTGGGAGCTGTTTACTAGGCATGGGCTCTGAAATCGGATTACTACAAGCTAAGATGAAGCTGTGCATAATTCTGAAATGCTCGGCAGTGCGATAAGGACACGAAAGATAATGAGTCAAGCTCCAGTGAACACTCAAATCCTCTCCGCGCGGATCCGCAGCAACGAGTTTGTGTGGCTTCCTTATTAGGGTGATTAGCTTCCCAATATTCAAACATTTCTTCTTTTAAGTTGTTATACTTTTTGCAATTTTTTTTCATGTTTAGTTAGCTTTCCTGGATGTTCTGAACTTAAAAGATTGAATATTTGAAGCAAACTTATGAATTATTCTGCATAAATTAATAATTCAGTAACAAAACTGTTACAGGGTTTTGAAAGAGAAACACATAATAAGGAGACTGTTGTCTGTCACTTCATGTGGTGGTAAAAGAGCAAAAGTTGTCATCTACTCAACAATCTTCAAGACGAGACACTCATCACCTCAGTGCAATTTGGTGGGGGCTATCAAAATTCTCCCTTGGTGACTGCCTCTTTCCTTAAAAATCAAAGTTTGAAAATTAAATTAAAAACTGCAGAGTAGCTCACAATTTCATACACTTCCAGAGAGAGTGCTCTTTACAAATCAAAAGAGGCCTTGTGATGTTCCCAGGACATGGACTTTGAGTAATATACCATGTTGTGTTACAAACAAGGACGAGAGTAATGAGTTGGGAGAATTCAAACTGTCGGGATATAAATTTGCCCGTTAAATTATACAGTGCAAAATTGTACTCAGTCAAGAATCTTCACATCTTCCAGAAGCTGGCTTTTACGTCACCCTCCCTGATACTCACCTCTCTATAAGTGATAAACAAAAAAGAAAAGAAAAAAAAAACAAAAACCAAAAACTACTTGCATCCTTGTTCAATTAGGTCACAGATGCCTAAAACTATTAATGATTTTTTTTCCATTCTCATCATGGCATGATGATCATGTTACTCTATTCAAAACAAGCATCACAATGACCTGACTTAGTTGTTTTAAGATTCTCCCTGCACTTTGTAATATCACTGACTTGAGTACTTAAAGTTGCTAAACACCTACAACCAAGGTTAGTACATAGCATGTGGACTAGGTACACTTCCTGGTACCTAACAGCTTATTCTATGATGCATCTATACTGGCATTTTTATTTCCTCTATATTGCATATTATGTTCCCCCTACCCCTTCAATGAATTCCATTAACCTTTGACATCAAGTGATCAGTCCCCAAATTCTCTTCCCTAACACATGCAACACAAATCCAAGCTGAACTTTATTTCCATTCAAACAGAAACAGGTTCCCCCCTGAACAAGCTGACATGATTTTGTCGAGTGAACGTGTTATCTCCACCCACCACACCTGACATCCCAATGAGTCGTAAAACACGGACAATGGGGGCAGTGTGGGAGGTTGAGATAATCCCTTGACGGGTCTGCATGAGAAGGATAAACGGTAACATCAATGTCACTTTTTGCCATCACAGCATTTTAGGAACAAACATACTACATCACAAAATACTTTAGGATGTAACTTTTTGCTCCAGTTCCCTTAAAATTTATGCCAGCACTTAGTGGGAGGCATAACAGCTTCACAATTACAAACTGTATTAAAATACAAAATTTCTACTAAATACATGTAAAAGATCTCAAGGGAGAGAAAAAAAAAATACATAGAAATACATTATGCATTACATAAGCGCAATGGTTTTCCAGTCCACAGAAACATTATACCCTCACAGAAATCAGCTGACACATCATTAAATAGCAGTCAACTAACTACTACTTATCCCCAAATATATTCTGTATTCCATATTCCAACAATACATTCATCATGCTTAATATCTCGCTCAGGAATGTTCCTATGAGATGAGTTGTTATCTGGATGCATTTTTCAAGCTTTGTAACATAAGTTTTGAAATTTTAGACTTTAGGTACACTTTATGATAGATTTCAGAGCAGTACTTCATCCCTCATCTCGTAATAGGGTTCCGAAAATGTTTATCAAAAGAATGCCGACAAATTTTGATATTTTCATGATACCATCTTGCTTCATTACTGATGTTATAGTAATCCTAGTGACAAAGTTTTCTGACATTCTCATCAATATTGTAATTTTCCTCCCTGAAAAGCACACCCTCTACTCACAGCTTCATCTTGATAAGGGTGTGCTGTGGGAGCTTTCCCAAATCAGACTTGATGATTTCTTTCACCTTTGTATGTCGTGTAATCCCCCCGACAATCTCACAGCATAACTATCTGCTGGTTTTAATGCTTGTTGGGACTAAAAGTAGAAATGAAGATCAGTCCTATTCAACTGAACTTTACATTAACACATTCACATTTATGAATTCTGTACACACTCTACTTTTGCCTCAAATGTGCATGTGAAACATCTTTCCTTTTTACAATGCTTAAGAATAAATGGGAAGAGACAATTCTTAACATTCCACACATTACTGGAACAGATAACTTCTGACCTGAAATATCATTATGTCACACAGATATCTCATATCAGGCAAATTACGTCATGAAAGTGTCACCTCGTTGAAGGTACAAAGCAACAAAGTACTTTTGTCCTTCCTTTTCTGTGACCAAATCATTCACCTTTCAGTAATAAAAGTGTGTACTAAAATTCAAGATGAAGGCCAAGAACCTTCTCATTTCAGAGTCCTTATGTGTTTTAGCACGCAGCAACTTGGACCGGAAATGATGTGCTCGAAAACTCTTGATTCACTTGCCTCCATTTTCTTACATTTTGCAATTATACTCATGTCTCAGTTCCCACTTAAGGATGTTAAACACTGATGCTACTTTAAAATTTGAATCTGGTACTGTAACAATAGCCTATTTTTTTCTGAGTCCCATCAACTCTTCTTTGGGCAAAAGCCAAGTGCCAAACCAAAATTTCCTCCTGAAGGAGTTCTGCTCCTCCAAAGGAGAACGGTCCCTAAAGAAACGAAGACTTAACGTGGCCAGACCCTCTTGACCTTCAGACTCATTGGTCTGTTCATGCATGCCCCATTCCAGACTGCCTCAACAGAACTGATACTACCCTGATCTTAGCCAAAAGTCGAGAAGCATCATGCTAGCCACTTGCCTAACTACAGTAAAATGCAGAAGTCTTAACCATAGTCTGCTGTCCATAATTCTTTTTGATTACAATAGGTACACATGTACTTGTACTCAAAAGAATGTACTTAATTCCTTCAGCACGGAATTAATTCCTGTGCAATTTCACGACACCTGAATTAATTTCTCATTTCAATGCCAACCTTTATGTCTCATGACTCTGGAACAAATTATTTCATGAATCAGGAAAGGACATAAAATTATGAGCTTGACGTTCTTTCACAAATGAGATCTAGTTTGGGTATTCACTGTAATATACACAAAAACAACAAAACACCTGAGAAAAATCATGCAAATTTTATGACAAAATTGTTAATATCTGCCATATTTTCATGCTAAGTCTCTGTGAGTAATTTTTTTATGTACTGATCATTTGATTTATCTTCTCCAAGAAGAATGAAGCCTACTAAATTTTCTATTATGTGGCATGTACATGAGTAATCTCTTACGTATTTTTTTCCATCCTATTTCACCATTTTGTCTCTTAGCATCATTTCCTAACCTCTACTTCTGTTTATTTAACTGCCTGATAGCAGGGTCCTGCAGTAACGGTGCTTAGTATTGGCCTAGCTTGGTTACCAAGGACTAGGGCTACATCTGCCTCACTCTCACAACTTAGGTCTTGCACTAACCATACTGATGTGCTAACAATTTGTTGTCCCACTCAAAAGTTGAATACTCACTTCTAAGTTCTTTCTAAAATTCAATCTCTGTGACTATGAGACTGTCTTTGTGTACATGATGAGCTTCTTGATGTGCTCAATTTTTTTATGAGATTTTTTCAGCCATTTTTAATTGGAATTATCTTAAAATTTTTCCTGCAGCTTAACCTTTCATTTGGGTATTTCAGTTGGAGACGAGTCTTCTACTGGAATGATATGGTTTTTTCATGTCCTTGACATGGGGAGGGTGCATATTAATCAGGTTGATCAGATGGTCACTTGGAAGGATTATATCTGCTATAGTTGTGGGAGGACTCTAATTTGCACTGCTGATATATGTGCCTGTAGGGCTGAAAGGCTTAACATTGGCAAGTCACAAATAAAGCTGTGTTGTGGTGAATGGCTGCAGTGCTAGTAACAACTGTTAAATATTGCTTTTTACGGTAAGCAAATAACTGCGAACACATTAACTTGGCTGGTCTGACATTCGGTTAGCTTTCAAAACTCCTCTTACTGTGGACATGATATTCACACCTATGGTAACTATCATACCTACCATGAGCCAGTATGAAACGCTCCTCTAACCGTTAGCCAGGTACTGTATTACTCACATTCCCTTTCAATAACAAGGCGGGATACTGGTTTCCTCACCAAATGAAGTGGGGTAGGGTAGAGAAAGGAGGAACTATTTAGGAGACTATCTTTGCAACAAGAATATTCATTAGAATACTAATACAGAAAGAACTCACTTGTCTGTTCTAAAGCAGATTTGAATGGAACTTCTTCCTCTTATAACTTGCTGCCTTTTTCCTTCAAAAATCTGAACCTGAAGACATAGCAGATCAATGAAAAGTCGCATGATTAAATGAAAGAAAGCTTGTTTTACAGTCAGAACATACACATTATTTCCCTGTCAGCCTCAAAGCAGGGACATTGACACCTTTATAAACCTATCATAAAATTTAGCATTATTTTGATAAAATGAAGCTCATTTTTACGGACTGATATACTAGTATACTTTGAAATATTCTTTGCATTCATCTCAGCCTGAAAAATCTCTGCACTGCTGTTACTGTTTATAACTCAAGCCTTCAAATACTTTAAATTTTATTTTCCCTTGGCATTTCATCCCTTTTTTTTCTACGCCCACCTAACCCTGGACAAAGTTAGTGAATAAGGGTGTGAGGACTTAGATCAGCCAACTTTCTCAAAGAAGCATGAACTTTGTTTAGACACATTTTCATGATACAACAACTTTTTACAACAATACAGACACCAACACAGAGAAGACAAAAGAAAGAGAGAGAGCCCGCAACAGCAGACAGACAGACAGACAGACAGACAGAAGGGTAGAAAGAACAAGTCTGCATGAATATCATCTAAAACTTTCCCACAAATGTTGATAAATGTCCATCCTTTTCACTATTAAAATCTTCTTACCTTTGCATGCTTGACCTCACATATTTATCATCCCTAAGACTTTCCATATATTGACACATATTTTAGTAGCCTTGGCACTCATCAATATTTTAGTTTTTCTGCTTCAGTAAAACCCTTTGCCAGTGCGTGTACATGTTACTTTACATCTACCTTAATTGGACAAATGCTGCTGCTAAATGCTCAAAGACACTTGATCAAAATCCTTCCACCTAGAGAAACGATCTGCGCAGTTGAGAGCACCTATGAAAGAAAAAACACCTACTTGTAGCCAAAATGCTATGAGAGATCAGTACAAACAGACTATCAGCTTGTGGTCCTGTAATAACTAATTGCATTTAATGCAACTGCACTGGGGAGGGGATCTAGATGGGGGTAGGGATGAGCAGAGGATTGGCCCTGTAGCCATCCAAAAATTCCCTCATATATTCCTACAAAACCACACTAAAATGGCAAGGCTTATCTTAGACACAACAATGGTTTTACAGCCCCTATTTCCTCATCCGAAAAAAGTGAGTAATCTTCCAAAAATTTACTCCTAAATTACTTCTGCCAGTATACAACAAGAGCCCACTGGGCACTGTGGTTCCTTGCTAATGTAATGAAACTGAGCCAACTACTGAATTGCACAGTATTTCTGTTGTTCACCAAAATCTGCTCTGTAGACAATGCCACATCTTGTGTTAACACATGTCAAGCATAAATAAATTGTTCTGAAGAAATACCAGCCTCAGCACTTAGGGTATATCAACACAGACAGTATACCGTTACAATTTTGTTTTATTCATTAAGCAATCACAATTCAATAGCACTGGCTCATGGTAATCTGATCCAAATGATCAGTACTAGGGTCTCTTTATAAAACGAACAACCCATAGTAAGCATTTAATTAATCAATTCTAATTTCCAATTCCTGCAAGCTCACATGTCCTAATCTCATGGACAATGTTTGTCTGTCTAGTGGAACATTTCACACATCCTCTGCTTGTGGGCAGAGAATCTTCTGGCAATATTTAAAAAGTAGTACTTTAATGCCGTTTTCCATATGGCAGGTTAGGATTAAAATCATAATACTATAATTTCATTAAAATTGAGATACTAAGTGCATCTCTGAAAGATGTCCCAAATCTTTCAGTCATGATAACAGTTTGTGCTCATATTTTTTGACTTTAGGAATTCTTGGGAATTTGCTTTTTGGCATCTGGTTGATTTCAACTCTGACACCACAAATCTCATATGGTTTTTCCTGCTAGATTTATGCAACACCTCAAGCAAAAATCTATTCACGCTCCTATCACTCAGATTATAGAGTTGAAAAGGTTTGCAGAGTTTTGACCTCCAGTTGACCCCAGTGACCCTTTGGTCTCCCCAAATTTTTCCCCACCATAGACGGTAAGGCCATCCACTAAGTATGAAATTTATCCACGCTTCCGACCTTGAGATATTGTGCTAACAACAAGGAACTCATTTTTTGACCCTGGTGGCCCCAGATGACTTGACCTACACCCTAAAACTGTATGGCACAGCTTCTCACTATGGTGGATCTATATACCAAGTATGAAATCTATCCAAGATTTTTTCCACTGTTGATATGCTTACAAGGTTTTCAGTATTTGACTCTCGTGACCCGCATGACCTTTGACCTCCACCTAAAATGACAGGATTCATCTTCTCACCCTAATCACCACATACCAAGTATGAAATCTATCCAAGCTTCCTACCTTGAGATATTGTTTTTAACAAAAAGTTTTCAGTGTTTGCTGCTGGTGACCCCCAGATACCTTTGATGACCTCCACCAATAGCTACAGCATTCCTCTTCTCTCCATAATGCATCTTCTACATACAAGTAGAATTTATCCAAGCTATCCTACCTGAGTATCGTGCAAACAATGTTTTCGTTCTTTTGACCCCTGGTGCCCACATGAACTTTGACCTCTCACCAAAAACAATAGGGCACACCTTCTCACTATGACAGATCCTATACCATTTTTAGTTTAGGTCACTTTCCCCTTGTTGAGTTACAGCGTACCGAAGCAAGTGTCACACACACACAAACACACCCAGCCAGGGCACACACACACACCGCCAAGCTGACTAATAGGTTCCCTTTTGCTACGCAGGAACCAAAAACACTGTCCTTCAGCAAACCACAATCATTGAACCATCAACAATGCCTTTCATTTGAAGGGCATGAATAGTTTGAATGCATGTCAATCAAAGTTTCCCTCTCAAAACTTTGTGAAGTTCTCAACGTATTGTTATCATGCACCTGCTGCTTATAAGGTACATCATGAATGTCTTACCCTTGATTTGTCCTTTGCTGAATGCCAGATTGCCACTTTGTAAGGAAGGCTGTCCCATGTCCACAAATACACCTTTTCTTGGCTTCTCCTCTGGGCAGTAAGATCTGTGTGTAAATACCATTGCAAGTGCAACTGAAAATTACAAGAAGATAACAGGGTAATGCAGTAAGTTACGTTGAAATGCAACCTGATGCTAGTAGTTACAAAAAATTCATATCTGCAGCTACCTTTCCCCCTCCCCACTAAATGGAATTTCCTTACAACTTTTTTCAATAACTTCCATTTAAACTTTGACTTCAAGTGCTCAGTCCAAAAATTCGCTTCCCTGACAAAAGCATGCAAAACTAAATCCGAGATACTGAACATTATTTCCATTCAAGAACAGAAATAGGTTCCCCTGAATAGTTGACATTATTTTGTCGAGAGAACCGTTTTATCTCCAACCCAACCACACCATGACATCCATGAAGTCCAGTAAAACCCTGACAAAATGGGGGCAGATGGGAGGTTGCAGATAGATCCACTTGACATGTCTCAAGAATGGATAAAGCGGTAACATCATGTCACTGTTTTTCATTCCTATGTTCAAAGACGCTGAACATGTTCATGCCAAAATACGATTAATATGTAACCTTTTGGATCTGAGCCATGCATTTGAATGATTTTAAGTCTACAAAACAATTTACTGGATACAAGTAATGAATTGCTACTGTGTATAAAAGATATTTCTTAAAATATCATGAAACCGTTTCTTTACTCTCTTACTAATTGTCAAGACCTACATAGACTAGGACAATTACAACGCAATTTAATCCAATGGAACAATTTTTATCTCGGGCATAAAACTTTTAATAAGGATATTTTTCCCCAAGAGACACAACATATGTAGAACTTGTTCCTGCAGAATCCCTTTCGACACAATAACTTTATAAAACCAAGGGCCTGTCATCAGATGTTGATACGCTAAAACTCTATAAATAATGCAGTTCTTCACTCTCACCCATCTGCAAGTCAAGCAAGAAATTTATTTTAAATTCTGAAGAACATTCTTCAAGTAAATTTTAGATGACAGCAAGCAACAAGTTCAGGTGACTGTCAAATTTTTCACACTCAGTTTGAACAATTTTTTATGACTTTGTCAGTCTTTTTCCTTCTTCACTTGTTAAGTTTCTTTTTTTATACTTTTTTATGTACATATGTTACATTATTCTTGTTATACCTGCTGTAGTGTCGTTCATCACTCTTAGACAGTTAAGATTGGCAATGTTAACTGCACTCATAACTGCCCTCCTCTCTGCATCTGTAAAATACTGAGGGACCTAGGGTTGACAAGGAAAAAAAAAAGTTAATAAAGTCTTTTCATACACATATTCACTCCATGTAAAAAGGTTCATCAAAGATAATTTGATCACTGAGTGTATGCTTGAGAATGCAGGTGATAAATGGCATTTATTCTAAAATTTCCCAGAAAAATTCCTCACAGAGATGGGGTTTAAACCGAGGACTTATGCTTCAAACCTAGAGTACACCTAGCTAGACTAGCCCTCCACGACATGTAGTATATGTGTATGTAAATCGTGTAAAAGAGGTTAATGAATTCTACAATTCTACATAGTAATTTGATAGTTGTAAAGGACTAACCAAAATTTACCATTCACAGCCAAAGCTTATTACAGCATTTCATAACATTTTCTACACTAAGGAAAACACTGCCAACAGTACAGTATCTAAAGAAAGCGGGAAACTTTCACATATTAATAAACAAAAACCATTCACAATAATTTAAACAGCTGAAAGCGTAATCTTCAAGCAATTTTACTCTTTCAGTAAGCTCTTATTATCGGGTCAAAATTTAGAGAAGGACATACATCAAGTATCAAACATTGCACAATAAATAGTCCTTGGGCAGGTCCACACTCTACTTCAGAGTCGCAAACTCCTGGCCTGGAGTTGCGTAGCACCTCCACTTTCCCTGGGTAAGTATCTTACTGCCAAAAATTGTCCCAAAAATCACATTTTGGACTTTAGATTTGTGTTATTTCACAGGTGGGTCATTCCATGTCAAATCACCCTCCGGTGATTTGACATGGGGAATGACCCACCCTGTGAAAATAACACAAATCTAAAGTCCAAAATGTGATTTTTGGCCATTTTTTTGGCAGTAAATGATAATTACCCAGGGAAGTGGAGTTGCTACGCCAACTCCAGGCCAGGAGTTGCGACTCTGAAGTAGAGTGTGGTAACCTGCCCAAGACTATTACTTTGGCAATGTTTGATACTTGATGTATGTCCTTCTCTAAAAAGTTTTTTGACCATAATTAAGATGCTTTCTGAAAGAGTAAAATTGCTTGAGATCCGGCTTTCAGCTTTGTGAAATTATGTGAATGTGTTTTTGTTTATTAATATGTGCAAGTTTTCCCCGCTTTCTTAAATACTGTACTGTTGGCAGGGTCTTTCCTTAGTGCTAGAAAATTGTGTATGGAAAATGCTGTATAAAGCTTTGGCTGTGTACTTGTAAATTTTTGTTTTAGTCCTTTACAACTATCAAATTACCTATGTAGAATTGTAGAATTCATTAACCTCTTTTTACACGATTTAACATACACATATACTACATGTCGTGGAGGGCTAGTCTAGCTAGGTGTACTCTAGGTTTGAAGCATAAGTCCTCGGTTTACAAAAAACCCCCATCTCTGTGATGTGAGGGGAAAATTTTTTCTGGAAATTTTAGAATAAATGCCATTTAAATCACCTGCATTCTCAAAGCATACACTCAGTGATCAAATTATCTTTGCGAACCTTTTTACATGGAGTGAATATGTGTATGAAAAGACTTTATTAACTTTTTTTTTTCCCTTGTCAACCTAGTCCCTCAGTATTTTTACAGATGCAGAGGAGGAGGGCAGTTATGAGTGCAGTTTAACCATTGTCCAATCTTAACTGTCTAAGAGTGATGAACGACACTTACAGCAGGTTATAACCATAATATGTAACATATGTACATAAAAAGTATAAAAAAAAAAGACTTAACAAAGTTGAAGAAGGAAAAAGACTGAAAAGTCCATAAAAAATTGTTCAAACTGAGTGTGACAAAATTTGAAGTACCTGAACTGTTTTGCTTTCTTGTTCATCTAATTTACTTTGAAGAATTTCTTCAGGGAATTTTTAACATAAATTTTGACCTGACTTGCAGGATGGTGTGAGAGTGAAGGAAACTGCATTTATTTATAGAGTTTTAGAGTATCAACATCTGATGAAGGCCTTGGTTTTATAAAGTTATTTGTGTTGGAAAGGATTCTGCAGGAACCAAGTACTACATAATGTTGTGTCTCTTGGGAAAAATTATCCTTATTAAAAGTTGTATGCCCTGGAAGATAAATTGTTCCATTGGATTAAATTGCAGTTGTAATTGTCCTAGTCTATGTAGGTTTGACACATTAGTAAGATAGTAAGAAAACTGATTTCATGTATTTTTAAGAAATATCTTTTATACACAGTAGCATTTCATAATTTGTATCCAGTTAAATTGTTTTGATAGACTTAAAATTCATTCAAATTGCATGGCTCAGATCAAAAGGTTACATATTAATGTATTTTTTGCATGAACATGTTCAGCTTCTTTTGAATCATAGGTAATGACAAAACAGTGACATGATGTTACCGTTTATCCATTCTCTGAGACATGTCAAGTGGATTATCTTCAACCTCCCACCTGCCCCCCATTTTGTCAGTGTTTTACTGACTTCATTGGGATGTCAGGTGTGGTTGGGTGGAGATAAACGTTCTCTCGACAAAATCATGTCAACTTATTCAGGGGGAACCTATTTCTGTTCTTGAATGGAAATAATGTTCAGTCTGGATTTAGTTTGCATGCTTTGTCAGGGAAGAGAATTTTTGGACTGATCACTTGAATGTCAAAGTTTAAATGGGAATTTATTGAAAAAAGTTGTAAGGAAAATTCATTTAGTGGGGAGGGGTGAAAGGTAGCTGCAGATATGAATTTTTTTAACTACTATGCATCAGGTTGCATTTCAACGTAACTTTACTGCATTACCCTGTTATCTTCTTGTAATTTTCAGTTGCACTTGCATATGGTATTTACACACAAGATCTTCCTGCCCCAGAGGAGAAGCCAAGAAATGTCGTATTTGTGGACATGGGACATGCTTCCTTACAAGTGGCAATCTGTGCATTCAGCAAAGGCAAATTAAGGGTAAGACATTCATGATGTACCTTATAAGCAGCAGGTGCATGACTAACAATACGTTTGAGAACTTCACAAAGTTTTGTGAGGGAACTTTGATTGACATGCATTCAAACTATCATGCCCTTCAAATGAAAGGCATTGTGATTGGTCAATGATTTGTGGTTTGCTGAAGACAGTGTTTTTGGTTCCTTGCGTTAGCAAAAGGAACCTATGTAGTCAGCTTGGCGTGTGTGTGTGTGTGCGTGGGTGTGTGTGTGTGTGACACTTGCTTCGGTACGCTGTAACTCAACAAGGGAAAGTTGGACTAAACTAAAACTTGGTATATGGATCTGTCATAGTGAGAAGGTGTGCCCTATTGTTTTTGGTGGAGGTCAAAGGTCATGTGGGGTCACCAGGGGTCAAAGACCGAAAACCTTGTTTGCACGATATCTCAAGGTAGGAAGCTTGGATAAATTTCATACTTGGTATGTAGATGCATTATGGAGAGAAGATGAATGCTGTAGCTTTTGGTGGAGGTCAAAGGTCATCTGGGGTCACCAGCAGTCAAACACTGAAAACTTGTTGTTAAAACAATATCTCAAGGTAGGAAGCTTGGATAGATTTCATACTTGGTATGTGGATGACTTATGGTGAGAAGATGAATCCTGTCATTTTTGGTGGAGGTCAAAGGTCATTTGGGGTCACTGAGAGTCAAATACTGAAAACCTTGTTAACGCAATATCTCAAGGAAAAAAATCTTGGATAGATTTCATACTTGGTATATAGATCCACCATAGGGAGAAGCTGTGCCATACAGTTTTTGGGTGTAGGTCAAAGGTCATCTGGGGCCACCAAGGGTCAAAAAACTGATTTTCCCTTGTTGTTAGCACAATATCTCAAGGTAGGAAGCTTGGATAAATTTCATACTTAGTGGATGCCTTATGGTGGGGAAAAAATTTTGGTGGAGTGACCAAAAGGTCACCTGGGGTCACTGGAGGTCAAACTCTGCAAACCTTTTTTCAACTCTATATCTGAGTGTAGGAGGCTTTGAATAGATTTTTGCTTTGAGGTGTTGCATTAAATCTAGCAGAAAACCCATATGAGATTTGTTGGATGTCAGAGTTGAAATCACCAGATGCCAAAAGCAAATTCCCAAGAATTCCTAAAGTCAAAAAAAATATGAGCACAAAACTGTATCATTGACTGAAAGATGTGGGACATCTTTCAGAGATGCCAAGTATCTCAATTTTAATTGAAATTATAGTATTATGATTTTAATCCATAATCCTGCCATTATGAAAACGTGCATAAAGTACTACTTTTTAATATTGCAGAAGATTCTCTGCCCACAAAGCAGAGGACTGTTGTGAAAGTTCACTAGACAGACAACATTTGTCCTTAGATTAGGACATGTGAGCTTGCAGGAATTGGAAATTAGAATTGATTAATTAAATGCTACTATGGGTTGTTAGTTTTATAAAGAGAACCAAGTTACTGATCATTTGGATCAGATACCATTGAGCGTGCATGAATTGTGATTGCTTAATTGAATAAAACAAATTGTAACTGTATACTGTCTGTGTTGATATCCCCTAAAGTGCCTGTAGGCTGTATTTCTTCAGAACAATTTATTTATGCTTGAATGTGTTAACACAAGATGTGCATTGTCTACAGAGCAGATTTTGTGAATCAACAGAAATACTGCTTCATTCAGTAGTTGGCTCAGTTTCATTACATTCAGCAAGGAACCACAGTGCCCATTGGGCTCTTGTTGTATCTTGCAGAAGTAATTTAGGAGTAAACTTTTTGGGAAGATTACTCACTTTTTTCGGATGAGGAAATAGGGGCTGTAAAACCATTTTGTGTAGATTATGCCTTGCCATTTTAGTGTGGTTTGTAGGAACTATAGAGGGAATTTTTGGATGCTACAGGGGCCAAATCCTCTGCTCATCCCTACCCCCATCTTTAATCCCCTCCCCAGTTGCAGTTGCATTACAATGCAATTAGTTTATTACAGTACCACAAGCTGATAGTCTGTTTGTACTGCATCTCTCTAGCATTTTTGGCTACAATTAGGTGTTTTTTCTTTCATAGGTGCTCTCAACTGCAGCAGATCGTTCTCTAGGTGGAAGAGATTTTGATCAAGTTGTCTTTGAGCATTTAGCAGCAGAATTTTTGTCCAAGTTCAAGGTAGATGTAAAGTCACATGTACAAGCACGGCAAAGGGTTTTACTTGAAGCAGAAAAACTAAAAATATTGATGAGTGCCAATGCTACTAAAATACTGGTCAATATGGAAAGTCTTATGGATGATAAATATGTGAGGTCAAGCATGCAAAGGTAAGAAGATTTAATAGTGAAAATGATGGACATTTATCAACTTTGTTGGGATAAGTTTTAGCTGATATTCATTGCAGACTTGGTTCTTTCTACCCTTCTGTCTGTCTGTCTGTCTGTCTGTCTGTCTGTCTGTCTGTCTCTCTCTCTTTCTTTGTCTTTCTGTGTTGGTGTCTGTATTGTGTGTAAAAAGTTGTTTTTGTATCATGAAAAGGGTCTAACAAAGTTCATGCTTCTTTGAGAAAGTTTGCTGATCTAAGTCCTCACACCCTTATTTCACTATACTTTGTTCCAGGGTTAGGTGGCCGTAGAAAAAAGTGGATGAAATGCAAGGAAAATAAATTTAAAGTATTTTGAAGGCTTGAAGTATAAACAGTAACAGTCAGTGCAGAGATTTTCAGGCTGAGATGAATGCAAAGATATTTTCAAAGTATACTAGTACTATCAGTCCCTGTAAAAATGAGCTTCATTTTATCAAAATAATGCTCTAATTTTATGATTAGGTTTATAAAGTTGTCAATGTCCCTGCTTTGAGGCTGCAGGAATCATGTTGGTATGTTCTTACTGTAAACAAGCTTTCTTTCATTTAATCACGCTGACTTTCATTTTGACTCTGCTATGTCTTTCAGGTCAGATTTTGAAGAAAAGGCAGCAAGTTTATTAAAGAGGATAGAAGTTCCACTCAAATCTGCTTTAGAACAGACAAGTGAGTTCTTTTCTGTCTTTAGTTATTCTAATGAATTCTTGGTGCAAAGATATGTCTCCTTAAATACTTTCCTTCCTTTCTCTACCCTACCCCACTTCATTTTGGTGAGGAAACCAGTATCCAGCCTTGTTATTTGAAAGGTGAATGTGAGTACATAACATCTACCCTGGATAAGGGTTAGAGGAGCTGTTTCATACTGGCATGGTTAGGTATTGATAGTTACCAAGGTGTGATCATGTTCCACAGTAAGAGTGAGTGTTGAAAGCTAACCTGAATGTCAGACCAGCCAAGTTAATGTGCTTCGCAGTTATTTGCTTACCTTAAAAGCAATATTTACAGTGTTACCAGCACTGCAGCCATCACCACAACACAGCTTTATTTGTGACTTGCAATGTTAAGCCTTTCAGCCCTACAGGCACATATATCAGCAGTGCAAATTATGCTCTCCACACTATAGGCAGATATATCCATCCAAGTGACCATCTTGATCCACCTGATTTTAATATGCACCCTCCCATGTCAAGGACATGAAACCATATCATTCCAGTAGAAGACTCAGTTCTCCCAACTTAAATACCCAACATGCCAGGTAGCTGCAGGAAAAATTTTACAGATAATTCCAATTAAAAATGGCTGGAAAAAATCTCATAAAAAATTGAGCACATCAAGAAGCTCATCATGTACACAAAGACAGCTCTTCATAGTCACAGAGATGAATTTTAGAAAGAACTTAGAAGTGAGTATTCAACTTTTGATTGGGACAACAATTGTGCACATTCAGTATGGTTAGTGCAAGACCTAAGTTGTTGAGAGTGAGGCAGATAGTAGCCTAGTCCTTGGTAACCAAGCTAGGCCACTACTAAGCACCGTTACTGCAGGACCCTGTACAGGCAGTTAAATAAACAGAAGTAGAGGTTAGGGAAATGATGCTAATAGACAAAATGGGTGAAATAGGATGGAAAAATACGTAAGAGATACTCAAGTTACATGCCACATAATAGAAAATTTAGTAGGCTTCATTTCTTCTGGAGAAGATAAATCAATTATCAGTACATAAAAAAATTATGCACCAGAGACTTAGCATGAAAACTATGGCAGATATTACCAATTTTGCATAAATTTGCATGATTTTTCTAAGGTGTTTTGTTCTTTGTGTATTACAGTGAATATCCCAAACTAGATCTCATTTGAAAGAACAGTTCAAGCTCATTAACTTTTATGTCCTTTCCTTATTCATGAAATAATTTGTTCCAGAGTCATTAGACACTGAAAGTTGGCATTTGAAATGAGAAATTAATTCAGGTGTAGTGAAATTTGCACAGTGAATTAATTCAGTGCTGAAGGAATTAAGTACATTCTTTTGAGTACAAGTTACATGTGCTACCTCTTGTAATCAAAAGAATTATGACAGCAGAGCTATGCTGTTAATACTTCTGCATTTTACTGTAGTTAGAAGTGGCTATCATGATTGCTTCTCGACCTTTTGGCTAAGATCAGGTGTAGTATCAGTTCTGTTGAGGCAGTCTGGAATGGGGCCATGCATGACAGACCAATGATGTCTGAAGGTCAAGAGGTTGGCCACGTTAAGTCTTCGTGTTCTTAGGGACGTTTCTCCTTTGGAGAGCAGAACTCCTTCAGGAGTAACATTTGGTTTTGGCCCTTGGGCTTTTTGCCAAAGAAGAGTTGATGGGACTTCAGAAAAAATAGGCTATTGTTACCAGTACCAGATTCAAATTTTAAAGTAGCATCAGTGTTTAACATCTTAAGCTACTGAGAATGAGTATAATTGCAAAATGTAGAAATGGAGGCAAATGTGAATCAAGAGTTTTGAGCACATCTTCCGGTCCAAGTCTGCTGCTTGCTAAAACACATAAGGACTCTGAAATGAGAAGTTTCTTTGCCTTCATCTTGAATTTTAGTACACAACTTTTATTACTGAAAGGCTGAATGAATTTGGTTCACAAGACAAAGGAAGGACAAAGTACTTTTTGTCTGCTTTGTACCTTCAACGAGTGACCCTTTCTGACTGTAATTTGCCTATATTGAGTATCTGTGTGACCATAATGATATTTCAGGTCAGAAGTTATCTGTTCCAGTAATGTGTGGATGTTAAGAATTTGTCTCTTCCCATTTATTCTAAGCCATTGTAAAAGGAAAGATGTTTCAATGCACATTTGAGGCAAAGTATGAGTGTGTACAGCAATTCCAGTAAATGTGAATGTGTTAATGTAAGTTCAGTTGAATAGGACTGTATTCTTTAATTTCTACTTTTTGTCCCAACAGAATTAAAACCAGCAGATATTTATGCTGTTGAGATTGTCGGGGGATCTACACGAATACCAAGAGTGAAAGAAATCATCAAGTCTGTATTTGGGAAAGCTCCCAGCACCACCCTTAATCAAGATGAAGCTGTGAGTAGAGGGTGTGCTTTTCAGGTGAGGAAAATACATCATTGATGAGAATGTCAAGAAACTTTGTCACCTAGGCTTACTATAACATTCAGTAATGAAGCAAAGCTGGTATCATTGAAAATATCAAAATTTGTTCTGCATTCTTTTGATAAACATTTTCGGAACACCATTACGAGAATGAGGGATGAAGTCCTGCCTCTGAAATCTATCATTAAAGTGTACCTAAAGTCTAAAATTTCAAAAATATATGTTACAAAGCTTGAAAAATGCATCCAGATACCAACTCCCATCTTCACAGGACATTCCTGAGCTGAGATATTAAGCATGACTGAATGTATTGTTGGAATATGGAATACAGAATATATTTGGGGTATAAGTGGTAGTTAGTTGACTGCTATTCATGAAGTGTCAGCTGCATTTTCTGTGAGGTATAATGTTTCTGTGGATTGGAAAACATTGCGCTTAATGTAATGCTAAATGTATTTCCTATGTATTTTTTTTCTCATACCTTGAGCTCTTTTACATGTATTTAGGTAGAAATTTGTATTTTAATACAGTTTTGTAATTGTGAAAGATGTTATGCCTCCCACTTAAGTGATAGGGCATAAATTTTAAGGTAACTGGAGCAAAAAGTTACATCCTAAAGTATTTTGTTGTGTAGTATGTTCTGTTCCCTAAAATGCTGATGATGGCAAAAAGTGACATGATGTTACCGTTTATCCATTCTCTGAGACACGTCAAGTGGATTATCTTCAACCTCCCACCTGCCCCCATTTTGTCAGTGTTTTACTGACTTCATTGGGATGTCAGGTGTGGTTGGGTGGAGATAAACGTTCACTCGACAAAATCATGTCAGCTTGTTCAGGGGGAACCTGTTTCTGTTTTGAATGGAAATAAAGTTCAGCTTGGATTTAGTGTGCATGGTTTGTTAGGGAAGAGAATTTTGGGACTGATCACTTGAATGTCAAAGGTTTAATGGGAATTCATTGATAGGGGTTAGGGGGAACATAAATATGCAATATAGAGGAAATAAAAATGCAGTATAGATGCATCATAGATATAAGCTGTAGGTACCAGAGTTGTACCTAGTCACTATGCTATTTACTCACCTTGGTTGTAGGTGTTTTAGCAACTTAAGTTACTCAAGTCAGTGATATTACAATGTGCAGGGAGAATCTTAAAACAACTAAGTCAGGTCATTGTGATGCTTGTTTTGAATAGAGTAAATGATCATCATGCCATGATTGAGAATGAAAAAAAATCATTAATAAGTTTTAGGCATCTGTGAACTAAATTGAACAAGATGCAAGTAGTTTGTACTCACTTATAGAGAAGTATCAGGGAGGGTGATGTAAAAGCCAGCTTCCTTAAGATGTGAAGCTTTCTTGACTGAGTAACAATTTGCACTGTATAATTTAAAGGGCAAATCTCATCATCCCAGACAGTTTGAATTCTCCCAACTCATTACTTCTCGCTCCTTGTGTAGACACAAACCTGGTATATTACTCAAGTCCATGTCCTGGTGAACATACAAGGCCTTGATTTGTAATAAGAGCACTCTCTCTGCATTGTATGAAATGTGAGCTACTCTGCAGTTTTTAATTTAATTTTCAAACTTTGATTTTTAATCGAAGAGCAGTCACCAAGGGAGAATTTTGATAGCCCCCACCCAAAATTGCACTTGAGGTGATGAGTGTCTGTCTTTAAGATTGTTGAGTAGATGACAACTTTTGCTCTTTTACACCAATATGAAGTGACAGACACCAGTATCCTTATTCATGTGTGTCTCTTTCAAACCCTGTAACAGTTTTGTTACTGAATTATTAAATTTATGCAGAATAATTCATAAGTTTGCTTCAAATATATTCAATCTTTAAGTTTCAGAACATCATGAAAGATACTAAACATGAAAAAAAATTGCAAAAGTAACAACTTCAAAAGAAGAAATGTTTGAATATTGGGAAGATAATAAAAATAATAAGGGAAGCCACACAAACTCGTTGCTGCGGATCCTCGCGGAGACGGATTTGCGTGTTCACTGGAGCTTGACTCATTATCTTTCTTGTCCTTCTCGGCACTGCCGAGCACTTTCCGAATTATGCACAGCTTCCTCTTAGCTTGTAGTAATCCGATTTCAGAGCACAATGGCCTAGTAAACAGCTTCCCAATTTCCGTCATGACCAGTGCCACAGCTTTTGTTCGAAATGTCTAAATAAACCCATTCAGCACAGTTTACACGAAGCTACGGTGAGCGAGCGCTCAAGTGTGAAGACCAGTTGCTTATTCTTTTGTTAACTATTCACATGTTTTTTCTCAAACCAAAATAAATTCTTGCGTTTGTGTTTGTGTCTTTCCTTCTTTGATTTCTTTTAAGAATTATTTTCTCTTTTAGATGAAAGTATGTTTTGCAGTGTTTAGTTGCTTTGTTTTTTAAATTATCTGCTTCCTATACATTGAAAGGAAAACTTGACCGTGACCATGATTGGTCTTGTTTACAAACCAAGAATTTGTCACTATGTGAAGTGAAATTCCCGAACGAAAATAAAAACAGGTTAAGCTTCATAATTATTCAAACAATTACTGCTTATAAGGTATATTTAGTAAAACCTTCCAATTTTGACCGAGGCCCTATAAGTTAGGTCCATTGCAGTTTCCCTTTTCTTTTCTTTTTGACGCTAACTGCAGGCTTTGTAAATATAAAAAAATGGATATCAGTCAGTCTTATATGAAGCGTTTCATACCAAAACCGAAGTCCCTGCTGCGTTTTGCGGTGGGACGCGAAATTTGTTATCTTAGAACGGATGGGCCTATTTTTTTAAAATTTTCATGGAAATAAAATTGCCCCTATTTTGTCCTGGGCAAATATTTCTGAGCCTCGCCCGCAAAACGCAGCAGATTTCGGTTTTGGTTGTGAACGCACCTTTATCCCGTTTGGCAAAGGCTCTGTGGGTTTTAGCCTTAAATAGTCCACGAAGTTTCTGAATATTGTTAATATCGACGCTAATTTTGCAAACCGAGTTTGCGATCCTATATTCTCAAAATAGAAACGCCCGTCGCACGGAAGTGGAAATGCTGTCAATATTTCTGCAGCCATGTGAAGAAGATCTTATGCCTGTGAACACGTGACCGCGGAGACGGTGGTGGGGGACTACGGGGCATTAGCCCCGCACATTTTCTGCCGTGGGCCTTTTGAGCGCGCCTTATAAACGGGTGAGTGAACTAGCTTCTTCAGATTAAACTTCAGGAAGGGACCCGGTGACTTGTAAAGGTGCCATTTTAAAACAAATGTTTGCCATAAAAACTTACTCGAAGATTGTTTTTAAAGAAAGTTCCAAACAACCATTATTCTTAGTATTTTCTCACTGACATGCGAAACTTCCTTCCGTTTGCTTTACTAAGGGCCAAACAAGCTTGCCAGCCTGGTGGCATAAAATGTACGTGGCTGTGCCACAAAAATTGATTGTGCGACGCACGGTACACTTCATGTAGCCGAAACTAAGCCAGGCCCGTATGTTTGATTTTGATTCGTTCGGTGGTGCATCGTAACTCCACCCGGTCCCTATTTTCAGTCCATCCCATCCAAAGAATAACTCACTATGATTTGTTACAACGAATGACGTAACGACAAGACTGATGACGAAATGAGAAATTGATGACGACAATGATGAATGATAGATATTTATTGCATTCAAACTCCTGTACATTTTTTACCCGGTTATACCGTGTGCGTACATGCAATATTATCCATATCACCTTTCGTAGTCAGGATTAGGCCTAGGGACCGTCTCTCCAATTTTGAGGCCACAAAGTTACCAAGTTAATTTTGAGGCTTTACTTCCAATATTTTTTGAGTAATAATACATACACAAGCACTTCGGTCACACTTGTGTTTTCTCGTCATACTTCAAAGTTCAGGATATTCAGCAAACGAGCGAGGGCTCCTGAGGAGCTTTAATAAGCAAGGCCTACATTTTGAAGAACGATAATTGCCTTGATAGAGCAGTCTCCATATTGTTCTGAGCTGTAGTATAAGGCCCGTTCGTGGGTTCTTTGATTTCGTTTACGTAGAGAAATTTAACGTATGAAGTGACTTTCAAGTTGTCGACTCTTGGTCAAAATTACAACACTTCAGGGCCAACAGTTCAGGCCTACATCCTAGAAATGTAGTAAGAGATTCTCTGGAGGTATTTTTTTTCTTTTTATTGTTTTTGGGAGGGGGGGGGGGGGGCCATTGCGCCATTTATATTAAAAATACCATTACCAATGGTCATGTCTTTAAGGAATCGGAAGTTTATAAAGGAATAATGAAACGAGTGTAAGTTTCTTAACGATGTGTGTTTCCATCATAATCCAAGCAGTTTTTATTATGCAGACATCACCATAAAAATTGCATTAACAGGCCAGCCAGACTTCAAACAGTTTTTTGAAAAACTTAAAGATAATAAACTGCCGTAACCAGGGACCACGGGGGTCCAGTTTTTGAAAGGAAGTGGGGCAGGAGAGGGGGTTGAAATCATCGAAGCGGCCCCAATATGTTTCAAGAAAATAAAAAGCGTATCAGCCCAGTTTAAGGCAGCCCAAAATGCACCACGGCAGGAAAAATTAAAATGAAAAAAAAAAGAAAAAAAAAAAAAGTGCGGGGTCTAAGGCCTCCCGTAGCCTCCCTCACCCCCCCCCCCCCCCCTTCGTCTCCGCTGTCAGCTGTAATCGTAGAAAAACATGAAACGAAAAATATTAGGCAAACAATTTCAGACGAATGAGAAAATAGGGAAAACACAAAATTATTTAAACGGGGAGGTCGGTAGCCAGAGTAGTTCCTGAGAAGTCAAAAAATGTCAACTTTAAGCTGGCTTACTGTGCTGAATTTTACGGGAATGCCCAATCGGCGGGAAGATGTATAAGTCTTTCAATTTGTAGAAGACTACGGTGTTCTGTTAAGTTCCAGTATCCAACGGCAGCTCTCAGAAACTGAATACTCATTCAATTCATTAACGGCCAGCGCCCATTTTTGCGTGGCCCTTTTTTGGAAGTCATGTGGGCTTCGTCACTTCTCGAGCTCTTCAGACACAAGTGACGTCATTCATGTGTGGACCTGGAATATTTCTTCGCGATTAGTCGAAGGTCGGCGCCATTTTGGAGTTTGCAATTTTCCGATATTTCACCCTGTACTTATGCGTTTCCGAATACCTTTAGCAGTAGTGGACTTAAATTAAAAACCACGAATAAGGCTCGGCATGAATCTGGATGGTAATTGCTAAATTTGCCGATATTTCACGAAATTATAATTTCGCCTGTGGCAGCTGGCTCCAACACGGATGATACTGCGCAATATAATGGATATGACGTTTTATTCGTTAGGTTAAGCCACACTTACAATAGGCCTATACGCGAGAAGTGATAGTAAAGACCAGTGAATCGGCTAGAGCCGCAGGGCCAAAGAACATTAAAACACTGGTGACCCCATGGTAATCTAGTTTGAATGAAGTTCAGAGCCACGAACTGTTTACATAGTTCGCATGGCCCGAATGATGATGCTAGTTAATTGAAAGTTCATCCATTACAAAGGAGTGCTGACTTGCGAGGGATGGCTAGAGAATAGAGCGAACTGCGGAGCGAGTGCCGAATGGGGGAGTATATAAAAAACCGGAAATATGCGACAGACTCTCCAAAGCGACTGAACCTGGACTTGCTAGGATAAGTTGTGGTAAATAATAGCGGAGAATAATCTGGGCTGGCCAGAGTATACGTAGTGTGTTGGGCGGGAGGGAGGGGGGCGGGGGTTTCTACGGAGCGCACAATTAGCCAAAGCGGATCTTTGTGCCTTTGAGATGGGAGATGTCCAGTGATGGAGAGGGAGAGTTTCCCCCACCTACATTTGAAGATTCGTGAACTTATCTGTCTTTCCCAAGTATGATAGTTATCTCTTTCTCTGAGTTTTTTTTTTTTTCTTTTCTATTCTTGTTGGTTTGAGTTGCTTGGTTGGAAAAATGTGTAGTCAAACGCATATTTTTTGAGGGGGGCTGCGGTAGAGTTCACATAAGCACCCATGCATGTCTCCCTGTGGTTACTGTAAGACCTTGACCTGATACTAGGCCGTCGCCCAAGTCGATGCTTTAAATACTGCCATAGTCATGGCAACCTGACCGCCCGCCCCACCTGATGGGGGCGAGTGCCCTGGTTTGCAACTGTCGCAAAATGGACGAAAATGAAACCACAGACGCTGAAAGCTAGAAAAGGTTTTTAAAAGGGGGCAATGGCATTTTTGTGAGGGGTAAGCGATTGAATAGGCGTATTTTGATGCCGGAATGCTCGATGTATTTGCGGTTATGTCATTTTGAACCATCTTTTCCATAAAAATGTCTAACAGTGGCCGAAAAAACTTATTCTCATGACATCGCCTCCTATCTTCCTAACCCCATGGGCCTATTGTGAGCGCTTGCGGAGGCTTTCCCTTTTTTTTTTCTTTGTTATGATAGGTGAGAGACTGAGTTGACTCTGATGCGTCTTTAACATCCATGAGTGTTCCATGGCCGGGTATGTTTCGAATAGTTGTTATACCATATAATCAAATAAATCATTAAGCAGTCTTAGGCTCTTAGTCTTGCGGTGTCTCATCATGGTATCTACACATGCCCAACTATTGCACGCCGTTGGATAATAGGAAAAAGTACCTGAACATATTTTTGATGGTGGCCATAGCCATTGGCAGACCCTTGAAAAGTTATTTGCTGGCCCTCAAAAAGCTTGAACTAGGGACTAGTCGGACCATTTTCTGGACTGCTGGCCTTAGGAAAGTGAGGCACTTTCAGGCCCATACAGCCAGATGCACACCGAGATACTTAAGTTTAACTTCAACCTGCACAGGCTATGAGAATGGGTTGCCAGGACAAGATACGTGAAGAAGATGCGGTCAAGGCGAGAAAAGGGTACTTGTAGCTATCCAGGCCGGACTAAAGTTTTTTTTTTTCAGCGTGGAGGGCGTCGGGGTGGAGATAACGTTAAGCCTGCATATGAGAGAAATGGTTACTTTCAAAATTTCTCAGGACGCAAATCTTTCGCCCTGCCCGCTCCGCGCCCCGGACCCTTCTGTCCCCTCTGGAGCTACGCGGCTTGGGGGCTGTGGATAGCACGCCTGCCAAGCAGTCATGTAACGCTTATGAGCCATACTGGGGATCCTCACCAGTCAGCGGTCAGTGCACGATGTGGGTGGACAATGGTTATCTTGACTTTAAACCTTCACATCGATCATTCAAAAAATATGGCTCGATCTGTGGCGTCGAAGCACAAAGTCCTTAGGGCGTTGTTTCCATGTGGAGATAATCTTTAGAACCCCATAATCACGTCTCTTCACTGTTCAAAAAGTAAAACGCAAATATTGAAAGCCAGGTGAATAAGTCCTATGACGGCACGTGATGTGTCCCAAAAGTTTTAAAATCTACCACCCTCCGCAGATTAATTCGCCTCACGATCCCACAACCTAGACAAAGTAGCTAGCCTTGGCTCCTTAAGTAGCGGGACCTACTCATAGTTCACCTTCCCACTGAGCCTGCAGCCATTGGCGATTTTTTTTAACTTTTTTTTTGAAAAGCCCATATCAATAGTCTGTAATACCCAATTGTCCAAAAATAAATTTTTAAAATTGAGCTATGATCCGAAAAAGTGATTATTTCTCGGAACGTATGCAATAATTTCTCTTCTTTCCGAATAATCCTAAATTGGTGTCAAGCATCAACTTGCGCCGCACATCTCCCGCCGCTTTATCCTTTATCAGTACCCCATTTCGTACAAACTTGCAAAAACGAGAAAGCCCTTTGACACGAGTTGATACGGCCACACTAGGTGGAGGTGCGTATCATTGGCGTTCAGTTAGGAGATTTCATCTATTTGTATCCGGCCCATGCTTATCATAGAAAATGCAACGTAAATGCTGGCATGCCCTGGTTTACGTGAAACGTTGCGTGCCGGATAAAAGTATATCCAAAAAAAATTACGATGCACAGATCGCTTTGCCCACAAGTGTCGATTGCTCGTGCATTTAGTTATCTCAAACCATAATTAAACGCAACTAAAACGATGGAATCATTTCTTGGCTACAAGATTTTCCAAGTTCTAGGGTTTCTAGCCCGACCAAGTTAACTTTAGAGAGTTTTATTTAAACGGAAACTAACGCTTAGTTGCGTTGGGCCGGCACCAGATTTATTTATTTGCAGCTAAATCTCTTTAATTTGGCCCCATAATGCCATATTAAGGGTCCCGATTTATTTTGCAGCTGCACTGATATTAGTAGGCTACCGATACGGCCCTGCGTCGTGTAAACATGCTGCTGGACCTCATTTAGCTATTGCTTTATTTGGACAGTTTATCAACATAGTTAAGTCATCAGGTATAAAACCCCAAAGCCAGAAATAATCGAGCCTTATAGGCGTATTTAGCGAAGGGTTTTGTGAAGGCGGAATGGCTATCACTTATATGACGCTAATTGTGTAGTGAGAGCTTTTTGTCATGGGACGTGAAAGTTAACTCCTCTTATGAATCAGCCAGTCTAATTAGGAGAATGAACTTATTCAGGGGACTAGATACAGCAATTGTCGATGACTGTAAGACTGGGCCAGCCAAAAGGGCAAGCGCCTCGAAAAGGCCGTATTAAACATTCGCGTGAACTTCGCGAAATAGGACGGATTGTGATTGACGTACAATAGCGCAATATCATAGAATTCTTGATGAATACATCAAGCTTCCGCGCGGCTCGGACGGCGCAAGACAACAGAGTTTGTGTGACTTGCCTAATTAAATCTGTGCAACATTTTGATGGAGATGAGAGATGTTGTGAATCCAAGCAACTTCATTTTATTCATTTCAGTGTGGCCATTCTAATCAAATAATCGTTCCAACTGTTTCATGTCATGAGAATTCTGCAGTCACGAATCTCACTCCAATTTAAAACCCCCCTATCAGGGACTCACATGGGTCACAGAGAGAAGGGTCAAGCCCATTAAGATACAAAAAGTTTTTGTATTTATTGCAAAAATAAATTACCAAGTTGGCTCAGGGTTTGATGTTATTGTCCAGAAGTCAATCATTGCGTACACAGAGATTTCCTGGCGAGTTGGGGAGTTAATTAAGTTCATGGGGAAAAAAAATATAGGTAAACAGGAAATGGTATGAACACAAAATCCTCAGGGAAACGTACCTTTCCTTCAAGGTTAGTGTAAGGGTAAGAGCTAGGGAACATTATGGGGCTACCTGTGGAAACAACTAGGTGGGCTGAACTACTGGGAACATTGCGGCTGTCACAGGATAATAGCGGCCAGTGCACACTTCAAACATTTATTTGCTTGCATTATAGGGTGTACACAGATTGGACATAATTTTTTATTTTTTATACTGGCAATAAATTGGTGGGAGTATGGGCATTCTTCAGTAGAGGTTAGGGACATCCCTGTAAGTTGGACAGAAAAAAGTTGAATGTTGAGAGCTATGTGGAGACATGAAGACAGTATTCAGCAATTACAGAGGGAGTCTGCATGCTGGACCCGGGTCAAGCCGATGGGACATGTCAAACAGTCAAGCAGCCTACAAAATGTTATTCTAACAAATTGATTTTGCATTCATATAGCGAAGCAGAGTTTAGGTCAAAAAAAGACTTTATTGTAAACAAAGGTTATATCAACCTACTCATGAACCTGACAGAAATCCACATTTTGGATATTCCAAATATGGATATTAAATATATTCCGTGTCCACATTTGGTAATACAACTCTTTGAAAATTAGGTGCAGTTTCACTATTTGAACTTTGATCAAATAGTAAAATTTATTTTATTTTTTATTGAGAAATGGACAGGAGACTCCAGTGGATATGAGATGTTTTAATCAATAATGGAACCACGATAATGGACATGTTTAAGATATATAGAAATTTTTTGCTATTGACACACTTTTCAAAGATAGATAGTGGTTTGATTGAACATTACATTCCAGGGCTCCTGTGATGAGATGGTGGGTGTTTCAGAAGAAGAACGATGAAGCTCCGATCACCAAAGAATGTTAACATTTACAGAAACTATGCGTTTTGATTCTAAAAAAGCTTCTATGTCAAGCAATGATGTACCCTACCAGTCCTTTCATCGGTAAAATTAAATTTTGTAGTTCATTCTTGAAAGCAAATTTATAAAAGGAACAGACTGCAGTGTTTTTGGTTACAGAAAATTTTATAACCTTTCCCAAACACAGATTTTATTTGGAACAAAATGAAAGGCCTGATTCCAAATAAAATAAGTGTGGCTAGATAGCTTGCGTTTTCAAGAAGAGAAGATTATCATAGAAAGAAATCTCAGTGCTGTGTAGCTTGAGAATAGTTTTTTTGACCCAAACATTCAAATGATGCAACATTAACCCAGTTGTGTAATGCATGTTATGGGGACATTCAGCTATTGACCAGACCTGATTGGTGTTAGACTGAAGGCCCTCCTTGAATAATGATGAATAGCTATTTTTTACTATCTGGCCCAATGTTTATGCAATATATAAACCACAACATATTTCCTTTAAGTCTTTTCAGAAGAAAGAAGCTTCAAACCCTTTAACAAAATGTTGGTCATAAATGTGAGGCTCCTTATGTAATACATACTTTTTCCAGTTTCAATTTCGATAAATAATCGATCACTCTCAGCTCCTTATATGTTTAAGGACTAGCCCGTTATAGAAGTTAACGATTTTGTTCATTACACTTCAAACCCCCATACCAATATAGGTTCGTCAGCACAAAGAAACTCCTCTTGAAGATCGATTATTCTTGGCAAGAAAAATACTCGATTGATCAAGTTTACAATCAACATGATATACTGGTAGAATTGCTTCCAAATTATTGTTGTTCTGTAAAGTTCAGTGTTAGTGGACAATGAACTGTGCCTCCATATAAAAAAATAGAGTGCACTCTGAAGATTGAACATAAAATTGTGACAATAAAGTTGGGATGGCTAGAAGTATCTATGAGTTCAATTACATGTGTCAGAAAAATGTGCAGAAATGCAAAAGCCTTGTCTATCAGTCTGCCGACTGTGACATCAAATGATTTACCATCGTAGAGAATGCAGTGCTGTGAAATGAGTGTTGTTTGAAGACCCTCATTGACTTCCAGATGAACAGCATGTGACATGAGGTTTACACCAATAATGAGTGGAACGTTTTGCCATTTTGGGACTTTCACACTTTGTCGTTGGAATTTCCTGAAATCATGATTAACATATCAAAGGTAACTTTAGGTTTGACTTTCCACTTCAGGTCCCCAAAACAGGTGCATGTTTAAGTATGTAAAATCTAAGGTATACAATTTACAATGTTCCTTGTTTTGCACTTCACAGGTAAATTCCGGTGAAGAATGTCACTCCCAATGAGGAGGGCGAAACGTTCAAAAAGTCAAAGTTAAAAGTCAACATAAAACATCATGGTATATTCTCAGTGTTATCTGCTGCCTGGTTGTGAAACTACCTCCAGAGCCAGAACCACCCAAAACCAGACCAAAAAAAAAAAGGGGAATTTGGGAAAACCCAAGGGCCCCCCAAAAAAAAAAAAATTTTTACAAACCCTAACCCATTTTCCCCCTGGGTTTTTCCGGGTTAAATTTTATCCCCGGTTAAAAAGGGCTCAAAAAATCTCCCTTTTTTCTTTTTTAAAGTTAATTTTTTTTTTAAAATTTTTTAAAAAAACCAAAAAAATTTTTAATCACACTTAAATTTTAAATTTTTAAAGTTTTTTCAGGGGGGTTTTTTGGAAATCGCTTTTTACCCGGCATTTAAAAAAAATTTTGGCATAATCAAATTACGGGGACCCTTGAATGAAAAAAATTATTTAAATGGGGTTTTTATGGGCCCACCCCCCCAAATGTGGTATGTCTTGTTTAAAGAAATACTCAAGGTCTCTTATAGAGAAACTTTTTATAAGTTCGATGTTGGCCCTGAAAAAGGAAAAGTACTGGGGCCCCCCCCAAAAAACCAAAGGCCCCCCCAATTTGAACATTTTAAATTTTTAAAATTTTGGGGAAAGTTTTTTAGAAACCCCCCCCCCCCATAAAAGATGGGGCCAAAAAATTTACCTTTACTGCCCTTTGGGGGAAAAAAATTTTCAACCCGGGTTATCTAATTTTTAAAAAAGGTTCCCAACAAGTTAAAGGGGCAAAGGCAAGTTTTTAAATCTTTTTTCCAAAAAAAAATATTTTTTAGTTTTGCCCAAACCCAAAAACCCCATCATTTTGGGGAAAAGAAATTCAATTAAAATTTCTGAAAAGTTTTGGAAACCCTGCAAAAAGTGGGCCCGGGGTGGGGGGAAAAAGTTTCGAAGATTAAGATCCGGGGTATTGGGTTTTACTGTTCATTACTACATAAGGGGGGTACAGGACTGCTGTTAACATTTAAAGAAGGGAAATAAAGGGGAATTAAAGGGAAAAAGGGTATTTGTATCCTGCTTATCATGAAAATGAACGTAAATGCGGCATGCTGGTTAAGTGAACGTTGGTGGGATAAAGTATATCAAAAAAACTAATGCACAGATCGTTGCCAGTGTCGATGCTGCATTTGTTCTCAAACCATAATTTAACGCAACTAACAATGGAATCATTTCTTGGCTAAAAGATTTCCAGTTTAGGTTCTAGCGCAAGTTAACTGTAGAGTTTATTAACGAAACTAACGTTAGTTGCGTTGCCGGCGTTATTTGCAGTAAATTCTCTAAGGCATAATGCAATTAATGTCCGATTTATTTTGAGCTGTACTGTATTGTAGGCTACCGTTGGCTGGTCGGTAAACATGTGCTGGACCTCATGCTTTGTTTTTTGGACAGTTATCAACATAGTTAAGTCATCGGTAAAACCCCAAGTCCAGAAATAATCGGCTTATAGGATTAGCGAAGGTTTGTGAGGCTGAATGGCTATCACTTATTGACGTAATTGTGTGTGAGCTTTTGTCTGGACGTTACCCTCTTTGAATAGCAGTCTAGTAGGAGAACTATTCAGGGCTAGATCTGCAATTGTGTGACTGTAAGCTGGGCACAAAAGGGCAGGCCTCGGAAGGCTTATTAAACATCGGTGAACTTCGGAAATAGGTGTGTGACGTCAATAGGCATATTCATAGAATCTTGATGACATCAGCTTCCGCGCGGCTCCGCAGCAACGAGTTTGTGTGACTTGCCTAATTAAATCTGTGCAACATTTTGTGGAGATGTGTTATCTCAAAGCAACTTCATTTTATTCATTTCAGTGTGCCATTCTATCTCCAACGTTTCATGTCAGAGAATTCGCAGTCACAGATCTCACTCCATACCCTATCAGACTCACATGGGTCACAGAGAAAGGGTAAGCCCATTAGATACAAAAAAGTTTTGTATTTATGCAAAAAATATACAAGTTGGCTCAGGGTTTGATGTTATTCCAGAAGTCATCATTGGTACAAGATTTCTGGCAGTTGGGGAGTTAATTAAGTTCATGGGGAAAAATATAGGTAACAGGGAAATGGTATGAACACAAATCCTCAGGGAACTTACCTTCCTTCAAGGTTAGAGAGCTAGGGAACATATGGGCTATGTGGACAACTAGGTGGGCTAAACCTGCGGGAACTTGCGCTGTCACAGGATAAAGGCCAGTTCACACTTCAACATTTATTGCTGCTATAGGGTGTACACAGATTGGACATAATTTTTATTTTTTATACTGGCAATAAATTGTGGAGTATGGGCATTCTTCAGTGAGGTTAGGGATCCCTGTAAGTTGAACAGAAAAAAGTTGATGTTGAGAGCTATGTGGAATGAATACAGATTCAGCAATTACAGAGGGTCTGCATGCTGACCCGGTCAAGCCATGACAGTTTTCAAACAGTCAAAAGCCACAAAATGTTATTTACAAATTGATTTTGCATTCATATAGATAAGCAGAGTTAGTCACTTATTGTAACAAAGGTTTATCCCTCTCATGAACTGCAGAAATCCACATTTTGGATATTCCAAATATGGATATTCCATATTCCGTGTCCACATGTGGTAATACAACTCTTTGAAATTAGTCATTTTCAATATTTGAACTTTGATCAAATAGTAAAATTTTATTTTTTTTTATTGAGAAATGGACAGGAACTTCAGTGGAATGAGATGTTTAATCAATATGGAACCACGATAAGGACATGTTTAAGATATATAGAAATTTTTGCTATTGACACACTTTTTCAAAGAAAGTTTTGATGATATCATTTACATTCCAGGGATCCTGGTGAGATGGTGGTGTTCAGAAAGAACGATGAAGCTCCGTTCACAAGAATGTTAACCTTTTACAGAAACTATGCGTTTGATTTAAAAGCCTTCTATGCAAGCAATGATGTACCCTACCCTGGTCCTTTCATCGGTAAATTAAATTTTTGTATTTTCATTCTTGAAAGCAAACTTAAAAGGGAAAGACTGCATTTTTGGTACAGAAAATTTTTATACCTTTCAAAACAAGGATTTTTTGGAACAAAATGAAAGCCTAATTCCAAATAAGGTGGCTAGATAGCTTCGTTTTCAAGAAAGAAGATTCTCATAGAAAGAAATTCAGTGCTGTGTAGCTTATGAATAGTTTTTTGACCCAAACATTCAAATGATGCAACATTAACCAGTTGTGTAATGCATGTACTGGGGACATTAAGCTATTGCCAGACCTGATTGGTTAGACTGAATGCCCTCTGAATAATGATGAATGCTATTTTTTATCTATGCCATGTTTATGCAATATAAACACAACATTTTCCTTTAAGTCTTTTCAGAAGAAAAAGCTTCAAACCCCTTTACAAAATGTTGGTCATAAATGTGAGGCTCTTATGTAATACATACTTTTTCAAGTTCATTTCGATAAATAATCAATCACTTCAGCTCCTAATATTTTAAGACCTAGCCGTAAGAATTTAACGATTTGTTCATTAGCCCTTCAAACCCCATACCAATATTATGTTCGTCAGCCAAAGATACTCCTCTTTGAAGATGAATTATTCTTGGCAAGAAAATACTTTCGATTGATTCAAGGTTACAAAACATGATATACTGGTAGATTGCTTCCAAAATTATTTGTTGTTCTGTAAAGTTCAAGTGTTTAGTTGACAATGTAACTTTGCTCCATTAAAAAATAGAGTGGCACTCTGAAGATTGAACATAAAATTTGTGACAATAAATGTTGGGATGCTAGAGGTATCTATGTAGTTCAATTACATGTGTCAGAAATGTGCAGAAATGCAAAAGCCTTGTTCCATCAGTCTGCCATGTGACATCAAAGATTTCCCATCGTAGAATGCAGTGCTGTGAAATGAGTGTTGTTTGAAGACTCATTGACTTCCAAATGCAACATGCTGTTGACATGAGGTTTACACCAATAATGAGTTGGAAAGTTTTTCCATTTTGGGACTTTCATACTTTGTCGTTGGAATTCCTTGAAATTCATGATTAACATATCAAAGGTAACTTTAGGTTTGGACTTTCCACTTCAAGGTCCCCAAAACAGGTGCATGTTTAAGTATGTAAATCTTAAGGTATACAATTTACAATTGTTCCTTGTTTTGCCTTCACAGGTAAATTCACGGTGAAGAATGTCACTCCCAATAAGGAGGGCGAAAGTTCAAAAGTCAAAGTTAAAGTCAACATAAACCATCATGGTATATTCTCAGTGTTATCTGCTGCCATGGTTGTGAAACTACCTCCAGAGCCAGAACCACCCAAACCAGAGAAAGAGGTGAATGGGAAAGCAGAGGCCTCCAAAAACAGACATGTGAGACTAGTGTTTGCACGGGTAACCCTTGAACCCAGGTACCCGCCTGATGGTTCTGTTACCCGGTTCCAAATTTACTACCCGGTTCCGAAAAAAGTGTTGCATGCGAAAAAAATCATCCCGTATTTTTCATTTTCCCAGAAGATTGAACCATTTATTTACTTTTTGTTGAAAAAAAGCACCATAAAAGAGATTTAAATCACAGCTATAAATTATTTCAGAGTTTTTCTAAAGAGTCTTTGTCATGCAGTGGAATTATTTCTCCCGACATCGCTTTAATTGCGATCCCAGTCAGTGACTTCTACAAAACTGATCTAGGTTAGGCATAAGTCAGAATTCCATGGTTGCATGCTCTGCCTACATACGTAATGAATAATGCTCAGTATATAAACTGAGCTTATATAGGGCCCATTCCCCAAATGTGCGAAACGTATGTCGATGTATGTGAAAAGTCAACATACATCAAGGTCATCATTAGTACGTAGTAGCTTGTTCATAAGATTCTGATCGGCCATTGGCCCATGAAAAAGGAAATAGCCTAGACTAGAGTCGATCCTCATGTGTGATACAAAAACCGGAAAGGCAACTTCCCGAAATTTTGAATCAGTTCAGTTAGCGTTCAAAACTTTTGTTTAAAGTCGAAATTTTTCAGTAAGCCCCACCCCCACCCATCCCCGAAAGTATCTGCTCAAATTAATCTTATATCCTCTACTGTCCTTGCGAGTGTGTCACATTAATTACAGTTACCTCGGGATATAGTGCTACATTGTTCAAAAAAAGGTTCACAGCCTAACAAGAGTCTAAAGTAGGCTAAGGCTATACGTCGCCCTTCGTTAATACCTTGAGTATACCAAAAAGAATAAAACATATCTCTGTTTACGGTTAAATGTGCCACTAAATCCAAATCAACCCTTCATCATGTGTGAAGAAGTAAGATATGACTATTGACACTGTAAATATTCATGAAAAGTTGCAGACCAAACCATGCTATTACATTTAGTGGGCACCAAAATGGTGCTCGCGGGAAGCAAGTTTCTGATAGATTGAAGGATGCCGGGATGCTAGTTGTCGGTTATCTAGCTAGCTACATATACCGTACATATATGTGGGTGAGCATGCCGCATTCTCGCTGTTAACATGTGCAGTGCAAGCACAGGCAGAATGTACAAAGCTTGTCAGTGAAAGTTCCACAACATGTGGCACACAGGGACACGCGAACATCGTTTGTTTACATAATTACGTCATTTGTTTACATGATATACGACGTGAAAGACAATAACCTAGCTGCCTCTGGTTGGTTAAAATTTTCGTGTCTTAAATGTGTAAACAGCTTCGAGTTTAGCTTGCTATCAGCGTCAGAAAACGTCTCAAAATACAATCTGAGAAACTTATCGGACCATGTAAAGTACTCATTCTTCTTAACTGGTTATTTTTTTTTATATGGTTTCTTTCATTGGTAATTTTCGATTTGAAACGAAACGGCACGATTTTGTTTTGACAATTTTAGTCTCCCTTAAATGGTCGCTACCTCTTCAATTACAGGGGTGCATTTCAGGCATGTGTTATGAAAATCTGTGCCTATATCAAAATAAGCTGCTATTTTAAGTCACGCTAATATCGGGTACCCTGGTATGGCGATCGGGTACCCGGTTCCCGTGTTTTGTACCTGTGCAAACACTATGTGAGACTTCCGTTATTTAGCGGAATTCCGTTTTTTTAACTTTGGGAATCCGCTACTTTTGTCACTTTCCGTTTTTTCCGCTCCGAGTATCTTGGCAAAGTGTGCTGTAATATGCTGTTTACATTCTTTCTTGGATACTGTACATGTTTTATCCTAGACTCCCAGTACAAACAGCCCTAGAGATAGTATCTCATGAAGAAAAAATTCACTTGCATATGGTTTGGGACTAAATTTCGCAAATTCGCCAAATATTGGTAAAACAGTAGCAAAACTGTCTCCTGTATTCGCAGGAATCGCAAAAACATCGCCAGCGGTTTTAAACATGTTCAGAATTTTCTGCGACGATTTTGCGAAAGTCGAACGCCAAATGATAGCAAAGTGTTAGTAAGACATTCTAACTAATGTAGCACTAATGTAGAACTAACGTCGCGCGTTTTGAAGAATCGTTCCTAGGCCGAATGGCCTCTGGTTTTTCCTAGGTTGTTTCACGACATTAGTGATAAGTTAGTATGAAGTTAGTGCTAATATTTTGCGACTGTTTGACGTAGCGTTGGCGTTCCCGTCTTCATGTGAGACATACTCACTTAATTCGCACGTTTAATTTTGGGACTTTTGCGTTTTTGAAAATGCAATAGTCGCGACAATAGACGTGCGAATTTGTCTTCGTGAGATTGTAACTTTACTCAAGAAGACAAATTCGCACGTTTGATTTAGCGACCATTTTGCGTTCAAAAACGCAATCGTCGCAAAAAAAAGGTGCAAATTTGTCTTTGTGAGATACTGGCTTAGGACTTGGCCAATCAGATGGAAGTTTGCATTGCCGTAGGGCCTGCGTACATAGCTAACTGCAATTACCACATGCTTTGGTACAAGTTTCATGTGCTTTTAACCCAGCCAAATTTGTCCGGCTGGTTAGCTAGCTTCTGCATGATAACTGACTAATTGTGTGCACCAAGTGATATACAGGGGCCAGTTGGCTCTGTCTATTTATTATAGATCGTCAGAGTATTCGTACACAGTCAGTCAGTGCACATTTCCGGCAATATTTACGTGACATGTGCAAAATACTTTAGAAGAGCTATCTGCAATATTTTTGAGTTTTTCTTGCATAATTTTGGCATACGATGGCCATAGAGCAGCATATGGGAACCTATATCCTACTCTATGGTCATAGCACCCACCAGTTTTGCTATCCTAATGTGTATTATGTATGGTCTAAGTGATCTAGCCTATACCGATGTGTACTGCTTCATAAAACTTTATAGGCTAGAAGTAACCACATCCTCTCAACGTTTGCATACTGCGTTTAGGAAACTTAGTTACAACAAGCTTTAAGGTATTTTGTTTACATAGGGGAGCGGAGTGCTTAATGTGATACATGAAGTCGAAATTATTGAGCCTAGCCTAGCTGGCTAGGCTATATGTACAGGTACAGTAGAGGGTACAGTTGGCTAAGTACTGTACCTAGGCCTAGGGACTAGCCCAGAGTTAGGCTAGGCCTAGATGACAAAAAGTAACTAAACAAGTGGCTAAGACCAGCTGCCAAGGTTTATTTTTATCAGAAATTGTACTAGGGTATTTGAAGGGGGGTGGAGACAGAGCACTTGAAAGTAAAGTTCAGTGTGATTTTTAGGCTAAGCCTAGGCTACTTTGAGAAATTGCAAAGGGCTTCTGGGGGTTTGGCCCTTGATAACACCTGATATGTTAAGTGCTATGTTAAGTGCAGGGCCTTGGTGGTTGTGTCTAAACCTGCCTCTCACTTTCACTCAATTTTCACTTGTCAGAAGCCTGTTTTCCTTATTAAATTTTATACTAGCAGCTTACTGTTGTTGTAGAGAAGCCACTGGGCCAAAAGGGATACTGTTTACTCTGTGAAGATCTTGTATTTTCAGTGTAAACTTCTGCCAGTTTCATGCTGTTTATACCTCAGCTTTTCTTCACAGCCTAACATCCAGTGACTCATTTACTGTGTAGCCTATACCTTTCTTGCACCTTATCTGGTCACCACTGTGCTAGCTGACTTGGTGTTCACTCAAGTGTGAAATCCATCTTCAACCTGGAGCACCACCTTGCTTTTCTTTGTTTGGGATAATGGCTGACATGAATGAACTTCCTTCTTTCAATACAAGTGCATCTAGTACCTCCTTCTATGGTTTCTCAGAAGAGAGTATCTTGAGCTCTCACAGTACATTATGGACAGTAAAGATCAACCAAGGATCATGCACAATTGACATCAAAGAAGGTGTGCTTAATTGCCTAAAATATCAACTTGATAAACACTATGGGAATGCAACTGATTCTGGTGGAAATGGATTGATTTATAAGACCAATTTTTCTTCAGATGATGGCACATCTATCATAACTCTTACTTTGTATATCTCAACACATAAACTACTGGTTCAAGGAGCTACACACAAGCTGTGGGTAGAAAATAACTTATTTTCTATTGGAAGTGAGATATTATGTAGCAGGGATCTTAGTCTACAGAAGCTTGATTTCTCTGCAAGTATCAACTCAGTCAGTAAACTATCCTCTTTGTTGGAGAATGATTCCCCCTCTGTACAGTTGCTACCTCAGGACACATCTGATCAGTATGTACAAACAGCAGGCACTTCCTTCTGTGACCAGGGTGTGCAAGCATGTCCAAGTTACCATGAACACAATGGCTCTAGCAGATCACAAGGTACTCAGACTGATCATACTCTGCTGTACACTGACCAGGAAATACAAACGGAGTCTCATCAGGTCCCACTTCTGGTTGGTCAGGTTACCCAGACAGTTCTTGTCTCCAGCACCCCTCCTACTAATTGCAAGTCTACTGTGGCAAACAAGTGTAATGACTTTGATCAATCTGACTTCAGCCCAGACGGAATCATAAAATATGAACATATACAGTTGGCACCCAAGGAAAGAAGCTGTAATGATACTTATACTGTGCCAACTAGAAATTCTTTTGCAGCTCTGAGTGTTGAACCATGTTATGAGGACATTTCTGAGAATCCATTACAAGCCTCTGAGTGCCTGCCTATGAAGAGGGTTAAGTCTCCTGCAGTTAGTGATATCAGTGTTAAGCCCGCTTTTAATCCGTCCAGCCACAGCACTCCTTCCACTCATTCTGGTACAGAGAGGATATCTCCAAACCCAACATCATCTCCAAAGTCAGTTTACAAGGTACTTATCATTGGTGACAGTATTCCAAAACACCTGAATGGGAGGAGGATGTCGAGACGCCTGAAAGTACTCAACAGGTGTTTGCCAGGCTCAAACCTCGCAAACTGGATAAAATTTGCCCCAGTTCTTATTGAGGAAGAGAAGCCATCTGCAGTCATAATTCATTGTGGGACCAATGACATCAACAAAATCAGTCCTAGCCACATTGCTTCTCTCATGGATGAACTCTGCATGAAAATCCAATTTTGTGATCCCTCCATACAAATTTCCATCTCCGGCTTAACTCCACGACTCAGCTCTCAGGCTAATGGCGAAGTTCTGTTTATCAACTCAAAGTTAGCTCAGATTTGTAGAAAGCATGAGTTATACTACATCTCAAACAACAACCTGTCACCAACACATCTTTCCAGGGATGGTATTCACCTAAATCGTCGTGGAATTACTGGACTTGCAAGAAATTTCATTGCTTTCCTTAGAACATTACACCCTAACTCTTTTTTATTCAATGTTCCAAATCAAAGGAGGCAGCACACTGTGATGAGTCAACACCCAGCTCATTTCACCAAGTATCAAAGACCTACCCAGAGTTTAAATCGAGAGAGCCCAGAGTGGAAGAACTGGATAGAGTTTGTAAAAGTTCTTTAGGATTAAGGACTTTTAAAGCTAATGTCAAGACACAGTCATCTCCCAGCAAAGCTTTCAAAGTTGTTTATCTTAATGCCAGGAGTGTGAAAAATAAGGTTCCTGAACTTCAGGCTTTTATCTCCACCCAAAACCCTGACATAATTGCCATAACTGAAACATGGCTAGATAGCACTGTTACTGATAGTCAACTCTTTGGGTCTTGTGACTTTCAGGTTTTTAGAAATGACAGAAATGCACATGGTGGAGGAGTTTTACTTGCTCTTAAATCAAATCTTACACCCTCCTTGGTTACAGAACTACAATCTGACTGTTGTGAAATCATCTGGGTGGCCTATAATTGCTCTCTTGGAAGAGGCTTGGTGGGTTGCTGTTACCGCCCACCCAACAGTAAAAAGGAGTATTCTATAAACCTAAGTAACTGTCTGTTAAAGATTGCATCTTTGAAAAAACAGTATGATTTCATCTCAGTGTACGGTGACTTTAATTTACACATTGATTGGACATTACCTGAAAGGCCATCTTCAACAATGGGTGACATTATTTTTGATACTTTCGACGCAATCGGTATGACACAAATCTTGTGTGAGCCTACGTATTCAACCCCATCTGGTGAAAGCCACTTTTTGGACCTTGTTTTCACCAACAACCCTTTCATTGTTGACTATTGTACTGTAACTGACAATTTATATGGCTGTGATCATCAGGCAGTTGAAGTTGTATTCAGTATCACCTCTCATTCAGCAAAACGTGTTACTAAGGAAATCTATATCTTAAAGGATGCTAACTTTGACTTGTATTTATCTGATCTCTCCAAAATTAATTGGATGGATTGCTTTGATGGTAATGTTTATTCCACATGGCAAAACATTTCAAACCAGTTAAAAATGTCTATTAGTAGAACAATTCCTGTAAAAAAGGTATGTATAAAGCATGGCACCTCTCAACCATGGATTTCAAAAGAAATCAAGAAACTATGCAGAAAGAAAAGAAATTTATACTTGAAAGCCAAACAGTGTGGTACTATTGAATCCTGGGAATCCTACAAATTAGCCAGTGCCCTATGTAAGAAGGAGATTCGTAAGGCTCATAGGGCATTTATATTAGGCATTGCAAAGGACTCAAATCATAATTTGAAGAAATTCTGGAGATTTATTAGCTCCCAAAAAAGGACATCCAGTGTGACATCTCTCTACTTTGGTGAAACCTTATTTACTTCTGCAAATGAGATTGCCCAAAATTTCATGCACTTTTTTGCCTCCCATGGATCCCAGCCATACATACCAGTGGATGTTTCAAATTTGGACTCATCTTGTGACTCGTCAAATGTTTCTATCAATTTCTCTAGTTTTACTGTGAATGAGGTCAATGACATCCTACAGCACTTAAACACAAGTAAATCAGCTGGTCCAGATGGGCTTTTGCCAATTTTTCTTAAGCTTGGAAGAATGGTGCTATCCCATGTCCTGTGTCAATTCTTTAACTTTTCTGTCTCTAATAGAATGGTACCTTTGGAATGGAAAATGGCAAATGTTGTACCTGTTTACAAAGGGTCACCGAAGCCAGTAGCTGTTGCTTCAAGCTATAGACCAATTTCATTAACACCAATTGTTAGTAAAATTTTGGAAAAGCTTATTTGTTCAAGGTTCATGAAATTCTTTGATGAAAATAATATTCTTGGTACAAACCAATTTGGCTTTCGCCCTGGGAGAAACTGTGAGCTAATGCTATCTAAAGTTCATCATCTTATTTCCTCGTCATTGGATTCTTCTTCGTGCAATCTGGTGGATGCTGTTTTCCTTGACTTTAGCTCTGCTTTTGACAGAGTGCCACATAATAAGCTCATTTTAAAGCTTCACAAGTTGGGGATAAGAGGAAGCATTCTTGCCTGGATTCAGGACTTCCTATGGATGCGCCAACAAAGAGTAGTTTTTCAAGGGGCGTTTTCTGAGTGGACCACTATCTATAGTGGAGTTCCACAGGGATCTGTTTTGGGTCCCATACTGTTTCTTGCTTATGTCAGCGATATTTCCTCTGGTCTTTCCTCAACAATGTTTCAGTTTGCTGATGATCATACTATTATCCGACCTATTACTTGTGAAGGGGATAAGGATATTTTACAGAATGATTTAAACACTGTTTTCCAGTGGTCTATTGATAACGAGCTTCCACTGAATGTATCTAAGTGTGCTATCATGCACATCTCTAGGTGTAAACCTAACAATGCCTTATTTCATGATTATTGTCTTGGAAGCAATCCTCTCAATGTTGCTGAGAATTTTGAGCTCCTAGGTGTTCTGTTTAGCAGCAATTTTTCTTTCAACAATCATCTCGAACATATTTGTAAATCTGCTTCTAGACTAGTAGGATTTGTTTCTCTTTGTACAAATGGGATGCCTCATGATTCTTTCTTACTTTTATATAAGACTCTTGTCTTACCTGTTTTGTTGTATTGTGGTTCTATTTGGCACCCTTTTAACGTATGTCATTTAGACCGTATTGAAGCTGTACAAAGGAGGGCTACCAGAATTTTGTATCAGAGGAAATTTCCAAATGAGATAGTATCATACGAAGACAGGTTAAAGCATTTTAGTATTATCAGTATCAAGCACAACCTTGCATTACAGAGACTTGCTCTTGGTCATAAAATTGTTCATGGGTACTGTCCAGCTGAATTTACTCAATTCATTAGACCTAGCACTCGTGCCCCTGGAAGGCTTCTTCACTGGACTGCGAAGACTCAGACTTTCTATAATTCCCCCTTTGTTCATTTTACAAGACTTTGGAATGATCTTCCTCTGGATTTGCAGGAAATTCCCTCTGTGAGGAGCTTTCGTAAGAGACTATCTGATCATTATTTATCTATGTATTAGGAATTCTTAAGATAAGGTAAGGGGTGCACTCACTTCACTGTGTGTGTTTCAGATCTCTGGTCTATACCCACTTACCTGGTACCTTCACTATTGTTTGTACCAAATATGAAATAATGATAATAATAATAATATGCAACGGTATATCGCTCCAGGCTCCCGGATGCAGCAGTCAGAGTGGCTTGTTCAGACCGGTAGCAGTGTATAGATGCCAAGTATCTTAATTAGATGCAAGTACACAATCGCCAATTATATGATTCAGAAATATTCTCATTTGAAACAGCATTGGGCACTTATGAACACTTATTTCATCACCCGTAAACGTTCCACTCGCACATCTGTGATTTTAAGTACTCTATGATTTCATCTCTTTGAGGGAATTTTAGTGGTATTGTAAGGGGATGGATTAGAGCCTTCTGCTTGGCATCCCCTGTAGTCATGCAGTCTCCCACATTTTAAAACCCTTACCTATGCTTTGTATGCACAGATAGCTGGTTTGTGATATAACTGATTCTTTCATTCAAAATATTGTAGTACAGTGGTTTGAAATACCAATATTTCCCCTGTCATATGCCATCTCTCCTCAAACTTTGTTAACCATTAGATCAGTTGATTGTCCAAAGTGTTAACTGTACAATTAAAATTTCCCCCAAATAAGAACTTAGTGCTTTGAGAAAATTAAGAATCTCACTGTAATGTTTACAAGTTTACCATGTGCAGATCTCGAAGGAGGTTTTTTCCCTAAACTCCACTAGAAGCTCTGAGGTAGGTCTCTGGATGCCACATCAATTTGTCCAACAGACCAAAGTGGAAAATCTAATCCATGTATGAGTCTGGTGCTGCAGTGCCCATCATTGGTGACATGTAGGGCACTTGCCAAGTTGCCCTTTCCCCTAAGTATGTTAATTCACAGACAGTTTTGCACACTGTAGGCATCTTGACATATGTTGACTACACTGTTCTGCCAAGTTGTACAGATTCAAAGTGAGCAGTGGCATTTTTAGGTTGAGGGACCATTGGGCCATGCCCACTTTCCTTCCCTAATGCTGATTTTTTTTTCTTTTAATTTAGTAACCTAAAATCTGATTTTGAAAATAAATTTTACTTCAAAAAGATAACATATTTAGCACCAGATTGCATGTAAGTACACCCAATCATTCAAAAAATTTTCAAAGGGAGGGGGACACCCCCTCCCCTTAGACCCCTCCCCATGTTGGTAATCACAGAATAAACTGCATGGCCCCCATGAGAAAGTTCTGACTATGCCACTGGAAAAAGTGAGTTGGAAGGTATTCATAGCAACCATACAGTTGTCATAGGCTGTGATCTTGGTCTGACTATCATCACCCATGTGTCACACTTTAAATCAAGATTGACTAGCAATACAGTGTAAAGTTTACAGCAAAATGTATTGAGAGACCATTTCCTGTTATTTAAAGAAGCAAAAAATTCAAAAATTTCCTCACCTCAACCCCATTATTACTGGAGCTGAGGTGAATTCTGTCTGTGTACTTTAGGACATAAGCAACAGTTTATTGTCCACATTAACTTCCCATCCATTCAAAGCACCATCATGGTCACATGCTGTGTTCTCATCTGATATTGCAGATTTTGGTGCCTTTTTAGTATGCACAAATACTAAGATTTATGGATACTTTATTCTGGGGTCAAAATATGCAAATACACCACCTTCAGGGGATTTACTCTTTCCCTTCCACCAGAATATTTACAGCTGTAGGTGGTTTTCTTAATTCCATGTTGATGGTAGAACCACACTTTTCGGCCACATAGCCCACACTTGTGATACTGTTAATCACATTTGTATCATTTAAACAGTATAGTTCATTAGTTTCCTAAGGTACCATGTTTTCCTCATCCACAACTTTGAGGAATTTTGAAGATAAATAGAACCGCTAGTGTATGACATTCCTACATTTACTCAATATTTTCCTGGAAAAATCCTATAAAACCCTATATATTCATCAGTATCCTTCATATAAAACCTCCTATATTTCTTTGATGGACCACTTTGAAGCCTGGATACCTGTTTTGAGTGACTGTTTTTCTTCCATAAAACATAACACCCTTCAACCTTTCAATCCTACTAAAAGGAGGATTACTTACTTCATAGCTAACATTTCCTTTAAAACCACTCTCCTGACTCCGAAATTTATGTGCAAAACCACAGTTTTAGCAGGAAGAATAGATTTCCAATACAAATACTGAATACATGTCATTTGTACAGCAAAAGTTGGGCTCTTCCTTCTTTGGGCTTGCAGTGTAATCCTGTAACATTGAAATTATTGTAATGTTTACAGAAAGAGGATGAGATGGATGCTGAAGTTTACAGGCAAATCTGGTGAGCAGAAACAGAATGAGGTGAACGAGGATGAAAACTCCAAAAAGGATGCGAACAGCAGGCATGAGCTTTTTACGTGAATTGGCGGATTTCCGTGATTTTTTTCCAACTTCCGCTATTTTGCATTTTCATTTCCGCGAAAAAATATGAAGTTGAAAATGGGAACAGCACATGATTTGTCATAAGATGTCAGTGAAACAGCATAGTGTCTTCAGTAAAATGTGTATTTCCACATATTTTGTTTTCGTTTCACTGCAGCTAGAAATGCATAGGCGACGTGTTTAATTATGATACCCTTTTTCCTTGTCATATCATAGCTCCTAGGTCATACTGTATGTGCTGCTTAAAAGTGGAAAGTAAAAGTGGAAGCAAACAGTCATGTCCACTCCATATACTTAGTACATACAGTATTATAATGCTCTGATTAAGTGCAAGTTTTGTATACATGTACGTACGTCCATTGGCACCTACTGTGTCTGTATGCAAGTGTGTGTAGATGTGCACACTTGCTAGCTGTAGTCGATATACGTACTAGCTACTAAATTTATACTACAACGTAACTTGGTGGGCACTGAACAGAACGATCGTCTGCAAAGGTAATCAAAGCTTTGCATAGGGCATGTGCAAAATACTCAACTGCGCCCTTTCCTACATTTTTGTAAGGTTTAAGGCTGGTTGCATATTCTGTTCATATATCTTTCACTAAAGTAACTTAGGCCTACCTTCTTACACTATCCTAACATACGTTATATATGAAGTAATGTTATATATAGGTTATATATGAATGTAATGTGGTGAAGTAATGTCCTTCTGGATGTGTCACCATATTTCGAAAGAAGAAGAAGATATGTGCACTGCTATTATTGAGCCTAGCCCATACTCTCACAGTCCAGGGTTTTCGCTAACGCGGGTTCCCGGGTCACAGACGCACGACAAGCCGCCTAGACCCCGACTGGAAAACATGTATGTTACGCCGAAGATCTTCGGCGTGCAGTAAAGACCTTATACGCACATTTCATGGCGTGATTTTCTTGTCTTTTACATACACACTGTACTTAAAACACAGTACAACAATTTGGCGTGGCGTAAAAGTTGAGAAAACAGGTGACTGGCGTAAAAATTCGGTGTAGGAAATACGAACTTTCCAGACTGGGCCTAGACGCTTGGCAGAAAATCTTGTGCGTCCCATGAACGCATGATGTTCAGCCTTATACGCACAAAAATTGTAGCTCTAAATTTCATGGTCTTTACCCACATATGTATTTACACACGTACGTACGTCAACTCTTCAGAACTCGTGCCTAGCCTAAGGTATGGGTGTTTGAATTCAATTATGGAACTGCACATGCACTACAAACTTTGCCGTGCTTCGCCATGCGTTTCACTTGAACCTGGCCTAAGGTATCGGTGTTCGAGTACACAATTCCTATATCAAACATAATACGGTTTTTGACTGAGAATGTTTTTGCTCTCTTTGAATGGAAAAATGTGGAGAAAAGGACGAGCATTGATTGATTTTACATCAGTTCAATGTAAAAAAGAATGCCATAAATGAAGAAAATATATGTTCAGTACAGCAAAAAGGAAGAAAGGAAAGGATACAAGCCACATTATTTCACATTTTGTTTCACAAGTCCTTTTTTCAATTCTTATTATCGTGTAGTCTCACGGAAAAGTTATTGCCATAATTTTAGTATCGCCCAAACTTACGCGCTACGCGAATGGCACGAAAGTGGTCTAAATTGCTTCAAATTAGAACAACACTAGAGTAAACAGTTGTAACTAGTTGTAACTCAACAAAATCTGAAATGTTTTATCTTTATTTAGTTGAAAAATCGAAGCACCTGGTGGGATAATTTGCATAGATAATTCGTGCTACAAACAAATGAAGGAACTACGCCTGCTCGATGCTAATTTCATGTTTGTCGAGCTCAAACAAAATCTTGCCGGGCTAACACAGTCTATTACCAAAAAGCCCGACGGGCTACCTCTTTGAAAAATATTTTCCGAGCCCTAATTGTGACAATTCAGACATGCAGAGCTAGCTCGACATATTCCGGTCACGCGGTACAGTTCACGTTCGTACTAAAACACCTGTCATTTCCACCTCACACTTTGCAGTAGTTATGATGGATTCTTGTGTAAACGCATGCGTACTTATTGCACAATAAAAATAAACTGCATATTTTATTATACCTGGGATATGCTCCAGGAGGGAAGCTCGACATGTATGCCTGTCTGAAGGGTTAGGGTATAGCTCCATATCTTGTACACACGTACGTATCGTATAGGTTACAGTACAAGTACGGGACTCTTGGAAAATTTTGGAAACCCTTGAAAATTTTGGGGGACGCTCCAAAAAGAAAGCTGAGAGTTTCGGGACTCTTGAGATTGGAAGCCTAATGAAAACCCTGCAGTCTCTGAGAGAGTGTGAAGAAGGCAGCCATTCCGGGATTTGGCTTGAAGTTTATAACAAACTGGTACCAATTTTCACCAAAAGAGCTAGGAATTGGTGCCTTAGGCCTAAATTAGGCCTTACCTAACTAGGCCTAGTGTTTGGCCTTTGAAGTTTTGGCCTAGCCTAGGGCCACCCTAGGCTAGGCTTTGGCCCTTGAATGTGCTTTACATTACAGAGCACAGCCAAGGCACTTTCCTTTATAGCCATATGTTCTGATGTACAAAAAGGGCTATTTACTAGTAGGTAGGCCCGAAAAGCCTAGACCTAGGCAAAAGGCCTCTTAAATGTGTTGCAAGTTGAATGGTGTTAAAACTTTATAGTGAGCCACAAAGTAATGTTGGACACTGGATCAAAGAAATCAAGAAGCCAATTGGTATGAACTAGGTTTTGGGAAAGACAAGATGTTGATCCAACTTAGTGAACCTTAACACATAGGCTATACAGTATGTTAAGCTTAGGATGTTTTTGTAATTTGTCTGTTTCATCAAAATATGATAAACAATTAGCCCATTTGGGCCTTATGAAAATCTTAAAAATCCAGGAGCTTCTGAGGGCGCTGCCCCCTGGACCCTCGCTAGGGCGTTGCCCCTGGACCCCATCAGGGTCCCTAAGGCAGGCCCCTGGACCCCACCTGTAAGAGTTAGCGCTTCGCACTCAGACTGACTCCTTCGGCGTCAGTATGCTACATACCTATTCAAAAGTTCAGTGATTTTTTTTGTATGTCAGGCTCATCCCTGGAACAGTGAAAAAGATACCAAAACGTGGGGTAAGAACAAGGTGAAATATGGCACCAGGGGCCTACCAGTAGATGAACAGGTCCATCAGATGTCTGAAATTGAGCTACAGAAGTGTGCAGAAATAGAGGTAAGTGTATTGGGTTCTAGAGGATAGGAATGTGGTAGGTATTGTCAGACATATTTTATAGCCTTGTAAATTTCTGCTTGGTCAATTTTTAATTTGGTTGTGATTGATATTAATTTTTGAGTTATGACAGTTCATTTGTAGTTTTGCCCATTTTGCTCGTAAATGTTAGATTCTGTCTTACACAGCTAGTGCAGACTCAGAATTTTGCTTGCTTTGTAGAGTCGGTGTACACTAAAGATTTTTCATAGGTGGTCTCAAAATGCAAAGTGAGTGAATTAGATGTGAGCCACGATGAAAATAACCAGTAGCTTACCAAAGTGTGTGTTTATGATGGACTCGAAGTTATCCTATCTTCAGCTGCTAACATCCAGGGTTATAGCAAGATATTTTTTAGTGGTGAGTTGTTAGGAAAGAGTTCCAGTGCAGTGTATTGAGCAAATCATGTAGCGGTGAAAGTTGTGGAACAGGGCTTGTACTCTCTCTACCTTATATTGTTGTATTTTGTAAGAAAAAACTTAAAATACCACAGTAACACGGATTGTATTTACTGCTTTCTTCAAGTTAAAATTTTCAAATTTATTGGTTCATTGCATTAGCAAAAGGAACCTATGTAGTCAGCTTGGCATGTGTGTGTGTGTGTGTGCGTGCTCACCAACGTGGCCTTAGCGGGTACCGGCACAGCCAGCAAGAGCTCCACTCTCGCACTTCTTTCCTAGCTCACACGGAGCTCGAAACTGGCGTAGCTGCCCGAAAACTCGGTCACTGCAAAGAGAAGTCACGTGCAGGTGCACGTTTCTGCCTTGGAGCGCAGCCCGCCCTCAAGCACGTCCTTCTACTCGGCTCCTTCACGGGCAGCTTCACTGCTGGGAAATTCCCTTGCATTCCTTGCGGGTTCCCGTGCCAGTACCCCGTAAGGTATCGAGTGTGCACATGGGTGTGTGTGTAAACTTGTCTTCCTATCAGACTGAGGACCTGAACAATGGATTTCAGGTCCTCTGAAGGAAATTCAATAGATTTGTCAAGTCCTCGAAAGTTTGAACAATAGAGAGTCTATTGTCAAGGTTAGGGTTAAGGAAGTAAACACAAAGGAAATAACAATGAGGTCCTTGGAGTGTATGTAAAATCGACTTGTGTGTGCATGTGTGCCTGTGACAATTGCTTCGGTACGCTGTAACCCAACAAGGGAAAGTTGGACTAAACTGAAACTTGCTTAATAGATCTGGCATAGTGAGAAGGTGTGCCCTATTGTTTTTGGTGAAGGTCAAAGGTCATGTGGGGTCAAAGACCGAAAACCTTGTTTGCACGATATCTCAAGGTAGGAAGCTTGGATAAATTTCATATATGTGGATGTGTTATGGTAGGAAGATGAATGCTGTCACTTTTGGTGGAGGTCAAAGGTCATCTGGGGTTACCGGCAGTCGAACACTGAAAACTTGTTGTTAATACAATATCTCAAGGTAGGAAGCTTGGATGGATTTCATACTTAGTATGTAGATGGGTTATGGTGGAAATATGAATGCTATTGTTTTTGGTGGAGGTCAAAGGTCATGTGGGGTCACCAGGGGTCAAAGACCGAAAACCTTGTTTGCACGACATCTCAAGGTAGGAAGCTTGGATAGGTTTCATACTTGGTATGTGGATGCGTTATGGTAGGAAGATGAATGCTGTCGCTTTTGGTGGAGATCAAAGGTCATCTGGGGTCACCAACAGTCAAACACTGAAAACCTTGTTAACATGGTATCTCAAGGTAGGAAGCTTGGATAGGTTTCATACTTAGTATATAAATCCACCATAGTTAGGAGTGCGCTAGTGTCATCTGGGGTCATGGGGGTCAAACACTGAAAACATTGTTTACTCAATATCTCAAGGTAGGAAGCTTGGATAGATTTCATACTTGGTATGTGGATGTGTTATAGTGAGAAGGTGGATGCTGTCCCTTTTGGTGGAGGTGAAAGGTCATCTGGGGTCGCCGACAGTCAACCACTAAAAACTTGTTGTTAGCACAATATCTCAAGGTAGGAAGCTTGGATAGATTTCATACTTAGTATGTGGATGGGTTATGGTGGGAAGATGAATGCTGTTGTTTTTGTTGGAGGTCAAAGGTCATCTGGGGTCACCAACAGTCAAACACTGAAAACCTTGTTAACATGGTATCTCAAGGTAGGAAGCTTGGATAGGTTTCATACTTAGTATATAGATCCACCATAGTAAGAAGGTGTGCCCTATTGTTTTTGGTGGAGGTCAAAGGTCATTTGGGGTCACTGGGGGTCATACACTGAAAACCTTGTTTTACACAGTATCTCAAGGTAATAAGCTTGGATAGATGTCATACTTGGTATGTGGATGCGTTATGGTGAGAAGATTGATCCTATTGTTTTTGGTGGAGTTGAAAGGTCATCTGGGGGCCATTTGGAGGTTATCAGAGGTCATTTTGAGGTTAAGTTGTGGACTTCCATTCACTGCCAACAACTTTAAAGGTCAGGTAGCAGTCACCAGAGTGACAGACAAACTTCACATTAGCTAACGTATTGTTCGTTATGCTCATGGCTCAGTGTCATTACATTCAGCAAGGAACCATAGTGCCCATTGGGCTCTTGTTACATTAAGTGGTCAAGTTAGCACTGGTGGTAGTGTGTGATAATGAATTTGACTGAGAATGCTGTATTCCATGCTGGGCACACATTGACAGTGTTGGGCTTGATTTCCTGGTGCCCCCCACTGTAGCTTCAAAGGCAGTGGTCTGCTTTGTACACACAGTGCACATCTCAACTTGATTAACTGGTCTCATATATCAAAGATTTCATGGCTGTGTTTCTTTTACTGCCCAGGTTGCAGTCAAACACCTTGTAATGTCATCTTCTTGTTTTCTATAGCAGCATGAATGTTACCGGCTTCCACAAATCTGTAAAGTATCCAGTAAATACTTGATCAAATAGATCATTGAGGATAGGGTTGCAGTGATGCGTTGCCAATCTTTAAGGAAGGGTTTGGGACCAGAAAAGTTCCTTTTCCTGTCGATATTAGTCAGGAAGTGCTGTCATAAGTGGCATTTATATTGTGTCGATAATTTCTTTTAGATGAAAATGATTGCTCAGGACAAATTAGAGAGGGACAGGGCACATGCCAAAAACAGCGTGGAGGAATATGTCAATGTCAATGACATGATGAGCAAGCTCTATGAAAAATTGGAGAAATCCATTACAGGAGAGGTGAGTTTGTTTATCTGTTGGTCCCCTGGCAGCCTCCTGAGAGTATGTGGATAGGATGTTGTGGTGTTGTTAAAACACATCATCCACAATAAAGACACGCTGTTGCTTCCCAACACAAATTGAACTCAATCCCACCTCCTTCCAGTTTTGAGTATCCCACCCTAACTTTCCTCACAGCTACATACATGATGGAAACATGTCAGTGCCCTTCTAAGATTGTGCAGCAGACGGCATCCCCCACAACCCCATATCCCCAAACCCCAGTGCCCACTTCCCACAGTAGTATGTCATTAAGTTAAGACCAGTAGCCTTTGTAAGTGTAAATAAAGTGATTATTTGGCCTTGAAAATAGTTTGATGGTGCTTAGTGACCCCAAATGTGTAGGTAGACTAAAGCATTTGGAATTATTAACATTAAGTTGATACCAGCTCAGTAAGTTACATTTCACGTGCAAGGTCAGATCATTGATAAAAACTGGTGATTGCTCTTCCAAAAAAAAAATAAATAAAATACCCACCCAACTGTGAGCCAAGTAGAGACTGAATACTGAAAACGTATCTAACCCAGATTAAGTCATGCTCCTCTGTTTTCCCATTCCTGACAAATGGGGGCAATATATCAGTCCTCAGAGCCCAATTGGGATAGTACACACATGCATGGTTATCCTCTATAAGTAAATATTGCAGGTTTTCATCAGTCCTGTATTTTGAAATGAGTTCCCCAACCTATCTCCATTTACTGCCTTGCCAGGGTGGTTCATAAGCTTCACTTCATTCACTGCTGGTCATGTCACATGCGATTGCTCAACCTGAGGTGGGTTTAACAACTTTACGTGTCTCGTTCAAAATTCATAAGTATTTTAACTGAGACAGAAGACTGGTTGTATGGGGATGGAGAGGATCTACAGAAGAACGCTTACGTGAAAAAGTTGGAGGAACTCAAGGTAAAGCAACACTGTAGTCAGACTGGATGAAGCCATTAGATAGGTTTATTCTCCCTGAATCTGAATCATTTTGCCGATTCGTTGTATACATGCATGAATAGCTGACCTTTGGTATTTGTGTGTACAGTTAATGTCTAATCATAGGCCTACATGATTGTGGTAATCTGTGTTTCACATAAGGAGCATATGGTAAGTTTCATACAAAATTTTGTTTCTCTTGCTGGAGTGAACACTAAAATTATGCTTGCTGTTTTGAAGTTATATTATTGATTCCTTGCCGAAGGCATGCAAGGAATCTATGCGATGGTGATGTCATGTGTGTGTATGTGTGAACTTGTCTTCCTATCAGACATGAGGACCTGAACAATGGATTTCAGGTCCTCTGAAGGAAATTCAATAGATTTGTCAAGTCCTCAAAAGTTTGAACAATAGAGAGTCTGTTGTCAAGGTTAGGGTTAAGGAAGTAAACACAAAGGAAATAACAATGAGGTCCTCAGATTGTCTGTAAAATAGATGTGTGTCTGTGCCGAGCTTGTAAACACGGTATCTCAAGATAGCAATGACGGACACTTTTCATATTTGGTATATAGATTTGTCATGTTGAGAGGAAGAAGCCTATTGTTTTTGGTGGCGGTCAAAGGTCATTTGAGGTCACCAGAGGTCAAATACCGAAAACTTTGTAAACATGATATCTCAAGTTAGCAATGACGGACACTTTTCATATTTGGTACACAGATTTGTCATGTCAAGAGGAAGAACCCTGTTGTTTTTGGTAGAGGTCAAAGGTTATCTGAGGTCGCCGGAGGTTAAACTGCAAAACCTCAAAAACGGCTTGTAAACAGGACATCTCAAGTTAGCAATGAACGACACTCTTCATATGTAGTCTATAGATTTGTCATTCTGAGAGGAAGAAATCTATTGTTTTTGGTGGCGGTCAAAGGTCATTTAAGGTCACCAGAGGTCAAATACCGAAAACTTTGTAAACATGATATCTCAAGTTAGCAATGACCTAACTTTTTTCATATGTGGTATACAGATTTGTTATGTCAAGAGGAGGAACCCTATTGTTTTTGGTAGAGGTCAAAGTTCATCTGAGGTCACCGGAGGTAAACTGCGAAAACCTTGTTAATGGCTTGTAATCACGATATCTCAAGATAGCAATGACAGCCACTTTCATATTTGGTATATAGATTTGTCATGTTGAGAGGAAGAACCCTATTGTTTGTGGTGAGAGTCAAAGGTCATTTGAGGTCAGTGGAGCTAAAAAACCGAAAAGCTTGTAATCACAATATCTCAAGATAGGAGTGAAGGACACTTTTCATAATTGGGATATAGATTTGTTATAATGTAAGGAAGAACTCTAATGTTTTTGGTGGAGGTCAAAGGTCATCTGGGGTTACCAGAGGTCAAAAAGCAAAATTTCCCAAGAATTCCCAAGATTGTCATCTGGGTCACTGGGGTCAAAAAGCAGCAGTTCCCAAGAATTTGAAAGATAGTTATATGGGGTTTCCAGAGGTCAAAAAGCAAAATTTGCCAAGAATTTCCAAGATCGTCATATGGGGTCACCAGAGGTCAAAAAGCAAAATATGCCAAGTTTTCCCAAGATCATCATCTGGGTTCACAAGAGGTCAAAAGGCAAATTTCCCAAGAATTTCCAAGGTTGACATCTGAGGTTACCAGAAGTCAAAAAGCAAAATTTCCCAAGAATTCCCAAGATCGTCATCTGGGGTCACCAGAGGTCAAAAAACAAGAATTCCCAAGATAGTCATCGGGTCACCAAAGGACAAAAAGCAAAATATCCCAAGTATTCCCAAGATCGTCATCAGGGGTCACCAGAGGTCAAAAAGCAAAATTTCCCAAGAATTTGCAAGATCCAAGATCCATTGGAGTTGAACCCCTTTCAAGACACTTCTGTTTTTCTTTTTTGTTATATTTGGTGGGGTTCAAAGGTCATGTGAGGTCAGCAGAGGTCAAATTGTTAAAACATCATAAAATGATGTTGTCAAGAAAGATAAATTTTAGGTATAAGCCTCAGTGCAACAAAGCAATCCCCTTTCGGCAAGGAATCGCTAAGCCTTTGGGCTTTCTGGTTCACTGATAAAAACTTTGCTGTATACAAGGATCTATCAAGTGGTTAGTTGAAAGATCCCCTTTCAGAATATTTCAAGCAGCCCATCCAACAAAGGCATGTCCTAACAGGAAGTACTGTAGGCTGTGTTTAGGAAAGGGATACCTGGGTCCTTGCATCAGCATAGGATAGGACTGATACAGTGGTGTCACCCTTTTCAGATTTTAACAATAAAAATATTTTGAGGTGAAAAGATGACCTATCAGATTCATCTTATTAGGGGGTAATTATGTTGAAAACAAGTGCTAAACTTGTCTGGTTACGATCCTGAAGGCAGCAAAATACATGTTACACACAAGCGACCTAGCCTAACACACTTTAGCAAATCGGAGCCTACACCATCAAAATTTTGCTGATTTTCGTTAAGTTCCAACTGGTTGTCTGGTCATAATTTCAATTAATTTTGATGATTTTAAGGTAAATTTGCCACCATTTCAGATAGTAAAATGTGCATGTCTTTGGTAAATGCAGGCATTGATTTGACATGGTTTTGGATAATAATACCTCCGCTAGTTTCTGTCCAAAAATTTACATATATTTTGACCTTCGTAATTTTGCTTAATTCCATGGGGCGCTGTTTTCTTGAAAAAAAAAAAACACCACCTAGAAGTATGAATTTTGGTTGCATTGGGTGCTATTTTGTAACATAGGGGTGGAAATAGCACCAGAGCACCCATTCATTTCGACCCCTGCCACAGTTGCCCCACAAAGTTTCTGAATTAATTGCCAGAAGATAGTAAGTGGCATCTAACATGGACTCATTTCAAAAATTTACCTGAGGATGACCCCCATGACATCCTTAGCCATTTGACAGTAACCTCCAACCCTATTGCAAAATTGCAATCTGCATATACTACAAAATGGCACAGGATTCCATTAAAATGTGTCCGGGTGCATTTCTTTTGATTGTCAGATGTTAAAAACCACATCTAGCATTCTTTACTTTCTGATGTGACCCTCTGATGGCCATCAAGGTTCCATACCGTGACTGTCTGTGTGTTCTATACTGAACATCTCCTGCAAGTAAGCACTTGACCTAGTATCAAATTCTATGGCCTGCAGAGCCTGTAGTGTAAGCCGAATATAAATTCTTAGCACATGGTAGGTGTAGGCCTCCACAGCTGCTAAGGTAATACTTCTACTGTATGTCAGTCACAAGGTCATTTTAGGAGTCACAACTCACTTCTGAGCTGTGACAAGTAGGGCACCAGAGTTCGAAAATATACAGAAGGGATTGTTGCTGAAGGCCTTGTGAACAGTAACTCAGAGAAATAAATGAAAACCTGGCAGTCACCCTAGTAGATAGTACACATGAATAGTAGAACAGAAAATGTTAAGTTACATTGACAAATGTAGGTAATTACTAACAATTTAGGGCAACAACTACTATGAATATGCATTTAGTTTCCTAAGCTAAGCTGAAAAACTCTTTTGGGGGATGTTCTCAGTTTCTACCCTCTTTTTTTTATTCCCTATATCCCAACAACAACTGACTCATGTACACTGTTAATAAATCTGTTTGTACTGCCTGTTGAAACTTGGACTGAGTATCTGTATAGTAATAAGTAGAGTGGTACTTTCAATATTCATAACTGATCGTGTTCTTCTTAAAGCAAAAACTTTTGAAGGACGTGGAAGATCTCCAAGACCAGTCAGAAGAAATGAGAGCCAAGTATGCTGATAAAGTGAAAAGAATGGAGGAAGCACAAAAAATGATGCTAACATTCAAATCAAAAAATGCTGAACTTGAGGCAGAACTACATCACACCAAAGTTAATCTAACTTCTCAGCAGGAAGAGGTGGAAAGATTGAAAAAAGAGCTGGAAGATGGCAAAAAGCAGACTCAGCTTGAGAATGAGCCAGTGGAGGTACAGTAATGTTACATCTGGAAGTCTCTGAATCTTGTTGTATATTGTTTCTGACCTCCTAAATTGGTGCCTTGTTTGATGCCTTTCCTGTTTGGAACTTGTCATTTACTTGCCTATATTTAGAAAGTTTTGAGAAAAACAGTTGTCCTCATGAACGACTTTGTTCCTATAGGTATTGCTTAAAGTACTAATTATATACCTGTGCTTTAACTATAATGTAGTATTTTTCAGTAGCTGCTATATGGCAACCTGTTGCAGTTACTTTTCACTTAGACTTTTCTAATAAGATTATTTTTGTGATAACTGAATAGTCAAACAAACAATGCAGTGTTATGCAAAAGGGGAAAATTCACATGTACAGATAATAGGATTGAAATATTATTAGTAAGTAAAAACTGTATAATTTAGAAGTAAATCAGAGACTTTTACCAGAAATTTTGATTAGTTAATTAAGGTAATAGTGTATGGCCTTCAAGTTTTCATGCCAATCAGTTCTGTTGGTACTGGATTTTGGAAAGAAGATCACTATGACTTGTGGCTTTGGGAAATACTATTAGCTGGAAAGATATTACGATGTACATACCAACTGCCTGTTCTGTCATGGAAAGTAGCTTTCTATGGAGAGGAACATTTCAAGGATAGAATGTTACTGTAACTTCAAATGCCTGCTGTTCTCTTCAGTGATCTGCATACTGCAGATATATACAAGCATGCATTGCAGTACATACCATTGTTACAATCTTTCCAATATGTTATATGTGGGTATAATACACATTTCCAAAGTAGTTATTGAGAATACTTGATAGTTACTACTGTCCAGAAGTTGTTGCAGCAAGCAACAGCCCTTGCTATGTATGAAAGATAAACTTAGGACAGGAACATCCAGAACGATCCAGCAACTGATTAGTACATTACATGCTTGAGCTGGCCAATTTGCTTTACAAACAGTGGTCGGCCCAGGGAGTTGTTATGGAAGGAGATATCCAGTGCCCAAATCTTTCAAACAATATAGTTTTGAAAATAATTTAATCCCTTCTCAGGTAACAAGATTTGATTGGCCGGTGTGTTTATTCCCACTGTTCACTTTTCTGACAAAGCTTTTCTAATGATGGTCCGCTCCTTTCAAATCCAAATAATCCAGAAACAAAGGTCATTGTTAACACATTAATACTTTATAGTGCAGCTTCTTTGCCGACATGGTCTAGGCTTTGGTAAAGATTTAAGTTAAAGGACTGTCCATAAATGTTTACCTAATATAGATTCCTTGTGTCCCTAACGTATTGATGGGTCCTCTCCTTGACACATTTTACAAGCCTAACAAAAAAAAAATCACTATTTTCACAACTTTCTGCATTAGTAGCGACCATTGTTGACATTGGAGTTTTTGATTCCTTGCCGAAGGCAGGCAAGGAATCTGTGAGATGGTGATGTCATGTGTGTGTGTGTGACACTTAGCTCGTTAACACGATATCTCAAGAAGGTAAACTACTTAGCATGTGGATACATTGCATCAAGAGGAAGGACTATCATTTTTGGTGGAGGTCAAAAGTCACCAGGGGTCATCAGAGGTCAAATTGTGAAAACCTTGTTAACACGATATCTCGAGATAGGAAGCATGGAAAGTAGTCATACTTGGTATGAAGATGTATTATATTGAGAGGAAGATCCCTGTTGATTTTGGTGGAGGTTAAAGGTCGTCTGAGGTCACCAGAAGTCAGACTGAAAATATTGTTAACACTATCTCAAGGTAGGAAAAATGGATACTCTTCATGTTTGCCATGTGGATGCATTGCATCAAAAGGAAGGACTGTATTGTTTTTGGTGGAGGTTAAAGGTCATCAGAGGTCATGGGAGGTTAAACCCTGAAAACCATGTTAACACGATATCTCCAGGTAGGAAGCATGGAAACTAGTCATACATGGTATGAAGATGCATTATAATAAGAGGAAGATTGCTATTGATTTTGGTGGAGGTCAAAGGTCATCTGAGATCACTAGATGTCAAACTCTGAAAATACTGTTAACACTGTATTTCAAGTTACGAAGTGTGGATACTCTTCATGCTTACCATGTGGATACAGTGCCTCAAAAGAAAGGACTATTGTTTTTGGTGGAGGTCAAAGGTCATCAAGGGTTGTGGGAGGTCAAACTCTGAAAACCATTGTATCATGATATCTCAAGGTAGGAAGCATGGAAACTAGTCATGCGGGGTATGAAGATGCATTATAGTAAGAGGAAGATTCCTATTGATTTTTGGTGGAGGTCAAAGGTCGTCCGAGATCACCAGAGGTCAGACTCTGAAAATATTGTTAATACTGTCTCAAGGTACAGTAGGAAGGATGGATAATCTTCATACTTAGCATGTAGATGGATTATATCAAGAGGGTGGACCTTTCCAATTTTGGTGGAGGCCAAGAAAACCTTGTTACAACAGTTTGTTACAGTATCTCAAGGTAGGAAGTGTGGATAGTCTTGTAACTTTGCAATTAGATGCATTACATAAACTTTAACACAATTTCTCAAGTTAGGAAACTTAGATTTCATACTTAGTATGTGGATGCCTTATGGTCAGCGAAAGAACCCTATTGTTTTTGGTGAAGTTCAAAGGTCATCTGGTGTCACCAGAGGTCAAAAAGCATAATTTCCCAAGAATTCCCAAGATCGTACTTGGGATCACCAGAGGCCAAGATCAAATATGAACACAAAACTATTTTTCCATCATGGTAGGATAACATTTGACCAGTGACTGAAAGAAATGGGACATCATGGCATTATTTGGAATGGAACACATATCATCGAAACCTCAATGCATTTTTGAATTCTGGTTGAGATGAAGCAGATGACACAAACCGTTGTCTTCAGTACCATATCTCTGTCAAGTCATAAAGAAGTTTCAAGAGCAAGAAATAGACAGCTTTATGTCAGTAACCACCTAGTCTGAAAGGATATGTTAATGTTGGATCTTCTTCCTTCACAACTCCCTGGTCAATCCATGGAGCTATGCTGCTCAAGCTGGCTTACTTTGGGTTTCTATTGTCTGGGCTGTCTAGTGCAATGGTAATTATTTAAACAGTCAAGTGGGTTGTGGTTTGGTGGACAAAAGGCAATGAACAGATCAGCTTGCTGTTAACTTCTCTGGAGAATTTGCGCCCTACAGCCGTCAAGTTATTTGCGGATTCATGGCAAGGAAACCAGGTTAATGGCCTTCAAATCAGTTAGTGTGCATTCATGTCTTAGTATGTGTGTGGAGTGCCTGGGGGACATAAATACATAGGTAATAGATGTTGAGGATTAGTGTCTTCTAAGAGTACTGCGAATTACAGTAGTGAGCAGTTTGTATACATGTTTATCAAGAATGAGACAAGTGGATAGAGAATATTATTTATAACTCATTATTTTTGTGCCCTGATGGAGAGTCAAGCTGTCATCTTGAGCTTGAAATCTATGTTTTGCTCTTAATATCTTTGATAAGCCACCACTCCAAATATATTGTACCTTATAGTTATATAGTATTATTGCAACTAACCTGCTCTCCATAATGATTGTAGAGTTGAAATTGAGTTTAATTTTGATAGTAACATTTGGTACCTTATGAAGTATGTTAATTATATTCCAGGGATCACCAGAAGGCTGTTCAGGAGATGCTTCACCTGTTGGTATGAAGGAATCTAGAAGCCTTGAAGGTAAGAGTGATTGCTGATAGAGGCAGCTATTGCTCAAATCCAGTCATTGCATTAATTCCTTGAAAATTTATTTTAACTAGTTTGCAAATGCTGCATTGTTATCAGCATGTAGTGGTCATTAGAGATCTGAAGTTCTGGTATGGAAAATATGAAGTGCTAGTAACTTTATAATTTCAAACATTAATTTGTTATAGCATTTAAACACATCACATCAAGGTAAAAAGTGAAGTCTTTTCATTTTAGAATTAGATCATTACTGGGACAATGTAAGAAGCATGTTGTCACAGACCTGTATTTACGTAAAGTCTCATAATTATCACACACTTGTGAACTAGTAATGAAAATTTCTTATGTCCAGTTTAGCCAATCTCTTGCCTAGAACCGTTCTGATCGATTGGTTTGGCAAAATAAATAAAACGTGTGATTTGTGGATCAGTTTTATCTAAGATAAATGGTAACCCTCAGCCTTAAAAGTATTTGGTTTCAATGCCGTAGGCAGCATCTTAACCATTGCAATCAACTGAGCGTGTGTGTGTGCATGTGTGTGTGCGCGTTTGTAAGAGGCGCTGATCGGGGATACACACAGGTCATTAGACCCGTGAACTGTGGGTATACTGAAAATCGGGGATATCCCCAATTTTAGTATCACTTAAAATGGGCCTTTTGGAGCGAAAGTATTGCGCCCTCCAATTTTGTGACAGTTTCAAGCAAGTTCCACATATTCCCTGTTCAGCGCACGATCATGTGTAAAATTTGTGTAAGTATCGTTTTAATTGAATGCCATACACTCTCAAATGAAATTATCCCTGGTTCCTGTGTGTGGTATACACACCACGTCTTACACACAAACATGCGTTGAGCAGGTGAACTGTGGATATCGTCGATTAACGTGTAGCTTACCTGAAATACCACACACGAACATGCACTGAACAGGAGAAGCGTGGATATCGTCAGTTGATGTGTAAATAGCACATCGGAAATACATAGAACCATGCGCTGAACACGAGAAGTGTGGATATCAATGTTGCATTAATGCATGGCAACTCTCACATAGAGGAGTGTTTTGAAATACTTTAAAGTCATTGGCAAAATATAAACGGCATTGCAAAGAGCACAGTCAGTGTTTATCATTGAAGAAAATGATCCAGTGACACAATTAAGGATTCTGCAGGTGGATGGTGGTCGACGGTGCAATTAATGTGACTTTGAAATGGACTAGAGCCTTATCCACAATTTACGATGGATACACTGCCGATTACCGGCAATGATTCTCACAACCTCCGCTTTTGCGGACGCTCTATTAATTTCCAAAGTACACACATGTCAGGATATACTCTAGACAGCCTGCTGCGGTGGCTATTTCAAAAGAAGTTTACGGGCAAGGTGAATTCTGAGTGGAGAAAAAATGAAAATGTGAGTTGCTAAATTTTGATAATGCCGAAAAGCCGTCAAATTTAAAAATATTTTACTTGGTGAGTCCCCAGCCTTCGGCGCCAACGGTTCAAGGCTTCGCCGGCCACACAATTCCCAAGATGCATCCGCCAATGAAAATTACTTCCCTGGCACTTTATGTTAGTCCATGTCCATGTTAAACTACCCCTAAAAACATTTCATTAATTTCTTAAAGTACCATATACTCTATAACTTTCAAAACCGACACTACCTTATTTTTCACAGTAATAAAAAAAAGTTGAAGGGCACTTGTCCCAGACCATCGTCAAAAATTAAACATGAAAGAAAGAACCATAAAGCAGGGTATAGGTACCTATATTCGGCTCTATGGTAAGAACAGGCACTTGCGGAAAGTAGGAAAATGTTTTCATTTAATGAAAAATACTGCATTTAAAACTAAAGAAAAACAATAGCCTACAATTAAATGTCTCAAACGCTGTCTCAACGCTGTTTTCTTCCGCCCGCTTAGCCGGCACCCGTTTTTAATATTGTTTCGGGATTCGGGGTTACTTCCTGTAGAACATGCATGTCATCGCTTCGTACAAACTCGTCTATTATCATTGGAACCACCAATGCCCTATGGCCTTACGCAGCAGAGGGAAAGTAAATTTACGGACTCTGAAGATTGTTTAGATGCAAGCTGGAAGGCACAAAAGTGCCAGTTCCAGTACCATAATATGGGACAGGCGCAAGAGGGGGGCAAGAGCCCGCTCCTTGAGAATACTTTTCTTAGCTTTCCTATTACTCATATTGCTAAGAATTCTGGAAAATGCGATTTTTTTCTGCGCGCTGCGCGCGCACCCACTCTGAATTCTAGATCTCCCATTCTTAATAAAACTGTTGTTCCCAAACCCAGGGAAAACCTCAGAATAATCCATTCTCCCTTTCTTCCTCAAACCATGCATTATCAATCCCGGTCGACTGCTAGTCATACGGAGAAAGAATATAATTGAAAAAAAAAGTTAAATTGTGATTTTTGTGGTCTGTTAAGTGTCCACCTTATGTCATTTGAAGTTGAAGCTAAAGTGCATCATTTTAATGCCTGCAGTTTCGTAAATACCCTATAGCAGTGGTTGCAACCTTTTTTGGCTCACCGCCCCCTTTCACCGAATGGTGTTGGGCAAACGCTCCCCGTCTATTAGCATAGTATTGTCATGGATGAAACGACAATAACACAAACCAGTGTTGAAATAAAGGGTAGGCCTAGACATACATCGCTTTTACGTGTAGGTCCGACCCAGGGTAGCAGCAAAACAGCGGTGGGGACTTAAAAAACTGATTCCCTTTTGAGAAGGCGAATCTTTAACACACGATTTACGAAAGCGGGAACTGCTGAAGGCCGAAGGAGGAGAATTTTTTGAACCTAATGGCCCAGGGGCAAAATCCCAGTGGAGCACCGGGGCGAAGCCCCGGAAGCTGAAGGGTATTTACGATACTGTCGACACAAGACTGAGGCGCTGTCAGTCAAATTTTGACTAGGCTTCCGATTACCTTATAACCTTAAAGGCACACTAAAGAGATTACATTGGAGTTTGCGGCTTTTCAATAGTAACTAACGGAAATTCCTTTTGATGCTGCAAGGAGCTTGTCTTGTGGATGGGAGGAAGAAGGATGGTAGGGGTCGCATGGGGCTTTGAAAGACTTTTGCCATCCAAGCTCAGCTGTCCTACAGGTAGAAACTAGAGCAGCACTGCTGCAGTCGCTCAACCCTTCTGATGTTATGACCTGTTCAGTTTTTAATTAACTTTGAACACAGTCATGGTCCATACTTAATACATACCCAAACTCATGTTGGGCTGGCCAGCAAGTAAACACTGTTCACCTAGAAGTTGGACCATGTCAGGGAAAAATCTTTACAGCTAGTTCATCCCCACAGTATTTAATACTGCCCATAAGGGAGGGGATCAGAAAGTAGAGCCATAGTGCATAAATGCGACCAATTTGTGTAGTGCAGTGGCATAACCAGTGGGGGAAGAATTAGCTATCAAATGTTTTCCCTCCTCCCCCCCCCCCTCCCATGAAACTGGTGAGCAAAAACAAAGTATGAAAATTACACCATCCATTTGAAGTTAAGGTAGTAGGCAGTCGCCCCAAAATTTCCTTTGAAAAATCAGTAAATTCTTAAAAATCTCCTCTTATGACAACCTGTTGAGTTTTACTCATATCTTGATAAAATAGTCAAACTCTGAGATTCTACACATCTTACACACAAATGAAATGTTCAAGATGGGGTAATTAATGATTTTAAAAATCATTTATTACCAATTAGTGACCAGACACTTTTTACCATTAGGTATAAATCACATGCAAACCCTGTCTACAAAAACTTCCTGGACTGGGAATCTACGAGCCCCGATACTTACCTCCTATTTACCTATGTAATCCCACCTACCTGCAACTAGACCCTGGTAAAACTAATAGCACAGTGTGTAGAGGGCGTCCTCCGGCGAAGGACGGCCCTCCCAGTCCTCTTCTCACTTACCACCATGCAGACGGTGTAATACGCAACTTTTGGCCTTGGTTTTTTGGTGATTACATAGTTAAATAGGAGGTAAGAGAGGGGCGATGTAGATTACAATTTCTCACATTTTTGGTAACTATAGGAAGTGATACATGAGTAGTCAGGCTAATCAGAAACACTGTCATGCAATGATTTCCTTCAAACTCATCACAAAATAGTTGATTTCAACTCAATGAGCCCCTTTAACATTCTTAGACTACCACTCCAGCTACAGTAGACCAGGGAAATAAGCACTTGGTGATGAGCCAATTAGCAACTCCCTGGATGAACAATGATCTCTGTATGCAATGTCCTCACACAGCAAGAAGAGCTATGTAATAGATACTAAAATTGCTGAAGAATCAGTTACTGGTCTGGGAACTTGGCCATAATGGTACATTAATTGTGTACATAGTGGACACACTGGAAACTACAAGAAATACCACCGATGCCTACCAATAGCAGTCAAAACAAAGTAACTGAAAACTTGTCTCATGCAGGCTTTTGCCTTGAGGCTGTTCATTTAAGTTGGTGAGCATGCCCTTCCAGATAAGACTAATTTAAGCTCACTACCATGTACTATAACCACATTATACAAGGAGTGAGACTCCAGAAAGAATGGAGGCCTCTAAAACACCATGAAAAATCATCAAAAATGGCCAAAAATTACCACTTATCTTTGTCCAATCATGTAGCTATAGAGCAAAATGTATTGCCATCCTAATATGGCACCTTTACTGCAAATTTCACAAAAATCCACCAGCAATTGCAGAAGATGAAAGCTTTTGAACAGAGAGACGGACATTTTCTCCCCCTAAAGTATCACATTATATAAGCTCTACCCACACTTTGTGGGTTGAGCTAATAATGAGAAAGCCGAAATTAGCGCGTCGAAAAATTGCATTTTTGAAAATATTTTAACGTTTAACTTCGTAGAACATTGTAAAAGTTATCTATTTTGTTACAGTTAACACCTACAATTGTCTCTTCTGTCAGTATGTCATGTTTATGGACAGCAAAGGAAAAACTTTATTCGAGGTAAAAGTGGCGGGACAATATGTGGCCACGGCCCCTTTCGGCTGAGCGGTCATCGCTTTCTACTGATGGGAATATGAGGCTTTTTGCCAGGAAAAAAAAAATGAAATTGAACACCGTTAGACGCGATTTCGTGGCATTTGATAATTCACAAACTTTGTAGTGCATCTGAGGAGGGATTGTTAGGCTTCCCGACTCGTTGACTTCATTTATCTCCTTTTTATAGGAACCTGTTTGACTCGGAGAGCTTAGCTAGAGGAAACCTTTTGGAATCTTGTAAGGCCTGGGTTTAAATTAAGTATCTCATTTTTTTAAAACGTCCCCATGCCTCCCCCTTAGCGCTCATAGCCCCCTGAGTTGCGAAAGAACCTCAGGGGGCATAACGCCCCCGTTGGATACTACTGTCTAGAGCTTCCCGAGGCTTCGACCCCTGGACCCCCACAGGGGATCTTGCCTTGGACCCCACCAGGGGCCCTGAGGCGGGCCCCTGGGCCCCACACCGTTTGGGGGAGCGCTTCGCGCTCCATCGGCGCCTTCGGCGCCGTTTGGCAGTCCACCCGGGTTTGCCCCTCCCACTCTCAGACATCAAATCCCGTCCCTGTTCATATTACATATGAAGATGGTTTCAAATTATACATGGTGTGTGTAATGTGTACCATAAGATCACATTTTTAAAATCAAATATTTACCCAGCGTATACACATGTTGGCATAGGCGGGATTACTGGGGGCAAGGAGGGCACTTTCTCCCCCACTTTATCCAGAGCTTAAAAAATAATAATAATAACAACAACAATAACAACAACAACAACAACAACAACAACAACAACAACAATAATAATCATAAATGAGCGGAAGAAAGCGAGGCCAGAGAAATTACAAGAGAATTTTCAGTAGACTATTATGGTTAAATTTTGCAATCCTAATGAAGCAAAACATTAGTATCAAAAACCATACTAGAGCACCAATGGTGCTGAAGCTCATACCTTCATCCAATTAAGGGTCCCTGGCTTCTAGTTTTGTTAGTGCAAGCATCATATGACTTTAAATGACGTCAAATGGCTTATGACCCAAAATCTCACATACCCTGATGGCACCTTCCCGAATGTCACCAAAAATTTGTCATGCTATCTTTGCTTTGTAAGTTGTTTCATGAATACAATTTAAGAAAGCAAAGCCCCTAGGGCCCAACCATCTTCGGCCTTGGACCCCAAATTTCAAGTATCATTATGACAAACCATCAACATTGTACAAGAGAATCTGTAGTTGAAGATACACTTTTGCACACTTCATAAAAGAGCCATTGGGTCCACATGGGCTTTTGGACCGAAATTCCACAAAACCAGAAACAGATCACTAGCCAAGCACCATTATAACAGACCATCAACTCTGTTAAACATTAACTGGAGGAAAATTTAATCACTTGCAATACTGAACAAAATGGACCCTATGGTCCTTCTTGTGCCTTGGACCCCAACTTGTTAAGTTAAACACCCTGCAGGAGTAAGCAATTTGCAAAATGTCATAAAAAGGGCCATAAGGCCCATATGGGACCTTAGACCCAAACTTCCAGAACACCATAAACAGATCACTAACGAAGCATCACTATGACAGGCCTTCAACTCTGTTTAACATTAACTGGAGGAGGAATTGACCATTTTGCAATATTTCACAAAATGGACCCTAAGGTACATTGGGCCTTGGACCCAAAATTTTTGTACACCCTAAAAGAACCATTAACAGGGGATCACTATGTCAAACACACCCACGTGTTCTGACAATACACACAATGGAAATACCCAATGGAAATCCCATTAAGCAGCTCCCTTTAAACTAACCTAAACAATTGCACAGGATTGACCTCTTCTACACAGACAGTTTTAAAGAGGGTGCAGTACACAGAAAAATAGGTAGTAAAGTGATTTTGTGAGACTGGTAAAATAGAGGGGTGGCACAAAATTGGTTAGAAAGGTATCACAAGTATTCTTCATCCCAAATTGGAGAAGTAATTTGTAAGGACCATTAACAGAGCTTCATTATGACAAATCATCAACACTGTACAACACAATTTGTAGGAGAAAAAGTATTTTGTAAAATTTCATAAAATGAGCCACTGGGGTCCACATGGGACCTTAGGCCAAAATTCAAGAACACCATAATGAGATCACTAACCAAGCATTATAATGAGAGGCTGTTACCTCTCTTTAAACATTACATAGAGAAGAAGTTAACTACTTTGCAATATTTCACAAAATGGACCCAACGGTCCACCTTGGGCCTCGGATCCAAAATTCCTGAACACCCCGAAGGGACCAATAACAGAGTAACATTATGGCAAACCATCAACACTGTACAAGAGAATCTGTAGGAGGAGAAGCATTTTGTAGAATTTCATAAAATGGGCCCTAGGGTCCACATTGGACCTTGGACCAAAAATTCCTGAACACCCCATATGGCCCACAACCCAAGGAACATTGTGCCCAAGTTTCAAAAAAATCCATGAAATCACGTGGGAGGAGAAGCATTTTGAACAAGTGTGGACAGATAGACAGACAGACAGACAGACAGACAGACAGACAGATAGATAGAGTGACGCCGCGTGATCACAATAGCTCACACCAGCATGCTGGTATGAGCTAAAAAATGCTGTGAAGATTTTTCTCGGTGCCCTTCGCGAGTATCCCCATGGAAAACTGATTGGCACCATGAAAAAGGGTATGATCAGCACTGCAGACGGTTACGCCCCCTTATATTCCTGGATCCGGCCCTGACCATGGTCCTTGCAACAAAGTCCCCACACCTACCCAAGTCGCAATTCTCGATAAATTTTTCGGCGTGCTTCGCATGAGCCTTATATAAATCGATGTCTCATTAATACTGTTGTACTCCTGTACGTAAGAAAACTGGTGGGATTGCCTCGTTATTACTTATTGTAGGGCAGTTTGAGTAAATTACTATTTCCAAAACCCTTGCTACACCGTCTCGCTGTTCACTTTCCTCACCAACTACTACCATCCTCAGCAAACTGACTGACGGTTACTATCATAAATATAAGATCATCATAAGAAATCTATTTCATTAGCATTGCAAATTACCCCCGGGGGTAGCAGGATTTTCTTAAGAAACGTTCCAGAATGGCCGAAAAAACCGTCGAATTTAAGAAAAATTTCTTGAGGAGGACCCTCAGTCCTCAGCATGCAGCTTCGCGCATTCGGCGCTCCCGGTAAGAGGCTTCGTCGGCCACAACTTCCCAAGATGCAGCCTCCAATGAAAATTAATTCCCAGGGCCGTAGCGAGCGGGGGGTGTCACCCCCCTCCCCCAATATTTGGTCGCCCGTCGGCAAATTTTCGGTCTGTCGGCAAAAAGAGGAGAGGGAAGGAAAAGAAGAGGAAAAGAGGAGAGGAGGAAAGAAGAGAGAAGAAGGGAAAAGAAAGGGAAAGGAAGGGAGTGAAAGGGAAGACTTAGAATGAAAAGAAAAAAAGAGAAAGAGAGAACAGGCCAGTCTATTATCGTCTTTTTCGATTTTCGGCGGCTCTTCATCTAATTGGCTCATTCAAGTTGAAGGCCCGTCGGCAAATTGATTATGCATGTGACGGCCGTATACGGCCGTATCAACGGCCGTCGGTGTACTATTGTACGAGTGACTGAGTCCGTCGGCAACTCGGGAAAAGAAAGGGAATTAAAGGCTTCCGTATAGGAATAGAATATGGCATTCTTGAAAAACCACTTTCTGCACATCATTCCTCACTTTTATCATCACCATGGGGAGCAGCACCCGATTACCCATGGAGAGGGTATCCTTAGCCAGTCTTCTAAACCCTGACCTTGACTTCAAACACATTTTGCAAACTTCTGAGGATCCGGTTAACCCACAAACATCCTGGGAAAAAATAATGCGTGCCGCATGTCTTCCCTTCACTGCAATCTCAGGCTTTTAACTTTTGAACACCGAATTAAAACAGATACAGAACCCATCTTCAGATCCTAGCGTTCGAAGCATATTTTGAACGCTTGTGTTAAGATTCTGAACACTTTTTCTCCCTTTTTGAACGCCGGACGCCTATCCACTTATCGTATTTGAACGCATGACGTGTCTAGTGTTCAAATGCTGAACACGTACGGTAGTGTTTCAATTCTGAACGACAGGCTCAGCTCCTGAAGTATAGTGGCATGACGGGAAGAACAGCCTAACACATTAGAATTAACCAGAATCTTTGCACTGGATAATGCAACATGAACCAAAATATACCAATCCTTCATGAGACTTAATTTTTAACCGAGAGATTAAGCTTAAACCTCAGAGCTTCCGGGGGCGAAGCCCCCCGGACCCCCACCAGGGGCCCTAAGGCCGGCCCAGCGTTTTAGCCAGCCCCTATTTGTAGGACAATGTCGCATAAACGGCGACAAATGTCGCACAAAAAATATGACACGCAAATTCTACCCGGGTGTAAATTTTGAGGTTCCTCATTAGGGCAGAAATCCACTCAAATATTGCACCATTTGCGATCTAGGCACCTTTCAAATTCCAAAAATTTCCGAAGGGGAGGGGGACACCCCTCCCCCAGGCCACAGATCAGCAAATGTCGCATTGAGAAAACGTCCAGGCTAAAACACTGGCAGACCTCTTGATTCCAACCGCTTAAAGCTATAGCGGCCTGACGAGAGGGATAGCCTAATACATTAAAATTAATGGGAATCTTTGCATTTGATGATGCATTATGAACCAAATATATCCGTCCTGAGACTTAATTTTTCACCGAGAGATATACTTAAACCTCAGAGCTTCCGGGGGCTTCGCCCTCCGGAATCTGCTAGGGTTCCTTAGGCGGGCCCAGTGATTTAGCCAGCCCCTATTTGTGCGACAAGTCGCATAAACGGCGACAAATGTCGCACAAAAAAAATCTGACAAGCAAATTCTACCCGGGAGTAAATTTTGAGGTTCCTCATTAGGGCAGAAATCCACTCAAATATTGCACCATTTGCGATCTAGGCACCTTACAAATTCCAAAAATTTCCACCCCTCCCCCAGGCCACAGACCAGTAAATGTTGCATTGAGAAACGTCCTAGCTAAAGCACTGGTGGACCTCTGGATCCCAGCCGCTTAAAACTATAGCGGCCTGACGAGAGGAATAGCCTAATAAATTAAAATTAGTGGGGATCTAGTTTGTATTTGATGATGCATTATGAACAAAAATTATCCATCCTGAGACTTAATTTTTCACCCAGAGATATACGTAAACCTCAGAGCTTCCTGGGGCTGCGCCCCCTGGGCTCCACCAGCGGTCCATAGGTGAGGCCCTGGACCCCACCGGCTAAAGCTCGTTTTCACACTACGAATTATCAGATCCGTCGGCAAAACATAATCTCCACACCCCCCAAAAGATAACACCTTCGCTGCGCCCCTGTTAATTCCCTGGCACTTTAACTGCTGATGCTCCTGGCCATGTCCATGTAAAAACTACCCACAAAACATTTCATTGACTTTTTAAAGTATCACGTAGTCTATATCCTTCAAGGCCGACCCTACCTTATTTTTCACAGTAATAAACCAGAGGGCCCATAGGTTTAGTGATTCCTTGCTGAGAGGGAGTGATTTGTTGCACTGACGTTCATCCCTCAATTTATGTTTCTTGACTATATCATTTTTACGATGTTTTCAAAATTTGACCTCTGCTGACCTCATATGACCTTTGAGCTCCACCAAAAAGTGAATAACGAAAATGAAAAATAAATTACGCCTTAGGAGGAGTTCGCACCCCGATCGTGTTCGTGGGAACCGAGCTCTAATCCACTACGCCACCAACCAACCAGTAATTAAACGAATAGTATTTCTAATTATGTTATGGTCACGGCATCCTTTTTTCGTGTTCATAATTAGGAAATTTACATTAGTATTATTACCGTAACAGTTATGCTTGTGAAAAAAATAAATGCTGTTCTCTATAACTTTATCTTTGGAATGGTAGAAAAATTCAGCCCCAACTTTTCGTTGGTCACGAAACGTTGGACATAATTTGGAGGTACCCCCACTGTCTGTTTAGCTTACTAGGTTTTTGTAGTTACCCCTCTGCTGATGACCTCATAATTATGACCTTCGACTTCCAACAAACTCATATAGGGTTCCCGCTCTCTTTAAGTAACACATCTATATACCGAAGGATTCATCATCCCTTGAAATATCGTGTTTTTCAAGGTTTTCGGTTTGGTTTTTGACCTCTGATAACCTCAAATGACCTTTGACTTCCACTAAAACAATAGGGTTCTTTCTTTCAGTATGATAAAGTTATCATAACAATTTCTTCTGGACGATTCTGCCCCTATTCAGCAGAAAAAAATAAAAGATGTTTTGGGCTTCACTGATGAATCATTCACACCTCTCCAAACGTTACACAGGCCCGCGGAGATTCGCCGTAAAACCTGTGTGTTGGCTAGTCCATTCAAACAGTAGGTTAGGCCATAAGGGACCCGCTACGTTTTGATCAATTGGTTGCTAAAGCCATATTTTTAAACTCTTGAAAACAAAAATTTATACAAAAAATCTGTACGAAAGACAGGAAGGCTTTTCCTACTTAAGTGAAATATTTGTACGAGTGCAAAATGTGCTCCCTGTAAAAAGTAAACCCCTATTGAAAAATGCGCGATGCCAATTTCTCCAGGCTGCTGCTGTAAAACGTGCCATTGATGAACGTTAAACAACTCTTCCTTTCCCTGCGACAGCCCAAAAAAAGTGTATTTGGCTACGAGAATTTTGATAAAAAAGTACTGAAAGGTTCAATTATTTATACACTACTCTTCAACAGCATTCGGACACCTTTTGGTCCCCTTAAGCTAAGCAGGGAGCTGTCTTTCAGCTCCCTGAGCTAAGAAAGTAATGTGTCAGGTAGCTGGTAGCTCTGTCTCGCAATGATTAACACACGCAATCTGTGTAAGGAGGATAGGCGGAAGTTTAGATACCTCAAAGTGATTCAATTTTGTAAAGTATGGAATTTATCCAAGCTTCCTTGGCTGGAGATATCGCGTTAACAAAGTTTTCAGATTTTGACCCCTGGTGACCCAAGATGACCTTTGACCTCCACCAAAAACAATAGGGTTCCTCCTCTCACCATGGGGAATCTATGTACCAAGTTTGAGAACTGTCAGAGTTTCCCTTCTTGAGATATCGTGTTAACGAGCTAAGCGTCACAAACACACATATGCACACACACACCCACACGCACATTCATTGCCTTACGGGGCACTAGGACAGGACCCGGTAAGGAATTCACGGGATTTCCCCATCAGCCTGGCTGACCTCCAACTAATCCAGCAGACGTACGTGTCTGCAGGGCGGGCTGCTTGTCAAGGCGGGCACGTGCAGTCGCGCGCGAGACTTCTCATTGCAGTGGCCGAATTTTCGGGCAGCTACGCCAGTTACGAGCCGCGCGTGAGCTAGGAAAGACGCGAGAGAGCGGAGGCCCCGCCGGCTGCCCATGCGGCCGCCAAGGAGGTGCCTGCGAGTGCACCCACACACACGCCATCATGAATGCATAGGTTTCTCTTATCACCGAAACCAAAAATTCACCCTTCAAAGTTGGGCCAAAGCCAAAACTACCGTAAGTGCGAGGGACGGAATTTGGAGCATGTTTTTCACTGTTTTTAGCTTCATTGTTGCTGAGTAATAAAATATCAATGGTTGATTTTATAAAGGGACTAACAAACAACAAAATCATGTAATCTAAAGATATCTAAGATTTAGCATGTTGCCGTAGCAACAACTATAAGTTGGCGCGAGGGACGGAATGGAGAAACCATGGTGTCCATGCTTATCAAACATTTCTTTTATTATTATCAAATTTGGTAGGTGTTGAAATTAATTTACAACATGTATAAAAACTTCAATTACCTTTGTGATACTCACTGAAATGGGTTTAAAAAATCTCAATGCCACCATAGGGTATGATGCAATTTTTTAAAAATAGGAAGTGTGAGGGACGGAATCAGTGGCGTCGCCATGGGGGGGGGCAGGGCGGCACGTGCCCCCCTGGAAAACCTTGTGCCCCCCGTGGGCCCCCCAACTGAGATCTGAGATTTTGAAAAAAAATGTATAGATCTTCTGTAAGTTCTGTACTTAGAATATTTGACTACCATGTTTCATATGATTTGATTCTTCTTAGGACAAGAAAAGGCAGCAATTTGTATTTTTTCGAATAACAAAATGGCTCCATCTCATAAAGCAGACAGTGTTCTCTGTGTTGGAGGCTGAGCATCGGTCTTGGTAATCTATCCATAATCCTCGCCGCCTCAATAGGTGTGAGTATACGCCTTGATAAAGTGTAGCGGAAATGTCTGCCTCGCGGACTCATTAACCAAAACAGTGAATGGTGTTGTTTGGTACGTATAGTACCATGGAATTTGCCTGCCACTTGCGTTGCGAATTGTAATGCAAGCTCAGTGCCAGCAATTTCAAGGAGACTTTTCCGTATTTTCTTCTTCGAAAAAAATAATTCCAATAAATTTTAAAAGAGAAATATGTGATACAAAATTCTATGATCACTTTAATCCCGTAAGACTCCAATCACTCAGTTTGTGGATCATGAGAATTTCACGTTAATTAAAAAGTCCACAATCGAACGAATATTTGATCGTTGATTCGGCAATACACATGCACGTTTTTTTCACTTCATGAAAATTTCTCAATCCATGCATAATTTTTTTTTTAGTTCCTAAAAATTCGTTATTTTTGGACAGAAATTTTACTTCAAAAAGGTAGCGTATGTGGCACCAGATTGCATCTGGGGACACCTATTTTTTCAAAAATTTTCAAAGGGGAGGGGGCACCCCTTCCCTTAGACCCCTCCCCCTATATGTGCCCCTCATCGAACTGTTGTGCCCCCCTTGTGCCCCCCCCCCCCCAGAATGAAAAGTCTGGTGACGACACTGGACGGAATGCGAGAGACAGAACGTTTGTCCATGCTAATGGGATGAAGATTAAGCTGTTTGATTTCCTCAGTTCCCATTTTTCTTAAATTCTCAGTCAAAAAAAGAATCAATATTTTATAAGCCAGTTCAGAGACATAAGTACATAACTTGGGAGGAAGGATAGGGTGTTTGGGAAGGGCTGGGGGATTAGAGGGAATATATACACACTAGTTAAGCTTACATCCTATGGTTGTACTGTACAGTAGATGCACAGGGGGAGAAAGAGATTGACCAATTACAATCTTATTCTTTAATCTCGCCTCAGGTATCTGATAAAAAGCTAAAATTATCTCACATTGTCCCATAAAAGAAAGAACCTTGAACCCACATACATATTCAATCAAGATGTTACCCCCATCCTTGCAGTATATGGGTGCAATGTGAGAATAAATTGAACAAAATTAACCTTGATTTAAATCAATCAGCCCTGCTTACCTCACTTCTCACTACTATTGGACAGTACCTTCAGCTATGAAATATCACTGTCTTTACAAACCCACCAGGGACTGTCCTTTCTACCTCACAGAATACTTGCTTCCAGTTGCCCTTGTTTCATTGCCAGCCGAATGTCAAGCATAGTATTTATTTCTAGTCTCATTTCTTCACCTAACATATTTCATTTTTTGGTTCATTTTCATATTCCAACTTAAAAATGAGAATTTCTCAACCCTCTCACAAACATTTTACTACATGTACTGGTTCTAACAAATGTTGCACAAATTACTTTGAATTCCTGTCACATATGATAAAAATAAGTCATACATCCCTAGAATGTCTTCACTGCATCCTTCTTGCTAATAAATATTTGCTGCTATTGCAACATGCTTTATTTTAGATACTGTACCTTTAAATTGTATTATTCAGATGCGCTGCAATCTCTGTATTGAATCACATACTAAAATTTTCTGATTTAACAACAGCTACACTATAGGACAAATGAAAATGTACAAAAATTCCGTCCCTCGCACAAACAGGCACTGATCTACATGTAAGTTGGCCTAACAGAATTCCGTCCCTCACACTAAATTCTGTCCCTTGCAAAAAGTTCCCTCACCGATAACATCCCTTTAAAATTTTTTTTTTTTGCTTTCATATTAACAACAGGTGTTAAGGTCACAAATACTTGATACTTTGGAGATTTTCACACATATTGTGTCAATTTTTCCTTCTGAAAACAAAACTTTTGTTTCAATACACGCGAGGGACTGAATTGGGGACTGATTTTGCCCATTTTTCCCTATTTTTGCCTTACAGTTTTAGGAACATTTTTATGCTATTAAATGTCTTTGGTTGTGGACATCAAAGTACAGAATAGCAAACTTACCTCATACATTGTTATCTACAGCTAGGTAATTTTATTCAAATTTTGTCCCTCATGCATGAGGAACTACATTTTGCATTTTAAACTTGTCTAGCTCTGCCAAAAATAATTCAAATTTTCCAAAATTGTTTTGTTGATTCAGAACTGTCATTTAGTACTCTAGTCCAAAAGTGAAGCACTTCCGTAAAAGTAGCTTTATTTTTGAGGTTTGAGGGTGACCAATTTTGGTTTTCACCCACTTACTTCCAGCCCCTCCTGTAATTTAAACAAAAATACCTGTCTAATACACCTTCACGACAGAGCCACAGTAGTCTGCACTGAGTTTCACATCCTCGAGGCCATACTGACACATAACTGTGTATGCGCTTAACTGGGAACACAATTGACTGTACAAGTCATTATTGGACAACCATAGTGGCACTTTGTTTGAATGAATGTCAAAGTGCAGTCACCAGATGTATTCAGAATGATACAACTATTTCTAAATATGTTTGGGGGATGCCATAGCCTGTTAAAGAATTAATCATACCATAGACCAGCTATCTGTGCATGCAAAGCGAAGTTTTTCGATATGTGGAGGATTGCATGACTACTGGGGATGCCAAGCATAGGGCTATCATCCACCCTCTAGCTTGCCAATACCACTACAGATACCTAAAAGAGATAAAATCATTGCCTCATGTTTATTTAATCAAATGTGTGAGAGTGGCACATTTGTGTTTGATGATAGAATTGAACAAATAAGTGCCAAATGCAGTTTTATACAGAATGTTTCACAATTTTTCTATTGCCATTCTGTGCTTCCATCTAATTAAGACACTTGACCTGTCTAAGCAAGCCACTTTCAAGTCTAGGGCACCATCTTGGGAAAAGAATCCCTTTGAAAATTTCACCCCAGAATACAACAGAGAAAGTATGTCAGCAAGAACAGAAAAATATAGGAGACCATATAGGAAAACAGGCCCACAATCATGTTTTAGTTAATAAAAAAATCTTTATTCGATCAGGATTCATTTTCACACATCAACAGCCTAACATATGCATAATTATGCCTGGGATATAACAAGATTTTCTATGTCTCCTTTTAAAATGGAAAATTCCAACAATTTTCTTTGACAGTTTTAAATACCAGAATTTTCCACGTCATTATGTATGGTGCCCTCTGTATACGTTAAACCAGGAACGACCATGTATCATGACCACTTGAAGCAAAGTATGACTTTCTGGGTACAACACATGCTGTGACCTGGTACTGTACTTCATTTTCAAAAACCACATTTGGCAAAAATGTTACAGTAAAAGCTTCCATTTAGCTGTGTCTTATATTCGAAAATGACAAACACATTGCTGATTACATATGGTACTAATTACAGATCTTTCTTCCTGTTTGATGATTCTTGTAATGTTCAAGGGGAAGACTCAGTATATTTTGCATGCAAGGTGAGAGTGGCAGACAGTCTCAGCCCCTTTGGAAAGAAAGGTGAAGTTGTCCTATGTCAAGTAGTTCCAGTCCTCCTCTGGTTACAAGGCTGCTGGTTTCGAAAAGTTTCCAAAATGTTCTTAAGTTTATGACTTATGATAAGGCACAAAATCTTAAAAAAAAAAAAAAACAATTCAAAGTTTGTTTTCCAGAATTTATTCACAGTGACTCAAAACTAATATGTCAAGCAGTGTACAGCAAAGATAAGTAGGAAAGTTACCCATGGTCTCCCTCTTGTCTTCAGACAAGTTCTTTTAAACTAATCCTCATTATTACTTAAAGAGTGCCCACCCAAACATTAACCAATACAAAGACAGACATTATAAAATTGTAATAAAATAATTTTCATGAACTTAAAGTTAGCAAAACTTATTTGATTGGTTGAAAGTTATTAAGTACCACCCCAGCAGAATGACCAAACCTGCTGACCTCCTGCTCCCCACCATATTTTGATAAATGACCATAAGCTAACAATTTGTTATCTTTGCACTGAAAAAAACTTAGAATTCTTCTGCTAACCACTTGTTGGACCTGTCAGAGAGTTGCCCTCAGAGTTCAATGAAAGTACTATTTTTTCCTAGAACACACTGATATGACAAATTACTCCATAAGAGGTTATAACTGTGGTAAGGGTCGTTTGGTAGCAATTCTAGGGACGTATCATTCCCAAAAATAGACAAAGTCACTGGGCAGGTATAAACAAAATACCTCTACCAAATTAGAGGGCGTTCTCAATGTCAGTTAGACAAAGAGACTTCTTTACACCATAGTCAATCACACGCCAGTTCCATACCCAATGATCCTGGGTAATGCACTGGTAAATAATATGTGAAAATCTCCCTGTTAGTTGATGTATAAGTAATGGAATTCACTGGGAACTGACATGCTCTATTCTGACCTGCCATAATGGTGAATACTGTTACAATAATGGCAATAAAACTGTGATGTCTTTTTACAAATTAAGTGCAACATAATACTAGAGCACCAATGGCGCAGTAGCTCAAACCCAGGCAAACTTTGGGGTCAGCTCGTCTCTGCCCCCCCCCCCCCTGCAAAACCCTGTGTACATCACTGCATGGTGTGATTGCAGGAAACACATAATCAAAACAAATAGATGTCTTTCCCAACATTAGTAAAATGCAAATAAAAAATCGAGACCTTACCCCTGTTACCTTACTCCCCCCCCCCATTCTCAAAAGCAAGGTAAGGAAATTCCCACTTTGTCCCCAGTGAAAATAACAGAACCTATTTTACATTCAAAGCATTACCATACCAATTATCTATGGAGAAAGATGTTTTTCAATATCACAGTGAGCTACTGTAATCAAGACACTAATTAACAGAACAGTTTTGACATAAAGCAATATTGATGTACTCACATATGCATTACCACAAGTCCAAAGATTCATATTTAAAATCTGAGCAGTGTGATTGTTAAGGCAGTGGTTAAAATCTCTAAGTCCTACTTGACAAGTAGCAGAGGACTGACCTCTTTTGTATCAACTTCTAAAGTCTTGATTACTGTCTGACCTTAGCAGTGCAATCCTTGCTTTCAACTGCTAGATTGCACCATCTAAAAGCCCAGTACCTTCTGGTTTTTACACACATTATTATAAAGTTACAGTTAGTAAACAATCTGGTATTAGCTCTCTGCTGCCACAAGGAACTTAGAATATACAGTTGCCAGGAGAACAGGTAACTTTGCAAGGAAGAGGTATTGTCAATTACGACTCATGCACGATGATGAATTATGATACCAACCAGGGAGCTGTGCCAACAGACCTTCTACATCACCACACACAATACAGAAATTGTACATATGCTGCCCAGAAGCTAAGCAGCTCCCTTCAAACTAACCTTTATCCCCTCACAGGACTGACCCAGACAGTTTTAAAGAGAGTGCAGTATACAGAAAAATAGGTAGTAAAGTAATTTTGTGAGACTGGTAAAAATAGAGGGGTGGCACAAAATTGGTTAGAAAGGTATCAAAAGTATCCTTCATTGGAGAAGTAATTTGTAATCTGCACATGCCAGTCGTCCTTCTGAGCAATTCTGAAGATAATTTTGTAATGCATCTAGGAGAAAATAGCATTTCAAAATATTTACAACTATGGCCTCAAATGACCCTTGGATGACCTTTGACCTACATTTTTACACCCTGCTGGAAGCCCTTCAAAAGTCCATTAACTAAAACCATGTTTGGTAAATATCAGACTCACAAACACAAAGCAATACCACATCAAAGATATTTCCACCTTTTGACCTCTAATGACTTCGTATGACCTTGAATTAAAAATCTGTGTACAACCCTAAAGAAGCACTATGTAAGAAATATTATGACCAAATTTCAAGAACATACAGCGCTATTTGTGGGAGGAGATACATTTTGAAGATATTCACATAATGGCCTTTAATGACCTCTAAATGACCTTTGACCTCAACTTCTTGAACATGACAGGTAGCCTAATGTTCAAGGACCAATGTGTCCAAGTTTCGTTAAAATCCATCCACGAATGTGCGCCTGAGAGCATTAAAGGCAATTGTGGACAGACATGACAGACAGACAGACAGACAGACAGACAGACAGACAGACAGACAGACAGACAGACAGATAGACAGAGTGACGGTGGCGGATCGCAATAGCTCAAACAGCTCTTTGAGCTGGTTTGAGCTAATAAAATATGACATCAACAAAGACAAAAATTATTTATTTCCAATGCTGGAAAATATGATTTATTTCAGAATTGTCAACAAAACTTAGTTGAAACTTTCCCTAAGGACTGCAGTTAAAGGGAAAATGCAGTCACCCCAAATTGCATTAGTGTACCCAGGAATTCTTTTCCATGAATGGCTCTTGAGAATCATATAACAATATTCTTCTCACTGAATTCTGAAATTCACGTAGAGTGCCGCCTTGGTTTACGCTGAAAATGCAATATTTGTGTCCTGAAATATCATGAAAGATACTTGAAAGGGGATGTTTGTGAGATTTAGCTGTTGTTTCAAAATTAAGATTAGTGTGACTGCTTATGCCCTTTAAGCTGATTGAAAGAATAAGTTTCGTATACCTACTATAAAAGTATGTAGTAGTTGATAATCACAAAATTAACATGTTTTGCTCCACACTGAAACCAAGCAAAAACATTCCCTTATAGAATATCAGTATACGGAAAGAAAAGTTTCTGGAGCTAGAAAGTAATGACATAATGCATTACACATACTTCTTAAATACTTAGCTGAACATAACTATACAATATGCAGTACTTAAAAGAAAATTTGGCACATACGTCCCTGCATTTAGTTTGCTGTCGAGTTAAACATCATCCACATATCAACTCTACCATTGACCTTGTCATGTTTCAGCTGTCATCCATGGTAAGTCATATACAGTAATAATAAAAGGTACTTTGGCATTAAATGTATGACTTCTAATCATGTACGCTCAAAGTTCAATGAATCATGAGCATGTATCATAGTCATAATCACATGGTCAAGTGAAATACATTTGTTCTTGTTATCACTGCATGCACCGTGAAAGATAATTGACAGTATATGTTATAGGAATTAAAAGTTGAAACAGACATATTTCAGCATGAGTGTGCAATTTATTTCTACCAAAAATGAGGTAGTTTTCCATCAGTGGTGTTCCCATTCTCCTTTTACAAGAGCAGAGAGTTATATAAAAGCACTGCTTGTAAATAAACAAATGAAAATAGTAAGAAGCAAGGTACAACATCTTTAGCAAAGTCTAGCTCCAGAAATAAAACAACAACAAAAAATCTATAAATGCACAAACTGTACATGTATCTATCAATATTATAAAGTTTAACTTCAACAAGCAAAAGATGAAAAAGTTTATTAACTGAACAGTTTTTTGGCTAAGTCTCTTGAAAATAAAGGCACAGCCTAATCACCTTTTTACTATTGAAAGCCCTGTGTTGGAATTATTTCAGAAGAATTAAAAAACATCCATTATTTGATTATAAATATACAAAACCAAAGACAAGTTGGCAATCAAAACACCAAATTTCTTGTAGTAATAAAGTAAACCAATGGATGTACTGAATCTAACCAATCTAATGTAATCTGTTGTTTCTAAAAGCTGGAATAACATGATTAAAATTACCATTAAAAAAGCATGGTCATGAGTTAATACAAAATGAAAAATAATGTGATTTCATTTTCATGTTGCCTCACACATGATCACCCAATGTACTTTTTGTGTCACATCCTTACAACAATTCTATATAAACTTTGTTGACTGGTTAAAGTTACCATTAAACAAACATGATCATTGGTCACAAAACTGAAAATAATGCACTTTCACTTTTACTGTATGTTGCCTCACATATGATCAACCAACGCAGCTTTTTGTGTCTAATCCATAAAACTGTATATGAAATATGTTGATAGAAGTAACCTCCTTAGATTCACTGCTTACAAAAGCTGTGCTGTCTAATGAAATGCTTGTAAGGAAAACAACTGTGAAAGAGCTGATTATAGGTCATCCCTATGGTAGTCAATGACAACTACAAATTATTTAATTCCCCCATTTGACAGCATCCATAAATGCCAAGCCTACCATCATATGGGAATGTGATACCATCAACAATCCCATCAATACAGGACACAATATGACCAAAACAATTGCAAAGGCCTTGACTTTGTTTCACTTGAGTCTGAAATTGCACAACTTGGATTCAGGTATAATATCTCAAATTTGTTTCAAAAGTGTCTCTACAATTCTATTATAAAAGAACTTTACCCCATGCTTATACTTATGGGTGTTAAAAGTATCAGTTTTTTGTCAGGAAATTTCATGCCAAACTAAAATACCACACGGCTAGTAAAACTAGGTGCTATGCAACAGGAGGAAAAACTGAGGTAAAACAACACAGCTTCTGCAATGAAACTGACAGAAAACTTATAAGAATGCATGGTGAGGCAGGGGCGTAGACAGGAATATGTTAAGGGGGGGGGGGGGCGAATCCCACAGACAGACTTTCAGCACCACCATGGATTGGCGGAAAGCGCAAGAAAATTTTGGCCCAAAATGCTTCCCAGATTGCCAGAAATGGCACTTCCCAGGCCTATTTACCGCATATAAATAGGGGAAACACTAGCAATATTGTAAAAAAAAAAACATTAAAAAATACCAAAAATATGCTCATGGGGGTGGCTGCCCCCTTCGCCCCCCCCTTGGCTATGCCCCTATGGTAAGGCATCTAGTACTTGTGATGCATCAACATGGCATGGAAAGAAAACATCTATGCTTTTTAAACCATTCATTGATACCCAAAAAAGACTCGCAGTGGCCTTAAAAATGATTTGGTTTTAAAAATAATGGCACATTACAAAAGCTGTTAATATTGCATCAATTCGTAAATTTACACATTTGAGTGTACAAATTATTCATGAGCTGCAAAGAAGTAATGAAAGTTGTAATGTCTACTTACATTATTTTAATTCTATTTTTCATTTTATATCAAAGTATTTTTTAATATTGTCAGAAACCTATAAAAGTTTGTTATTACTTCTTTTCTATGTAAAACTAATAATAAATTTGACAAAATGGCAATGGTGCTTTTTCAGGATTAACTTCTTTTAGGAGTTTCAAATATCCCCTACACCTTGAACTGTAGTTAAGAAGCCGGAGACTTGCTTGCATTCTGTAACCCTGACCTGCAACAACTTACTGGAAATGATTGCCCAGGGTAACACTTTTTTAGTGTCTATGTAACAAAACTGTTTCACTTATTAAAACAAGCATGTTTTGCTTACTTTGCTGCAAGCAAGAACATGACTACCAACAAAAATTGTAAACTAGAAATTTGAGATGGAAATGGTTCCTCACAATTCAAAGTACTTTGCTTGCCTTTGTGATATTGTTACTATTCATCTAAATGCTTCCGATGGATTCCTGTCAAATAAATTTTTAACTGCATTCAACACACCATGTTGGCCAATTTCATATAATGCGTTGGTCAATGGTGTGATATCAGTAGGGCTGATAAGTCCTTTTCCTCTCAGAAGTCTGATAAACTTGATTTTATCATCTTCAGCTTGTTCTGATTCAGTGGGTGAGAAAGCAAGTACCAATGTTAGATCTCTGATGATATCTCTAGTTAAGTATGATGATAAATGGAACTGGAATTTTCCAAAGTCTGTAATGAGAAAGTACAAAACATTTGCAGATGCAGTTCAAATAGTTCACATATGTGTAACTGATAAACAAGAGACAACTCTACAATGGTTACAATGCCACAAACTAATGTTATTTTATTATTCATGCAACTGGTCATGGTACTTTCAGCATAGTTACATGCAATTTTCAAGCCCAAAGAACCATTTGAGCTGAAAGTTTGCATATTTTGTGTAAACACACTCAAGCATAAAAACAATGCTCTGAAGATATACAAAGGCTAGGCCTCTGCTGTTGTGGTCAAGTGGGCAGTTTTTGACCAAACAAGGTTACCTGGGATTTTCACACAGACAATATACAGTTACAATTTGTTTTATTCAATTAAGCAATCACCATTCGTGTAAGCTCAAGGTTATTTGATCCAAATGGTCAGTAATTTTATTCCTTTTTGAAAACTAATAACCTGTGGTAGCAGTAAATTAATCAATTCTAATTTCCAATTCATGCATGATCATGTGTCCTTATCCTGGACAGTGGCACACTGCTGTTTGCCAAATAGCAATCTCACTCAAGTACAGTATCTAATGTTGTCCTCATATTTTCTCAAAGTTTTATACTGAAGAGACAATGTTTCTATGTCCAAATAGAAATTCTTGAGCATCTCACAAGGAACTCTGTTCAAAGATTACTTTAGTGAACTTCAACAACACTCCTTTTCTTTGTAGGCAGAGAAGCCTTCTGGAATATTTTCAAACTATGTTCCCAAATAACTCTCACACCTTTGTTTGGCGTCACACGTTCCAGACACAACAAAGAACTTCCATTTAACAGTAGCCACCCTGGTCAATGTACCCATTGAGTTGTGTACAGCAATACTTTTGGACTAAGAGTTTGCTTGTACACAAGCATTTTCAGTCACTTTCAAAATTAATCCTGCCCACTCATGAGTATTAATGAAGGCGGTACTTTGTTCCAAAACACTATAAGGCTGTGTACTAGATTACCCACACCCCAAATATAGAGATAATCAGCCATCCTGATTGAAAGGTATTGCCATTTTACAATTTTTAGGTTTAGCCTCGCCCTCTCATATGTATGACATTCATGCCACAAGCATCAGGGCACAGCATCACACTACGGTCGTCATCCCTGCCATATATCAAGCACAGTCGACTTTTCCTACTATGTGTTTGCTTGTACACAAGCATTTTCAGCCATTTTCACAATTTACCCTGCTCACTCATGAATATTTACGCAGGTGATGTTTTGTTCCAGAAAAACTATAACCTCTGCCTATTACATTACCCATACCCAATATGGAGCTAATCTGCCATTCAAATAGAGAGATATTGCCATTCTAAGATTTTTAAATTTAGCCCCGCCCACTCATTACCATACATGAGATTGGCGCCAAAAGCAATAGGTCACAACTTCATGCCCAGGCCAGCATATCTGCAAAGTTTCATACACAGCAGAAATTTTCTACTAGGGGTTTGCTTGTACACAAGCATATATTCAGCCTTTTTAACAGTTAACCCCACCCACTCATGAATATTAATAACAGTGATGTACTATTCTCAAAAAATTATTACCTCTGCCTATTAGATTACCAAAACCAAATAGGAAGCTTATCAGCCATCTTGAAAAAGAGATATGGCCATTTTAAGATTTTTATGCTGAGCCCCGCCCACTCACTACTACGCATGATATTTGCACGAAAAGCAATTGGGCACAAATTCACACCCAGGTCTACGTACCTGCCAAATATCAAGCACAGCAGGTCTTTCCTACTAGGCACTTGCTTGTACACAAACCTACTCAGACACACACACATGTACACACGCACACACATACCCGTGCAGGGCGCCGATCGGGGAAGCAGCATTTTTTAATGCAAAGTGGGGAAAACCTTTTTCGGGACGACAGAGCAGAAACGTTAGCGGAATTAGAATGACTGGGTCATAGCTGTCTATATCCATTGTTTAGATAATTGAATTTATATTTCTATCTACTTGGACCGCCAACTATGGGACCGGGGACAAAATTTTCGATATTGCCAAAGTAAGTGATTCGGGGATAAGTACTCCTGCTGCCGTTCATTGGGGACACATATTACTGGAACGATTTGCCGTTAATTGGGATAACTCCGGGCAATGGGGATATCCCCAATGGTAATTACAGAAGGTCATGTGTTATACGGCACAAATGAAAATGAGTGTCACCTGTATAAAAGGCTTCGGACGATGAAGCTTGGTAGTGAAAGAGTGTTTTCTGGGGAAGATAGGCTGAAACCTCCGTCACTTGTGATACAATAATGATGATTCAGTACGGTAGTTTATACCAGCTGTTGAGATTACTAGTGTTTTTTCAATGTTTTCGGGTTTTTACCTCTGATGACTACAAATGATCTCTGACCGCCACTGAAAACAATAGGGTTCTTCCTCTAAATGTGATAAAGTTATATACCAAGTGTAAAAAGCGTCCATGATTGCTATTTTGAGATACCGTGTTTACAAGCAGTTTTAAAGAATTTCGTATTGTCACCTCCCATGACCTCAGATAACCTTTGACCTCTACCAAAACCAATAGGGTTCATCTTCTGACTTAGTCCTTGAACAGGACCGTGTACTACGTTAACGGTGAACCTACTCCGTACCACGGTCCTTGTCCTGCCTACACAAAATTTCCGTTCATTAGCCGGTCTGCCAGCAGACCGGCATTCCTCACAGCTTCAAATATTCACCTATGATTACCATACTTTCCATTAACGTTCTTTGTCATTTGCATCTATGCTTTCTGGACCAGTTTTCTTGGAAGAGGAGGGGAGCAAAGAAGGTGAAATTTGGAGTAAAAAACTGACCTTAACACTAAGTCAGGTACAAGCTTTTAGAGTGGTCCGTGCAGTCACATGACTGACTTCCCTGCAAAAAGTTGTAACCAAAGGGTATTATGCAAATGGATATAGTATGTCGTATAGGTATGCATATTTTTCGACTTTGGAGGAAAATATTTGTATATTAGAAATGGATCTTCACCATCAGGAACCGGTAAGATATTGACTTCAAAAATCTGAAATCAAGACAAATGTAACACATTTAAGGAAATCCTGCAAATCATTTTAGGAAAATTGGACATCACAATGTGGCAGCGCTAACCATGGCCCTTCTGAACCAATATGGCTTGCCGTTTTTTGACGAAACTCGAAGCGAGTTTTTGTTTGGTGAGTTTTGGCCTCTAGAACACACCTGTGAGCTGTGTGATGCTATTTTTTTCTACAAAAAATTTTTTTTTTACATGGTAATAAACAGAGCGTTGCATGGTTTTTAAGAATCGAGAAATGACAATTAGTGTAGGAACGATCAATTTCTGATAAATTTTCCTCTCAAACCTTAACTGCGGGGTTTTTTGTGTAGGCAGGACAAGGACTCTAGTGCGGAGTAAAACAAAGTGTACGTAGCATAGAGTCCTGTTCAAGGACTACTTCTGACTATAATGCATCCACATGCCAAGTATGAAAAGCATCCGTGCTTCATACCTAGAAATATCACGTTAACAATGTTTTAGGCTTATGACCTCAGGTGACCTCACATGACCTTTGACCTCCACCAAAAATAAAAGGTTTCTTCTCTCAATGTGATGATCTTATATTCCAAGTATGAGAAATATCCATCATTGCTATCTTGAGATATCTTGTTTACAAGCCAAGCATCACAAACACATACATACATGCACACACACGTACATATACGCAAACATACACTCGCCAGTGTGATTACATACAGTAGATTCCTTTTGCTTTCGACAAGGGATCAGAAAGAATCAGGAAATCCCGTGAGAGATCATTGTGCTCATTTTTTCATGCTGAATATAACCAACTGTGTCCATTATTACATGCCATTGTGTCTTCTTCCTATTGTCAACATTGACGGTGAAGGTTGATAAAGTTGATGGTTATCCTTCCTGTTTCATAGTTTAATTCAGAGACGAACCTCGCTACTAGAGATTATGTCATGGATCACTTACCTTGTGAGAGGAAGAAATGAACCTCATTGGGTGAATCCGTAAGGCCAATTCATACTCCAAGTTTTCAAGCACTGTAAAGCTATAAGAACCAAAAACGGTCCTCCCTTGCTCTTCCAGGCCAGTCACGGACATAGCTCAGAGTTGAGCAGTGTTCAACTTGCATAGCTTTATAGCATTATATGTATATGTATTGAAGTATGAACCAGCTTGTATTGTCAGCTCAGCTAAGTCAGTAGTATGAGATCAATTTTTTCTAGAGTAGGTTGATACAGGAGGTCCATTTTTGAGCCGGGTTCTTTTGGTACCTAGACAAGTCAGGAAGTGATTAACCCTTTGCGGTGTAAAATGTTAAAGAATTTTTCAGGATAATCATTTTATTTGCATAATTTCCACTTGTATTAAATGAGGTCATTGTTCTTTATTTCTTTTTATATTCCTTACTGTGATTTTATTTGCATAATTCATCGTAAGTGCATTGTGAGTACATTGCCTTGTTACAAAATGAGGTCAGTGTGCTTTATTCCTTTGTATGTATCCCTTCTGAGAAACATTTTTTATGTCAAATGGGATTTCCTGTACATGTTTAAAAGAGGACTAACTCAGTTTACATTTCACTAGTAATCCTAGGTATTTCATAGTTACGCTTCATGTAAAGTAAGCTTTGATGACATTTTCTGAAAAAAATCCACTTTGCAAATTCTAGACCAATTTTGATTTGTTGTGTAGAAACTATTGTAACTGGGATGTAACAAGATGTCATTGTCCTGTATAATTAAGTAGACCTTATCTTTTGTGACCCAGACATGTTCCAAGGCTTATCTCAAATTTACTTGCCTCAAATACCAAATGTCTTGGTGTTGACCATTCCTGTTATAGGATTTCTCTGTGTACTGTTATCATGTCGAGTGGGAAGACAGAGAAACCACATTATCGTATAGCTTATCCCCTCTCACCCACGAATATAATCAGTGGTGCCAAGTTTATAAAAGAGATAAAAAGGGAGAAACATTTACACACAAACAAAGAAACTGATAAAATATTCCCTATCATCCTTTGCCAAATGGGTTGATGTATGACTTGTGATGTTTTGTTCATATCACTAATCCAAACATACTCACATATCAGGTTTCCTGCTAGTGTCTGTAACCACCTACGCCTTGCACCACATTCAGTCTAACAGTTTCATGATTAAATCACATATACCAAAATCAGTGGTTCCATAAGACCTACTCACAGGATGTCGTTGGGTCATATTTGCTTTCTCAACTTTTCGGGGGCATTTTCTGACATTGTTTTTGTTGAAGCAAGTATGCAAATTGTCTTTACATTGTTGAGGTTTATTCATATTGGGAGTGATAATCTAGATTATATTTTGAGATTAGACTTTCGATCTTTAGAATTAGGGAAGTGTAAGAAACAGTCTTTGCCTCGGAAAGCAATAGTTCTGCAAATGTGATAAGCAGATTATTATGGTGGTATTTGGTTTATCAATGGTCATCTACATGTATGTCAAGGGATATAACTGTATAGTAACAGAGTTAATAGCAAGAAATGCCAATCAAACTAGAATTAAGCTGTTAAGGAATATAGATTTGCTTTTTGAGATCCCATGGGTAGTAAGTAGGGCTGTGCATTTCCGGTTAATTCACTATCCGTTTAACCGTTTTTATTAACCGAACGGTTAACGGTTAACCGAAAATAAAAACAAGTCAAGGTATAAAAACAAAATAAACATTTCGGAAGAGCGCCACCACTTAAATACCAACGTTTCTACACTTAAAATGGCGACGGGGGGGGGGGGGGGGGGGGGGGAGGGGTTTAGAAAGGAATGATCCGTCGAAGTAGCATTGCAAGTTAAAAACGTTTGCATTAGTTGCGATGTTTTGGCGGAGACCAGTCCCGTACGCATGGGCGAATCACGCATTTATTCAAACTTTTCAAAAACTGGCATACTTTTTGGGTTATGCCACTGATTACCGTTTTCGAGATTTTTGCAGTCTAATAATAGCACCTAAGATTGAGAAGCCATATAAATTATCACTGGCATTATCCGCAATTCAAGACACACTTCTAGGGCTACAGCGATACAGTATCCACACACGCCCAGAGCAAGGCCCAGTACAAACGTACAGCATACAGTGTCACTATAGTGGTGCCCTTGTGGGACATTGCTGCAAATTTCATACATAATATACATGTGTCTGGCAAGGAATTCCAGCACTGTTATGTCGTAAAGGTGTGAAGATTTTTACCCATATGTTATTACCAGCATGCTGCTTAAAAAATTTTTGTAACATTGAATTGTAACTTGTCTTTACATCGCATGCCTTTTTTACCAAATACCACTGAAAATACCCAGTTTCTTCGTAATTATTGAACGGCGAAACTTGGTCGATAACGGGCAGCTACCCTTCATACTTGATCGTTATAACGTGACTCGGGCATAGTTTGTCTCGTACGCACTTACTGCTACAGTAAACAATGGTAACGTATGGTATGTTGTTCATGAAACGATCGTTCCATGGCAACGTGCGAAGCCGCGAAGCCACATGAGCTGGCTGGCCGCCCGGTTCTTTCAGCAAGCTCAACGCAGCATCTGCTAATTACAAATACTGTACTGTAACTGTTGCAATTGCACGTAAGTGCAGTACGCCGGTTCGTTCAGCAAAGTCCACGAACTGTGCTAATTATGTATTCGAAAAAAAATATGATTATTCATGAAGTTCCACCATTGGCATGCTCCAGATTTTATAATTTGGGGGTTAACAAATGGAAATGGCCGAGAGAATTTCACTCATCTTTGCGAAATTTGGGGGTTGACAATTTTTTCCATGAATTATAGTAACGTTCAAAAAAAAATTATAAAAATTGGTTTTAATATCGGTTTTTTTGTTAAAATTATTCAGTTAGCCTTAAATGGTGAGGCGAACGTAGTTAACAAATATTTTTAGTTGCACCTCAAGGCTTGCAAGCCAAGGTTGCAATTAATTAAACCCATGACTACACAAGCTTGGTCCACTGTTTTGTGCAGAATGCATATGTGTTTGAGTGACTGATGAAACTGTAAACACGTACCTTGTGAAGTTAAGCCCGTTAAAATTACCGTAAGTGCATTTGATCTTGAACGATATTAGCATATATTTTTGTCTGCCAGAATAGAGGTAACTTTTTTTATCTTATCCTACTCAAGTTTACGGTGCTCCACCCCCACTTTAAAAAGGTATGGGTGATGTGTTGTAGCATCTAACGGCATAGTTTGAATCCCTGCACCCTTGATAATTTTTATTTCCTTTTCAGAAGTTTTTTTCGTGAAAGAGTTTATTGTCACTTATTTCCCCATATCATGGGTCGAACGGACTCGATATACCACCTCAAATGCAACGCAATGCAGACTGGACAAACTGTTCATTATAAAGGTCTTTTTTTAAACCTTTTTGTAATTTTTCATCCACAGTATACCCATTGGTACGTGGGTTTTGGGCAAAGCAACTTCTGCGGTGTACTGCATAAACTAGTTAAGGTATTAAATGGTGAACTGCTGCGTACAGATTTATTAGGATGCAAAAAACGGTAAACGAAACAACATTTGGCGCCTGTTTAACCGATCGATCGGTCGGTTTAACCGTTAACCGTTAAAACCGTCCGCAGCCCGATGTAAGTTAAGTTGAAGGATGAACTTAGATATTTTGTGTCTTGCTAGTGAACAGAAGTGTAGTAGCTGCATACCACTTCATACCAATATACAGTGTCTGTAAATAAAAGCTCATCCTCCAACCCTTTGTGTGGACTTCAATACAGAAAAAATGCAATACGAGAATAACGTTAAACCTAATTTTTCATTGCATTTATGTAGCAGAAACTCTAGTGAGCAGACGTTGCTTTGCTTTGAAGTGTTGGCATGCACCAGGGAAAGCTTGAGAGAGATGTATTGCTGCAATTTTGAAGCTCTTAAAAATGTCAAACTTTGATTAAAAGCCTGGAAATTCAAGTACACTGTCCTGGAAAAAAATGTGTGGCTCATGTTATCTTCCTTTTTGTTAATGTCTGGCATTATGGTTTCCTGCCAATTCCCCCCCCCCCCCTCCCCACTACAATTCCCATTCCAGCACAATGCCTCCCAAAACAGTATTCCCCCATAAAACACCCACCCACTACAATTCTCAATTCTATGGTGAGAAAACTTGTCTGTTTGGTGATTGTTCAGTGGCGGTTGTCTGGGTGGAAGTTTTTGGAGGAGAATCATTTGAGCGTGAAATATGCAGGGGAAAGTTTTGCTGGTCACAGGGGTGTGACACAAAATGCTGTCGATGTTTTTCCTACAAGATTTTATGTATCTATGATACAATTACCATAAAAATAGGAAGAGCAGCCTGGAAGGCACTATGAACTTCTGCAAGGTAACAAAACACTCGCAGACAGAACTATAATATGCTATTTGAATTCATATGCTGAAAATGTGATTTTGAATTACTGCAAATGAAAATCCCTCAAGTTCCAGTTCGGATACAGAAGAGTTCTCTTCCTTGGAGTGAATGTGTCATCTTTCTGTTTAGTTTTTTTAAATGAAATTGTAGACAGTGTCTGTTAATAATACCAAGAGAGCTAAGCAAACTTTTATACAAGAGGGAAGTGGGATTTTCAAGGGTGTTATTACAAAGGGCCAGGATTAAAAAAGGAGGTAAATATTTTTATACCTAATCCAAGGTATTGTGATTGTTGTGACAATGACCTCATATCTGTTAAATGCTTGTGGTCACCAATTGTTTCTGAAGTCAAAAGTGTTCAAGGTTAACCTATATTTGAAGCTGTTGTTGATACTCAGTTGGTCAGGGTTTCATTGACTAATGGTTGATGTTATTGTATTGCAAGACATTTTGCAGGTTATTTCAAGAATTGAAATTGGTACACTGGAGTGCTTCCGATATTTAGCCCTGATTTTGAACTGACCCCGGAATGCTGCAATTTATGTAGAAGTTTGTAGGAGCAATTTGCTGAAGGGAAGTTCAGTTTAATAGTTTTGTTGTGGGGTTTAGATGGGCAGACATGCAAGGATTTGTTTGGATTTTTAATTTGTGGTTTTAGCCGTGGACACTATTAAATGAGGTGAACAAGTCCTTTTATGCATGACAATCTTTGGGGAAGCCTTTTATTAGCAACAGTCTTGAGCACTGTTTGTTACCTCTTGTAGGGTTTCTCCAGAACATTTGAAAAGGTGTAAATTTTTTGGTATTGATGAGTATGTGCGTTTGCACTTGTATGCAGACAGAGAACCAAACAAAGAATGTCTAGTCCTCAGTGTGGATGCAAGTGTGTTGTGATGCTTAGCTTGTAAACATGGTACCTCAAGAAAGGACAATAATCACAAGAGTGATACTTGGTATGTTGATATCCAGGGTCATAGGCCAGGATTTCTCTTGGGGGGGGGGCATGCAGTATTGTGCGATCACTGGCCTGAGGGAGGGTGTCCCCCTCCCCTTTTCTGAAAAATTAGGTGTCCTTGCATGCAATCTGGTGCCAGACATGCTACCATTTGAAGTAAAATTTGTGTTCAAAAATTTACTTATTTTTAATAGGTACTTAAAAAAAATTTGCATCAGTGAGGGGGAGGCCATGGCCCAATGCCCCCCCCCCAAATATGCCACTGTTGATATCCCCTATGAAGAAAGTGACCCTGCTTATTTTGGGTGTCAAAGGTTATTTGAAGTTTAAGACCTTAATGACAGCTTTTTCTTTACTTGGTAATAAAATGGGAGATTTTTGCTGATGTGTTTTATGTAAATGGAAACCATTCCTGCTGCCCCATCCCCTTCTCCTCATCCCCTTCCTACTTTCCAGACATCATTTTCTTTTGCCAGCAACAAACTTCGTAATTCAAGTACAATTAAATCCCAACTGCATCTTCTGGTTTTCATCGTCTTTCATTTTATTTTCTTTCAGAAGAGATAATGCAGCCTTTACAGATAAGACCTGTCTTTCAAACTGTCAACGACACTTAGAAGGCATGGCATTTGATTTTATCTTGTGAAAGTGAGGATGAAGGGCAGAGATACAGGCTGTTACTTTAAAAGGTGATATCAGTTCTCAATTTCCAAGTTTCCAAATGCTGAACAACGTGGTGGAAGTTCTCGGTCTACAAAAAATTGTAGAATAAGACATAAAAAATATGTAGAGTGGGCGAGGATGCAAGTATACACTCTACTAATTTATGGTTCATAATCTACTTTCATTTCTCCAGTATCTCAGAAACAATGACTGTTTGAAAGTTTTCAGTATGTGGGAAAGTTGCCGGTTATGTGTTTTCAGAGAATTTTGAAAGGGTAAAGGTGATAGGTGATATTATGTTGCCATAAAGATACTGGATTAACAAAAGAGTTCCTTGTGCCTGTTGATAAACAACACAGTTGTAATTTTGTGGAAGACAGATACATGTTTAATAAGAGACTCTGAAATGTAATGCAGAGTTTGTAAGTGTTTTATATTACAAATTATGTCTAGTTTTACGTGCATTGCGTTAGCCGCACAATACTTGTTCTTCATATGACATTTCACCTATTTTGTTGAGGGTACACAATTGTGTTAGGAAATGTCATTGGGAGTTGCCATTAGAATTCCCTGGTCAAGAATTCTTAAGTAATCACAATTACAAGTGATAGCTAAGAGAGTATTAATTTTGTATATCATTTAAAGTGGATGACTATTCTTGCTGCTTTCATGTTGTTACTCTCACTTTAATGAGATCTTCATTTTCATAAACTCCCAAGTGTTACATTTAATCTGTGCATGATGTTCAGCATGATACTGACCATACTACGTAATGTATCTTATTCAGGTAAAAGGAGCAGCTGATGTTTGTCAGTTGCATATGCAAAGAAGCCTAATGTTATGTACATACCACAGTACTGCAATGTTAGGCTGTGCTGCCATGTTTTTGGGGGAGAAAATAATATCCCTCATCACATGTAAATAGCAGTACTCGATTAATGGCAGTAATGAATTTTAACTTATTCTCTAAGCATGAGTTCACAGTAAGAAATGTAAAAGATGTGCTAATCTATCCAAACACCTTGCCTGTTGAAATTCATCCCTTACAAAAATTTCACACGTCAATTTCATATGTGAGTTTCGCAAATGTGTGATTTTGGGCGCTTCATATATGAAAATATCACGGCAAATTTTCACATATGAAACACTTCACACGTGGGGTTATTTTCACATATGAAACACTTCACCACTGGGGTTATGTTCACATCTGAAACACTTCACACGTGGGGTTTTTATTTTCACATATGAAACACGTCACATCGTGGGGTTATTTGTACATATATGAATCACTTCACACATGGGATTATTTTCACATGTGAAAGTATTGCCAAGTGTTGACTTTTACCACTATGAAAAGACATTGACATGTGATTATTCCACCCGATGAGTATCCACCCTATGACATTTTTTTTTTTTTTTGCACTGCTGTATTTATTCCTCCACAGGACTATGGATTACCAATGTTGTGATTCATTTGATCTGTATATGAATATGCTTTTATTCCTATAGGTTTGTCCAGGCCGACGATTTTAAGAAAAATTTTATGGTCGCCAGTCCATTGGACAATCCCTGTCCGGCCTTTTTTGTGTTTCCAAAAGAAAATTTAATAGTCCACCAAAGAAATTCTGCAGGTAACCTTTTAAAACAGCACTTTGTTAACTTTTTTGGCACAAACTTTGGTTTGCCAATGTCACAAATATTTGGGTCAGATCTTGGGCACACTATGCGACTGTTAAAATCGGGCCCTGCTTGTCGGCATAGTTTAAATTAGACTGCTTCAACCTGTCCTCCGAGCTCCAAACATGAACTCTGCAGTTTCCAAAGTGTCACCTACTTGTAGCTTCTTTTACAAAAAAACATCAAAAGTTCAATGTACATGAAGAGAATGACAAAAATTTCAGCTTCAAATTTCTTGCTGAATTATTATGCTGTCCAAGTTAAGCCTTGTTTGTGATCCTGTCCAATATACTATAGTTTTAAAGTCCTCCCCACTAAGAAATTGTTCTTCAAACATTTTCCCATTCTTCATAACAGAGTTAATATTGATACAAGCATCCATGGTTCTTCCAATGCTTTCTAGTACTCTAATGATTACTGTATACACTGTTATATACGTACAAATACTGTATTACAGATCAGTGTATTACTGTGCTGTGCCTTTTTCAAGACAAAGGCTTTGTGTATAAACCTTCTTGAAAAAAGACCTCCACTTAAGTGCATGTCCACTGTCCAACAGAATGGTAGTCAATTCTGATTGGACAAAAGCCACATGCAACCATTAAGTGAGGTCCTTTTCAACGCAAGGTTTTATACACAAAGCTTTTGTCTGAAAAAAGCAACAGCACAGTATACACTGACTGTAATACAGTATTGTACTACTATACCAGTGTAATACAGTAATCATTAGAGTACTAGAAAGCACATTGGAAGAGACATGGATTGCTGGTATCAATTACTCTGTTCTCGAGAAGGGAAAAAAAAAATGTTTGAAAGAACAATTTCTTTTAGTGGGAGAATTTAAACTTATAGTATATTTGACAGAATCACAAACAAGCTCTAACTTGAACAGCATATAATTCAGCAAGAAATTTGAAGCTTAAATTTTTGTCATTCTCATGTACATGACTTTTGATGTTTTTTTGTAAAAGAAAGCTACAAATACGGACACTTTTGGAAACTGCCAGAGTTTCTGTTTTTGGAGTCGGAGGACAAGTGAAGCAAGTCCTAATTAACTATGCGACAAGCCGGCCCGATTTTACATGTCGCCTAGTTGCCCAAGATCGCCCCACAATTTGTGACATTTGCAGACCAAAGTTTGTGCAAAAAGTGAAACAAAGTGCTGTTTACCAAAGTTACTGCAAAGTGCTTTGTGGGACTATTAAATTTTCTTTTGGACAACCAAAAAAAGGGCAGACAGTATTTTCCAATTGACACTGGCGACCATAAAATTTTCTTAAAATCTGAGTGCCTGTGACAGACCTATAGGAATAAAAGCATTACCCTATACATCCAAATGAAATCACACATGGTATCATAGTCCTGGAGGACTAAAATACAGGCATGTGCAAAAAAAAAAAAAAATGTCATAGGTGGAACTCATCGGGTGTAATAAATCACATGTCCAATGTCTTTTCATTAGGTTGTTAAATTCACAATTGGGAAACTTTCACATGTGAAAATATCCCATTGTGTGAAGTGATTTCATATATGTAAAATAACCCGCACGGTGTGAAAGTGTTTCATTATGTAGAAAATAACCCCACGTGTGAAGTGTTTTCGATATGGTAAAAATAACCCCACGTGTGAAGTGTTTCATAGTGTGCAAATCAACCCCACGTGTGAAAGTGTTTCCATAGTGTGAAAATTTGCCGTGTGCATATTTCATATATGAAGCGCCAAAATCACACCACATTTGCGAAACTCACATATGAAAATTGACGGGTGAAATTTTTTGTAAAGGGATAAATTTCAACAGGCAAGGTTGTTTGGATAGATTAGCACAGTCTTCTTACATTTCTTACATGTGAACTTCATGCTTAGAAGATAAGTTTTAAAATTCATTACTGCCATTAATCGAGTACTGCTATTTACATTGTGATGAGGGATATTATTTTCTCCCCCAAAAACATGGCAGCACAGCCTAACATTGCAGTACTGTGGTATGTACATAACATTAGGCTTCTTTGCATATGCAACTGACAAACATCAGCTGCTCCTTTTACCTGAATAAGATACATTACGATAGTTATGGTCAAGTTAGTCATGCTGAACATTCCATGCACAGGGATCTAAATGTTGAACACTTGGGAGTTTATGAAAATGAAGCATCTCATTAAAGTGAGAGTAACAACATGAAAGCAGCAAGAATAGGTCACTCCACTTTAAATTGATATACAAAATTAATACTCTTTCTTAGCTATCACTTGTAATTGTGATTACTTAAGAATTCTTGACCAGGGAATTCTAATGGCAACTCCCAATGACAGTTCCTAACACAATTGTGTACCCTCAACAAAATAGGTGAAATGTCATATGAAGAACAAGTATTGTGCGGCTAACGCAATGCACGTAAAACTAGACATAATTTGTAATATAAAACACTTACAAACTCTGCATTACATTTCAGAGTCTCTTATTAAACATGTATCTGTCTTCAACAAAATTACAACTGTGTTGTTTATCAACAGGCACAAGGAACTCTTTTGTTCATCCAGTTATCTTTATGGCAAACATAATATCACCTATTCAACCTTTTACCCTTTCAGAATTCTCCTGAAAACACATAACCGGCAACTTTCCCACATACTGAAAACTTTCAAACAGTCATTGTTTCTGAGATACTGGAGAAATGAAAGTAGATTATGAACCATAAATTAGTAGAGTGTATACTTGCATCCTCGCCCACTCTACATATTTTTTATGTCTTCTACAATTTTTTGGAGACCGAGAACTTCCACCACGTTGTTCAGCATTTGGAAACTTGGAAATTGAGAACTGCTATCACCTTTTAAAGTAACAGCCTGTATCTCTGCCCTTCATCCTCACTTTCACAAGATAAAATCAAATGCCATGCCTTCTAAGTGTCGTTGACAGTTTGAAAGACAGGTCTTATCTGTAAAGGCTGCATTATTTCCTCTGAAAGAAAATAAAATGAAAGACGATGAAAACCAGAAGATGTAGTTGGGATTTAATTGTACTTGAATTACGAAGGTTGTTGCTGGAAAAAGAAAATGACGTCTGGAAAGTAGGAAGGGGATGAGGAGAAGGGGATGGGGCAGCAGGAATGGTTTCCATTTACATCAAACACATCAGCAAAAATCTCCCATTTTATTACCAAGTAAAGAAAAAGCTGTCATTAAGGTCTTAAACTTCAAGTAACCTTTGACACCCAAAATGAACAGGGTCACTTTCCTCATAGGGGATATCAACAGTGGCATATTTGGGGGGGAGGCATTGGGCCACGGCCTCCCCCTCACTGATGACAATTTTTTTTTAAGTACCTATTAAAAATAAGTAAATTTTTGAACACAAATTTTACTTCAAATGGTAGCATGTCTGGCACCTGATTGCATGTAAGGACACCTAATTTTTCAGAAAAGGGGAGGGGGATGCCCTCCCTCAGGACCAATGATTCGGGCACAACTACTGGCAATGCCCCACCCCCCCCCCCCCCCCCAAGAGAAAAATCCTGGCGCTATGCCACGCGGATATCAAACAACCAAGTATCCACTCTTGCTGCGTTCTGATTATTGTCCTTTGCTGAGGTACCATGTTTACAAGTCTTAAGCATTCACAACACACTTTGCATCCAACACTGAGGACTTGGAAGTTCCTTTGTTTGGTTCTCTCGTCTGCATACCAAGTGCAATAGCGCACATACTCATCAATACCAAAAATTTACACCTTTTCAAATGTTCTGGAGAAACCCTACAAGAGGTAACAAACAGTGCTCAAGACTGTTGCTAATAAAAGGCTTCCACAAAAAAAGAAAAAAAATTGTCATGGCATAAAATGAACTTGTTTCACCTCAATTGTAATAGTGGGCCACGGCCTAACAACCACACAATTAAAAATCCAAACAAATCCTTGCATGTCTGCCCATCTAAACCCCACAACAAAACTATTAAACTGAACTTCCCTTCAGCAAATTGCTCCTACAAACTTCTACATAAATTGCAGCATTCCGGGGTCAGTTCAAAATCAGGGCTAAATATCGGAAGCACTCCAGTGTACCAATTTCAATTCTTGAAATAACCTGCAAAATGTCTTGCAATACAATAACATCAACCATTAGTCAATGAAACCCTGACCAACTGAGTATCAACAACAGCTTCAAATATAGGTTAACCTTGAACACTTTTGACTTCAGAAACAATTGGTGACCACAAGCATTTAACAGATATGAGGTCATTGTCACAACAATCACAATACCTTGGCTGGTATTAAAAATTACCTCCTTTATCTGCTTTGGATAACACCCTTGAAATCACACTCCCATCTTGTTTAAAGTTTGCTTTAATAGCTCTTGGTATTATTAACAGACACTGTCTACAATTCATTTAAAAAAACTAAACAGAAGATGACACATCACTCCAAGAAGAACGTATCCAAACTTGGAACTTGAGGGATTCATATTGGCAGTAATTCCAAAATCACATTTCAGATATGAATTCAATAGCATATTATAGTTTTGTCTGCGAGTGTTTGTTAAACTTGCAAAGTTCATAGTGCCTTCCAGGCTGCTCTTCCTATTTTTATGGGAATTGTATCATAGATACATAAAATCTTGTAGGAAAACATCGACAGCATTTTGTGTCACACCCGTGACCAGAAAACTTTCCCCTGCATATTTCACGCTCAAATGATTCTCCTCCAAAAACTTCCACCCAGACAACCGCCACTGAACAATCACCCATCAGACAAGTTTTCTCACCATAGAATTGAGAATTGTAGTGGGTGGGTGTTTTCTGGGGGAATACTGTTTTGGGAGGCATTGTCTGGATGGGAATTGTAGGGGGAGGGGGGGGGGGGGAATTGGCAGGAAACCATAATGCCAGACATTAACAAAAAGGAAGATAACATGAGCCACACATTTTTTTCCAGGACAGTGTACTTGAATTTCCAGGCTTTTAATCAAAGTTTAACATTTTTAAGAGCTTCAAAATTGCAGCAATACATCTCTCTCAAGCTTTCCCTGGTGCATACCAACACTTCAAAGCAAAGCAACGTCTGCTCACTAGAGTTTCTGCTACATAAATGCAATGAAAAATTAGGTTTAACGTTATTCTCGTATTGCATTTTTTCTGTATTGAAGTCCACACAAAGGGTTGGAGGATGAGCTTTTATTTACAGACTGTATATCAGTATGAAGTGATATGCAGGTATTACACTTCTGCTCACCAGCAAGAAACAAAATATCTAAGTTCATCCTTCAACTTACTACTAGGGCTGCGACGGTTAAACGGTTAACGGTTAAGCCGAACCGATCGATCCGACGGCTTTAAACTGCCCGCAAAATGTTTGTTTCGTTTAACCGTGTTTTTCGCATCTCAATAAATCTTGCAGCAGCAGTTCACCATTATACTTAACTTAGTTTATGCAGTAAACCGCAGAAGTTGCTTGCCCAAAAAACCACGTAACAATGGGGTAAACTTTGGATGAAAAATTACAAAAGGTTTTAAAAAAAGGGACCTTTATAAATGACAGTTGTACAGTGTGCATTGGCGTTGCTTTGACTGGTATCTCGAAAAAAACAAAAAAAAATAATCCTTCCGCCCCATGATCTGGGGAAATAAAGTGGACCAATAACTCTTTCACGAGACTTCTGAAAGGAAATAAAGTTAATCAAGGGGTGCAGGGATTCAACTTATGCAAGTACATGCTACAACAATCCACCATACCTTTTTAAAGGTGTGGAGGACCGTAAACTTGATAGATAAGACTAAAAAAGTTACCATCTAGCTGGCAGAAAAATATAATTCTTAATATCGTTCAAGATAAATGCACTTTCGGAATTTTCCCGGTCTTAACTTCCAAGGTTACGTGTTTACAGTTCAATCATTTTTGTCTCAAAACATATTGCAGTCCTGCACAAAACATTGACCAAGCTGGTGTATTCCCTGGCTTAATTAATGCAAACCCTTGGCTTGCAAGGCCTTGTAGGTGGCAACTAAAATATTTGTAACTACGTATAGCCTCCCCATTTAAGCTAAACTTAAATAATTTTAACAAAAACCGATTAAACATTAAACATTTTTATATTTTTTTTGAACGTTACTATAATTCCTGTGGAAAATTTGTCAAACCCCCCAAATTCGCAAAGTGAGTTAAATTTCTTTCGGCCATTTCATTTGTTAACCCCCAAATTAAAAAAAAAATAAAAAAATATGGAGCATTCCAATGGTGAACGTCATGAATAATCATATTTTTTTTTCGAACATAATTGTGCACAGTTTTCGTTGGACTTGCTGAACGAACCGGCGTACTGCACTTACGTGCAGTGCACAGTACAGTACAGTATTTTGTAATTAGACAGAGACTGGTTGAGCTTGCTGAAAAAACTGGGGTCCGGCCAGCCAGCCATGTGCTTCGCTGCTTCGCACGTTGCCATGGAACGATCCGTTCATGACATACCATACGTACATTCTGTACTGTACGGTAGTTGCGAAAACGAGACAAACTATGGCCCGAGTCCCTTTATGAACATAAAGTATGAGGGTATCTGCCGTTATAGCAAAGTTTCGCCGTTCATAATTACGAAGAAACTGTATTTCCCCCCCTTCATTAGGGTATTTGTAAAAAAGGCACTGCGATGTAAGACAAGTTAAAAATGCAACGTTACAATTTTTTAAGCAGCATGCGGTGGTTGGTAATACATATGGGTAAAATTTTCACACCTTTACGACATAAACAGTGCTGAGAAAATTCTTTGCAAGACACACGTTATATTACGTAATGAATTGGCGCAATGTCACAAAGGCACACTATAGTACACTGTATGCTGTACGTTTGTACTGGGCACTTTGCTTACTGGGCTTGCCCCCCCCCCAGTGTGATACTGTATCGCTGTAGCCCTGAAAAAGTGTGGTCTTGAATTGCCGATAATGCCAGTGATATCTATAGGCTTCTCATCTTAAGTGTAGCTATATTAGACTGCAAAATAAAATCTCGAAAACCGGTAGTAATCAGTGGACATACAAAAAAAGTATGCATTGTTTGTGAAAAGTTTTGGAATAATGCGTGATTCGCCCACCCATGCGTACGGACTTGCTCGCCAAACGATCGCAACATAAAGTTGCAAACGTTTTAACCTTGCATGCTACTTCGGGCCGATCAATCACTACCTGTCGCCATTTTTAAGTGTATAAACTTTTTGGTATTTAAGTGGTTGGCGCTCTTCCGAAATGTTTATTTTGGTTTTTATACCTTGGACTTGGTTTTTATTTTCGGTTAACCGTTTAACCGTTTCGTTTAATAAAAACGGTTTAAACGGATAGTGAATTAACCGGAAATGCACAGCACTACTTACTACCCATAGGATCTCAAAAAGCAAATCTATATTCATTAACAGCTTAATTCTAGTTTGATTGGCATTTCTTGCTATTAACTCTAGTTACTATTAACAGTTATATCCCCTTGTACATACATGTAGATGGACCAATTGATAAAACCATTAATACCACCATAATAATCTGCTTATCACATTTGCAGAACTATTGCTTTCCGAGGCAAAGACTGTTTCTTACACTTCCCTAATCCTAAAGATCGAAAGTCTAATCTCAAAATATAATCTACATTATCACTCCCAATATGAATAAACCTCAACAATGTAAAGACAATTTGCATACTTGCTTCAACAAAAACAATGTCAGAAAATGCCCCCGAAAAGTTGAGAAAGCAAATATGACCCAACGACATCCTGTGAGTAGGTCTTATGGAACCACTGATTTTGGTATATGTGATTTAATCATGACCGGGAGTTTTTGTTGTTTTTTCTTGTCCCTTTTACCCTTAAGTGGGGCTCAAGGGGTCTTTGCATCTCTCCAGTTGATTTTTGACTTTTGTTGTCTTTCTGTCTCTGTATTTATTGGTTACGATGATAAGAGAAACCCATGCATTTTTGATGACGTGTGTGCATGTATGTGTGTGTGTGTGTGTATGTGTGTTTGTGAGACGATATCTCAAGAAGGGAAACTTTGACAGTTTTCAAACTTGGTATATAGATGCATTATGTTGAGAGGAAGAACCATATTGCTTTTGGTGGAGGTCAAAGGTCATCTGTAGTATGTGGGTGCATTATGGTGAGAAGATGAACCCTGTTGTATGTGGTGGGGTTCAGAGGTCATTTGGGGTCACCGAGGGTCAAATTCTGAAAACCTTGTTTACACGATATCTCATGGTAGGAAGTTTGGATAGATTTCACACTTGGTATGTGGATGCATTATAGTGAGAAGATGAACCGTATTGTTTCTGGTGGAGGTCAAAGGTCATCTGGGTCACCGGGGGCAAACATGAAAACATTGTTAACACGATCTCCCCAGGTGGGAAGCTTGGATAGATTTCACACTTGGTATGTGGATGCATTATGGTGAAGAGATGAACCCTATTGTTTTTGGTGGAGGTCAAAGGTCATCTGGGGTCACCAGAGGTCAGAATGCAAAATTTCCCAAGTATTCCCAAGATTATCTCATGGGGTCATCAGAGGTCAAAAAAGCAAATTTCACAAGAATTCCCAAGATTGTAATTGAGGTCACCGGGGGTCAAAATGCAAAATTTCCCAAGAATTCCTAAGATTAAATAGGAACACAAAACTGTATTTTTCCATCATGTTAAGACAGCATTTGACCATTGACTGGAAGATATGGGACATCATGGTATTATTTGGAATAGAATGTTATACATCATCAAAACCTGAATGCATTTTTGCATTCTGGTTACTTTTTCATTCTCTTTGCCTGCATGACACACAGCTTGCCTGCCAGTCTTATTTGAAATGATAAGGACCTATTACAAAAATGTACTTTTGCCCTTCGCTTTGAACTGTAGCAAGTGTGCCACATAATTGATCTTTTGTAGGTGCATAGAATTTGTTAGCATTCACAGCCTTCAGAGGCTCTTGTACTCGTGAACATTTTGTAACACTATAATTTCTGCTAAATAGGATGTTTCTTATAAACCAGAAAGCCCAAAGACTTAGTGATTCCTTGCCAAAAGTGGGTGCCTCGTTATTCTGAGGTTCATCCTTCAGTTTATACTTCTTTGCTTCATTTTTTGTGATATTTTCAGTTTTACAGTACCTCTGCTGACCTCACATGACATTTGAACCCCACCAAAGTGGAATAACAAAGAATGAAAAAAAGAAAGTGTCCTGGAAGGGATTCTTACCCAGGCCTTCAGTGTGAGAAACCAAGCACTGTTCCTCTAGGCCAATCATAGAACTTGAGTATAGTATTTCTAATCATGCTATAGTCATAGCATCTTTTGCACGTGTTTATAATTAGGTAATTCAAATTAGAATTATTACTGTAACATTTTGCTTGTGAACAAAATGTTGCTCTCTATAATTCTCCATAATTTTGTCTTTGAATTGGTACAAAATTTCAGCCCTGACATTTTCATAGGTCACATAATGCCAGACACAGTTTGGAGGTACAGCCCACTGTCCTTTTGTTTGGGGGTTTTTGGGAGTTTTTAACTCTGATAAATTTTAAAATAAAACCAAATTTTTTACGGGTTTTTTTTCCCCCCTTTCCCATAAAATTTGTGGGTTTTTTAAATTTTCCCCTTTTTTTTTTTTTGGCACCGTTTAATGTGAAAAAGGGAAAAATAAAAATTTTGGGTTTTTGTTTAATTCCCGGGTCTTTACTGGGAAAAACTTTTAAAATTTTTAAAAGAAAGGTTTTTTAAAAAACCAAAAAAAAAATTTTAAAAGGGAAGGGGTCCTGTTATTTTAAATTTTTAAAAAATTTTTCTTATTTTTTGTGTTTTTTTTTTTTTCATTCTTCTCCCAAAACCCTTAAACCCCAAAAGTGAAAAAAAAAGAATGAAAAAAAAAAAGTCGGGAAATTTTACCATTCGGGGGGAAAAAAAAAAATTTTTCCCCAAAAAAAGGGGAAAAAAAATAGTAAATTTTGAAATTTTAAAAAAGGGGAAAAAAAAAAAATTTAAAAATTTTTGTCTTTTTTAAAAAAAATTTCCTTTTAAATTTCCCAAATTTTTCTGATTTTAAAAAAAAGCCCCCTAAAAAATTTTTTAGGAAAATTTAAACACTTTTGGATTTCAGCCCACCCCTTTTTTACGGGTTTTTTTTTTTTTCAATTATTAACCTAAAGTTTCCCCAAACAAAACCTGGGGCTTTCCCCTTTAATTTTAAAAAAAAACCAAGGTAAAAAATTTTTTTTTTTTTAAATAGGGGTTTTTCAATTTTTGGGGTTTTTTCCCGTAAAAAAGAACCCGGGACCCCACTTAAAACCCCGGGGTTCTTTAAAAAATTTTAAAGGAATTTTAAAAAAAAAAAGGCCATGATTTTTTTTTGATCCTTTTTGGGGAAAAAAAAAAAATTTTTTTTTTTTAAAAAAGGAAAATTTTTTATTTTCCAAACCAAAAAAATTTTTTAATTTTCCCCTTGGTTAAAACCCCGGGGGAAATTTTTTTTGGGAAACAAATCGTCACCGGGCCTTACCAACAAAAATTTTTTGTTAAACCGGTCTCAACCTGGGGCCCAAACAAATTTTTTAAAACCTATTCCTAAAATTTTTCCCCCCGGGTTTTTTTCCCCACATTTTGTTTTGAATTTTTTGGAATAAAACAAAATGAAAATTTAAAAAAAATGTTAAAAAAATTTAAAAAACTTTTTAAGGCCGGGGGTCAAGCAAACCCCCAAAAAGTTAAAAAGGGAGTATCCCGGGGTGGTTAAAAAAGGGGGGGGTCCAGGCACTGGAGTAGGCAGGATTTTTGCATGGAGGATAACTACACTGATCGCCGGCCTAGCAGGGGTAGGGGTATACGGGAGGGGGCCCTCTGAGAAATTTTTGTTAATTAAAGATAGCTTAGATGCAAAATGGTGATGTTTCTGAACTGATCATATGTGACTGGAAATGTTTATAATTTACTGGATACTAATTTTTGGTTGGGAGAAAAATGACCGTATTGTGAAAGGGGTCTACAGGAGGAGGGAGTGTCCCCCTCCCCCTGAGAAATTTTTGAATATTTTAAGCACCCTCAGATGATATCTGGTGCAATATTTAGCATCATTTGAAGTCATTTTTTTCTTCCATCACAAGAAATATAGTTAAACAAGTTCGGCGCGAGCAGGGCGGTCTGGACCCCCTCTGGACATGCGCCTGCACCCTAAACAGAACGCGACCATTAGTCGGCACATACATTACAAAGAAATTTTGTCTAGATTGCCAGAAACGGGACTTCCAATGGGTTATAAGAAAATTCATACATTATTTATAGCCTATTTTATTTAGTCACTGAGTGAGGTCATTTTATAGTACCCCTTCCCTCCCCGTCTGCTTAACATTAGGAAGTGACTTCCATCAGTGATGCAGACCGCGTGTTTGGTCTAGCGGTAGAACATCTACCTATCACGCGGAAGGCCCGGGTTCGATTCCCAGGTCGAGTCATACCAAAGACTCTAAAAATGGAACCTACTGCCGTTGTGCGTGATGCTCCGCATAAGCAATGGAGTAGGGAAAACAAGCCAGTGAGCCACAACTGGAAACAAGAGGGCAATCCACGGAGTTGCTTATCTCATCGCCAGCACACGCATTAAGCCATATAAATCACAGGAAGAACTTTCTCTCCTTGTGGCATAAGGCCTACACATAACTGCAGGGACCGCTGAGACGGGAGGCTAAGGGGCTTTAGCCCCCACACTTTTTCTGCCGTGGGTATTTTGGGCCGCAGTAAACTTCATTTATTTTATTGAACATATTGGGTGGCTTCGATTATTAACCCCTGCACTTCAAAATTGGCTCCCCGGTCTCTGAATAAGTGCACTTGAATATGAATGCACAATGAGTGGTTTGAATTGAAGCTCATAGTCTATCCATATGTATGTCAGTTTCTATGGTATCTTCAAATTACTCACTTTAATATCGGCCTTTAATTTTTGACGCGCTCACAAAGTGAAAGTAACTACCAGCGCGTTCGTCGATGATAACGCAGAAGTACGTGTGAAGTATTCTAGATAAAAAGACAGACCAACTAATTTCTGCGCGTATACAATGCTTACGCAAGCTGCGTTGTTCTAACAATGACGTTTTCCGTAATGCGTGCCTATTATACGCACATCACCGAAAAGAAAGGCGCGTATGTCAAATCCTCACTGCCGCCCTGATATTTGCATCTCCATGCGCCCTTTTCTTGTGCAAAAAGGACGAATTCAGTGTGTTTTTCAGAAAATCTGTGCACACAATATGATATGCGGAAGGCACATTCACCATATGTGCGAAATTTCATGTATGTGGAATGTTTCCTTCTGGAGTTATACTTAAAATACTAAAAAAATGTGATTTTTCACAAAAATTGACCTTTGACCTTATTTCACGTGACCTTTGATCCCGGTCGCCATGGCAACCATATATTCTGGTGGTATTAGGCACGTTCATCATATGTGCAAAGTTTCATGTATGTGGAATGTTTCCTTCTGGAATTATACTAAAAAAACTAAAAAAATGTGATTTCTCACAAAAATTGATCTTTGACCTTGGTTGCCATGGCAATCATATATTCTGGTGGTATTAGGCACGTTCATCATATGTGCAAAGTTTCATGTACGTGGAATGTTTCCTTCTGGAATTATACTAAAAATACTAAAAAACCGTGACTTTTCCCAAAAATTGAATTTGACCTCTGACCTTTGACCTTTTCTGCCGAAAGTCACGGAGACACAAGTTTATACTCTGGGATACCTACCCACCAAATATCAAAAGAATCGGTCTAGCCCACAAGGAGGAGTTCATGGAAAACTTTTTTGTTTAAAATGTTAATATCACATGACTTTTGACCTTGGTTGCCATGGCAACCATATATTTTCGTAGTGCCAGACACTCTTATTATATGTGTGAAGTTTCATGTTAATGGGATGTTTTTTCTTGGAGTTATTATAAAAAGAGTGATTTTCACATAATTTGACATTTGACCTCTGACCTTTGACCTTTACTTCCGGGAGTCAATGCAGAACTGGGGTTCCACCTAGGGCACCTTCCCACCAAATTTGAAGAAAATCGGCATTACCGTTTTGGAGATATTAAGAAAACAAAATTGGACACACACACATGACACGCACCCATAGCCACAGGATCGCTCACACACCGCGGGTGCACCCATAGCCAAAAGATCGCTCACAAACCGCGGGTGCACCCATACTCACCCTCGCTTCCTTAGCGGTACGCGGGAAATGTACCGGTAAGGAATTCGCGGGATTTCCCCATTAGCCTGGCTGACCTCCAACTAACCCAGCAGACGTACGTGGCTGGAGGGCGGGCGAGAGCGGAGCTCTCGCCGGCTGTACCGTGTCCTGTTAAGGACATGTTGCTGAGTGCACCCATAGCCACAGGATCGCTCACACACCGCGGGTGCACCCATACTCACCCTCGCTTCCTTAGCGGTACGCGGGAAATGTACCGGTAAGGAAATCGCGGGATTTCCCCATTAGCCTGGCTGACCTCCAACTAACCCAGCGGACGTACGTAGCTGGAGGGCGGGCGAGAGCGGAGCTCTCGCCGGCTGTACCGTGTCCTGTTAAGGACATGTTGCTGAGTGCACCCATAGCCACAGGATCGCTCACACACCGCGGGTGCACCCATACTCACCCTCGCTTCCTTAGCGGTGCGCGGGAAATGTACCGGTAAGGAATTCGCGGGATTTCCCCATTAGCCTGACTGACCTCCAACTAACCCAGCAGACATACGTGGCTGGAGGGCGGGCTGCTTGCCAAGGCAGGCACGTGCAGCCGCGCGAGACTTCTCATTGCAGCGACGGAATTTTCGGGCAGCTAGGCCAGTTTCGAGCTCCGCGTGGAGTGCACCCATAGCCACAGGATCGCTCACACACCGCGGGTGCACCCACGCACACCCACGCACACCCACACACACTAACCCACGCACACACACACGGACACGTTTTGACCCCTCCCTCCGCTTTTCTTCAGTCTGAAATACGTTCATTCACACACTATGTTGACATTCAATTTCACCTGATTCTTTGCTTACCGTTGCCCAATTTTTATGTTTGAAGTCAACGTTGCCTTGTAAAAGAATGGTACATTCTTATAATGTAGTACGTAGGCTATAATAATATGATCAACTTCATGCTGTAAAACGTGTTTCTGGACTCGGAAGACGCCGTGTGCACATGCTTCTGTTATAGGGTTTACGGTCGTTTCGGCCCCTTGCCAGTTCGCCCCCGAAAAACCAGTTCGCCCCCAGGCGATGACCAGTTCGCCCCCAAAGACCTACCAGTTCGCCCCAAGTGCTGACCAGTTCGCCCCCTAAATTATTGACAATATACCTATGTTATTTTGGGCATTTTTGTGCCTTTTCTTCCTTTATCAGTTTATGATGCATCCTTTGATGCAAATATCAAAAATTACACAAGAAAATTAGCAGAAAAGAGATGTAGTGCCTAATTCCGCGTACATGATACCTGATTGGTTGTTCTTAGTTGATTGCACATGTGATCGAGTATGGTCAAGAATATATTCTCCGCGTGCTAGTTTTTGTCGGCATTTTTCCAAATACAATTCCATGCTATATAAAAAAAAACTTTTCCAATATACCTATCTCATGACAATTGTATTTAAGTAAGATGGAAATGTGATCACGAACTTAACAAAACTTAAAACTAAGAAACCACTAGACTTCAACTAGCACAAAGATGTGATGCGCTGTAGGTATAGCGGTATTTCAGTTCAAGTGAGTCCCCTCGTCACTTTTGTTTCCACATTTCATGCCATTTTGCTGCAACTGTATTTGAATTTTTTTACAAGAACTAACAGTTAGTGTTAGTAAAATCGAGGGGGCGAACTGGTAGGTACTTGGAGGCGAAACGACTTCCACTTTGGGGCGAACTGGCAAGGGGGCGGAACGACCGGGGCGAACTGGCAAGGGGGCGAAATGACCGGGTACCTTCTGAAGGCAGACGTACAGTGCATATTACAAAGAATGTGATATTGATATGATGTACAGTGTAGGCATACACACAAAGTAGACCTACACATTTTTCCAGATTTCAGTTAAAAAGACTTGTTTTTGTCAAAAGTGAGCCAAAAATGTGTAATCGCGACCTAAACCTGGACCTTTTTTGGTAATGAGAGCATTGATTTTTCGACAAATTTTGTTTGGCGCTTTTCTTGGCGGCTAAAAAAGTTTGTTTGGCTCTTTTTGATTCTATTTGGCGCTTTTTGAAACGTTGTTTGGCGCCATTGCTTTCTTTTTATCTGGCAACCCTGGCGGAGCGTTCCAGAAAATTAGTTTGGATAAATCCCCCCCCCCCCCCCGCAGATTACCGGAAATCGCCTTCCTCAGGCTCTGCTATTAAGCTCCTAGGAACTAATCTTCTTAAAAGTGTTGGCAGATTGTCAAAATATGGTGATGTCTGCCCCTCAATATACAAAGTATGATAAAATTTTTACGTTTTTTTTGACTGTTATGTGTTACCAGTACGTTATAGTAAAGACCAATTTGCCACACTTCCTTACCTCTGGTGGCTAAAATATAAGCCTACAATATTTTCAGCTTACTAAAAAAAAACAAGAGCTCATTGGAACCCCCTCCCCTCCTTCCTTTGGTACGCTACTGGTTTCAAGAATTCCAGAAAAAGGGATCAAAGGGGGGCAAATGAGCTGACTAGGGGCCGTTCAGGGGACTGGGGGGGGGGCACGGCCCCCCAGCATGTACGTTAAACAAGGCCCTCTATGGAACCACTGCTACCGCACTTCGTTACTGTTCAATTGGCTACAGTGCATGTGTGATCACAGCAGAAAAAAGTCATTGGTGCTCTTGACTTTAAATCTCTGTGATTGCAGGTAACTGTTTGCCTACGTACGTTGTGCATGGGCGTTAAGGACCATTATCTCAGCCCAGTGTTGTAACTAGTCACTCAATTTTGCAGTCGAGTCGAGTCATTTACTACTTTCAATGTGACTCGAGTCGAGTCAGTGACTCGAGTCATTGTATTATTTCAATGAGTAAAATTATGATACAATTGCTCGAGTCATTTCCCTTTTGAAAATTAGTGACTCGAGTCATGACTCGTTACAACACTGTCTCAGCCTCCATCTAAAGTTTGCGAAAGGTACAGAGTAGTCTTACACATTTAACAAAATATTAATTTTGCAACATTAATTTTTAATGTTTTGGGAAATTTCAAAATTCAGGGACATTTTTATAAATCGGGGACACTTTATAAATCGGGCACAGAACGCTGGAATCGGGGACTGTCCCCGAAAATCGGGGACGTCTGGTCACCTTACCGTAGCTGCGCCACTGTGCCACTAACTAAAATTACATGAAGTTCATTGCGACTGAGAGAAACGAGATCTTAAAAACCCCACTTATTTTTCTATTAGGCCTATTCTTCTATAGCCAGGCTAAGGAAGCGAGGGTGAGTATGGGTGTGGAATGGCTCCTGTCGGCGCTCTTAAATTTTAGGTTTTTACCGTATTGAGGCATAGGTAGGCCCCTATCTATACCCACCCTTCGAAGAGCCCCGAATTATTGCATGCTTTGACCTATGTTTGTATATGTTAGTGCAGAAACTTTACAAAGAAAAGTGGCAAAGATAGTCGAAGTTAACAACATTGGTGTTCTTGTTACCGTATTGAGGCATAGGTATCTATACCCACCCTTCGAAGAGCCCGAATTATTGCATGCTTTGCCCAAATTCTCAGGCTCTTCAAGTATTTTGAAGCGCCCCTACAGGTCATTCTCGCCAGGGGTCTGAAACGTAGCCTACGTCCCCTGGCACCCAGCTAAGAAAAGCTTCTTACTTCCGCGAATGGACAGTATAGTTTACTTCACCCTTTCATTTGAGACCGCACCATGCGCTAAACGTTTTGCCACCATATGCCATATGCTTCTTTGTTCTTTACCGCGTGGACTTTGAGTTTCGCAATTTCCCTAGGAATATATTCGGAACCTTCCTCATCTATCAGGTTCTTTCATTGCTTGGACGCAGTATCTCTGGATTGAAAAAAAATCGTTCACTAGGATTCCAGCATTTCGAATTTACTTTACGCGCCTTTTTATTTTTCATCCTGTCAAGCATTGGTCCGGCCGATACGGAGTCATTCCGCCTCGCCTCCACACACATCAGCCGTATGCTTTAAATATCGCCAATACGGTAAGTAACAGCGCCATTGAAGTTTGCGTTGTTGATGCGAATCGTGTTGTTGCTTCCGTTTACATCGCCGTTGATTGAATTTGCCTTGACTGCAACAGCGCCATTGACTGCTCTCACGTTGTTGACTGCTTTCACGTGTTTACTTACAATCAGCCTGTTGAACGCGAAAAGGTCGTTAACGACATTTAGCTCGCTATTGAAAAGGAATTACGCCGTTGTTACTTCGTATCACGCCGCTGTTAACCACTCGTACCGCGTTTTACTTAAAGTTACGCCGTTATTACCACAAGTTATTACGTTATTACCATACATACCACGTTATTCCTTAAAATCAGGCCGTTATTACCAACATTTACCACGCTGTTGTTGATAATCACGCCGTTATTAACTCGATGTATGTCGCTGTTACTAACGATTACGCCGTTATTGATGAACTTTGCGTAATTCGCGTTCCATAGCTACCTACACAGTACGTTCAGAAAATGCGATTCATTGCGGAAAAGCACGAAAATACTCAAATCTGAGGCCCTGAAATTGCAGTTTGACCACCAAGTTTTGTCACAATACGATTTTTAGGGTTCAACAAAAACGGAGGAAAACTTAAATTAGAAAAAACTCTGAAAGAAAAGGAACTTACCCATCGATAGATTTATGTCCAAGCTTGAACTGCACATATATTACAACTGTAACACCTCACTTATTTTCTACTGCGCATGGTATAAAAATAGGGAGAGTCCCATTAGATCATCGATTTCTGTACAGAGCAATGGTTTCAAAACCAGCTCAACCGATAGAGGGCGTTTGGAGCTGTCGGTAACATCCTTGTCTTCAAAGGATATTTTACAGGTCCCCTGGGGAGCCTGTCCTTGGTTAAAATTCAAAGAGTTTGCAAAGGCAGGATTGTGTGTCCTGAGGTAGATTTAAGGACAAGGTTCATAAAATTTTTGAAGACAAATCTCCAGTCAAATAGCAACTCCCTGGTTAGACTATATGTACAGTTGCTTCACCCATTTTCTTGTAATGACTGAGCTGGCTCTGTCTGATGTAAATTTCCGAGGGATGACCACTATTTTTTGTGTTTTTTGATATGATAGACAAGTGGGTGATGGAAGGGGCGATTGCGTCAGCTCCTATGAACCCTGATTCCATTTAAATGTCTCTTCCCACCATATTTGGCGCCCACGCATGATACACTGCGTTGAACGATTGTGAAATTTATGTTTTCGAGCGCACTTTCCCTCAGTCTAGAGCGTTTGTAATGTCCACCTGCTTACTCTCTGGAAACTATGTATGATAGACAAGTCTGCAATGATACGCTTGTGCTTTAGAATAAGTTATTCGTCTGCAGTCTAGGCTGGGGTTTCCAATCTTTTTGGTTTCCCGAAAGGGAATACCTATGTAGTCGTGCAGACATAACCTTTGCAAAACAAGTGTAGGTTCGTGCATTGTGGTGTCGTTTCCAACTATAGTGCCAGCCTTATTTTAAACTGAAACTTTCTTTTTCTAACCTTTGAACATTTGGCTTCGTGTATGAAGCCAACGTCTTTCTTTACTTTCTGCCCGTACCATTATGAGTGGAGAGGTTCTTTGGATATGGTATGATTCAAGTAATGTGTTTACTTTGAGAAGTAAACATTTTGGTTGGTATAAATGCATCAAATAAATATTTAATGTCTTCTAATTAATCTAATTACGAATTGCTGAGCAGTGCAACTAAAGTGCAATTGTATTTTGGGACCAGTCTGCTTATGACACCTACATGTTTACGTGTTAGATATGTACATATTAATGGAGTCACACATCCGGAAAATATTCCCAGCCTTGGGGATCGAGCTGCACTGCTAGCTAGCAGCATGTGTTAGATTCAAGGTGTCTCATTCCTAAGTAGGCGGTACAACGTTGAATTATCTGAAAGATGACGTTCGAAAAACAGAAAGAAGGCGGGGCTTATTTGATTTGTAGGTGCGTTAAGATTCGAGGATGGAATGAAATGCCTTGACTATAAACTCGACCGCTATAGGTAGCTATACCGCACGACGTTCGTCGTGAAGAAAAGCAGAGATGGTAAATTTTCGGTAGTCAGCTTACGACGACAAGTTTACGTCAATTATCCTTCACCAACAACTAATAAAGATTTATAATTGACTGAACACAGGCCTAGGTCTAACGTGAAAAACGTAATTCGATCGCTCGTAAGAAGTACAGTTAGCTAGAAGTTTTAGAACTGTAGAGGACTTCACTGTTCAGTTAACGTTAGGCCGTTAGAACGTACGTGAGGCCAACTTACTTCGGCTACTGTAGCCTATGCAAGTTTTCACAACATTGGCAGATTGAGACTAACGTTAGTGCTGTAGTGTAACCGTTAAAAAGAGGGTATTGTCAACATTGACAGATTGAGACTAACACAGTAACCGTTAAAGAGGGCATTGTATTTGTAGCCACATGTGTACTCGTTATTTGTAGCCTTACCTAAGTATACAGGGAGCTGCCACTCCTGCCTATTGGCTAGGCCTATATTATCGTCAGTATATTGTAACTGTAATTGTAACCGTATAAACTTTATTGGCGACTGGTTCGTGGCTAGCTTAGGACTAGGAATATCGTCAATATCAGTGGCGGATTTAGACGGGGGCGCACCCGGCGCGCCCCCCCCCCCTAAAATTTTCCAAGGTTTGTTTTTTTACCTTCGTAGAACGGATCCTTTCGCCTACTTGATTCTTCGTCATGTTGTATTGTCTCATAATTGCTACAAAATAATAGCAGTTTAAAAGTATACAGTTTCAAGTTTTCCGATGGAATGGCAACAGGGTGACATCGAAGATCTCGACCGTATCTCGCAACTTATAGGGCATGGGAAGGGCCATTTCCTGCAATCTGGGAGGCTCATTTTGCAAAATTTCACTCTTACGCTACGCTCGAACCAATGATCGCTTACGGCTTACAGATACTGGGAAAGTCGAACTCCAAACTGGTCATTTGTCAAATAGGCGTACAAGGCAGGGGCAGAGGGCAGACTGACCCCAAATTTCCACAAGATCTTAATTTCTGGCATGGGTTTGCACAGCCATTTAAGTCTTAAAAAATCTCGCATGTTTTAATTCCACTCAAAATTCCTATCGTGCCCGAATTCTTCCAAAGATTTGCCAGAAAAATTAAAAAGCGTCAAAAAAACTTTTATTCCTCAGCCTCTTTTTATAGTCTTGCGCAACACTTTGCCCGAAAAGTACGAATCTCCCAATTCTTAGAAACATTTGCCCGAAACATAAAAAAAGCATCATTGTCAAAGTAAAAATTTCATGACGAAAAGAAAAGAACACAAAAATTCGCGACACATCCGGGTCGCTTATGGAAAAAGAATTTTCCTCAGTCTCACTTCATAGTCCCGTGCAAACTAAACTTTGCCCCAAATGGTAGAATATTCCCGCGAAAGTTGTAAAAAAGTTCTGGGATGTTTTCAATTGCTAGATTACACTGACAGACGGAGGGTGTATAGATGTATACAAAGCCCAAAATTTTGCCCAAAGAAATTAATCAAAGACCATTTTTGACGTGTCATATTTCTTTATGACAATACTACCAGTAGTCATCATAAGGCAAAGATTCGGTTTAGTCGGGACGTATTCGGGCAGCTATGTGTGGTCACGATTTTGCATTTTTCAATGTGAGCCACCGTCAATTGTGCAAAACTTGCTACTTATATTCTGCAGTGCTTTTAACCCCAAATCGGGCAACGGTAAAAGTATCTTTTTCTTCAATTTCACATATGAATTTAGTGTGAGAAAATCTTCCCATAAGTCCGCCTGAAAATTCTTCAAAGCCATCTTAGAACGTGACATACCGGTTTTTCTCAGAAGGTGTTAGTAGTAAACTCAGTAGCGTGCGCATGGGGGGGGGGGGGACGGGTGGGCCATGGGCCCTACCTCTATAAGTTGTCGGAGGAAAATCAACTGGTCGGGGGAAATCGGGAGCAGTCTGACCTACTCTGGCGGAGCAACAGGCGCGCTCTCCCATGTGTGTTTTAATATGCTTCAAAATGTTTCAAATATAGCACCATTTTGCATCTCAGCTCTCTTTCTTAGGCAAAAGTTTCTAGACCCCTCCCCAGGACAGCAAAGAATCAAACCTTGCGCACCTCTGTTGAAACTTGTTTTACCTTCCAAAGGTTTACCACTAAATAAATAGCATTTCTGAAAAAAAAACGGTATATCATCTATTAATCTATAATTTGACGAGTATGATTTTTTTAATTAATCATCTATTATAAGCCAAGGAGGAGGAGCGAAGGGGACAGTCCCAAATGATTTTTAGTATTCTATGTTTATTTTTTACAATATTGCTAGTGTTTCCCCAAATTTATATATGCGGTAAATAGGCCTGGAAAGTGCCATTTCCAGCTATCTGGGAGGCATTTTGAGCCAAAATTTCCTTGCGCTCCGCGCCAAACGAAGGTAGTGCGGAGCGCTGAGAGTCTGTCTATGGGCTACGTCTCCCCCTCTCCTCAAATTCTTGAGCACACCACTGAGTAAATTCATCTATAGTCGGGAGTGCATTTTATTTTGGTGATTTTCTAATCATTTTGCAATTTTCTCATTTTTAATTGAAGGGAAAATTTTTTGGCAAACGAAAGCTCAAAATATCGACTGCTTAGACTCTACTTACAAGCCTGGGAAATGCCATTTCCGGCTATCTGAGGGGTCGCGATTTTTCAAAATTTTCTGTACGCTCCGCGCCAACCGATGGTGGCGCTCCGCTTAGATAGTCATTCGGACGGATGTTTGGCCGTCAGCGCGCCCCCCCCCCCCTAACGAAAAATCCTAGATCCGCCCCTGAATATTGTCAGGCCTTTGTTTTTGTGACTGTGATAACCTGATTGGCTGTGGTAAGGCACAATTGCAGAATACCCCCACCAGATTGAAAGCTCTGCTTTTTAACGGGCTTCGCAGTCACGTATCCTCGAAGCCTCTTAAAATTATATCTCGAAATTCTGACTGCTTATCCTCATAGCCTTTTAAAATGTAGAACTTTATCCTTTCTTAAAGAAATTCTGACTGCGTATCCTCATAGCCTTTTAAAAGAATAGCCTAGTAGCCTTTCAAAAGGATAGCCATCCTTTTTTAAAGAAATTCTGACAGCGTATCCTCGTAGCCTTTTAAAGGATAGTTTTCCTTTTTTATCCATTATTCAAAAAAATGCGACATTCCCTCTGCATATCGTCGTAGCCTTCTAAAAGGATGGTTTAACTAGGCCTATGTATCATTGTAGCCCCTTATCCTGAAATTCCAACTGCCGGCCTGTAGCTTCTTACATTATATCCTGCATGATTGTGAGTACATATCCTCGTACCCTCTTATGATTATATCTTGAATACAACTGCATATCCTCGTAGCCTCTTCCCATTGACAATGAGTTGTTCTCAAATAAAAAATATTTAACATATAAAGTATCAACAGTTTCTGCCAACACCTGACTGTGTATCCCTTTAGCCTTTTCATGGGTAGTTACGTAAATACCAGTACAGCCTGTTGAAAGGTAAAGTAAGTAAAACAACATTTTCAGTACTAAAGGGTTGACCTCTATAAGATGTCAACACCAACTTAAACTAGTTTCGGGAAGCTTCTCACAATTAAGTTTTGATTTGTTTTAGCCTCAGCTCAAACCATGGTGAGGACAGAGGTCCGGTCGGTCCAAGGTGGTCAATAAGCCATAGTCACGCGTGATGCGATTAAGTGTTTAATCTTCTGCGGACAGTCTCCCCAACAGTTTACCTGTAATTGCTTTTAAGGAGTCCATTTCGTCAGCAGGAACCAAAAATTTGTATCGCTTTCTTACTTTTCCCTCACATTTTGGCTAAATATTACAGAGCAAATCTCGTCCTCAATCACTTAGTTGTTATCGTATCTATCTCGTAGTACGGTAAACGTGAGATGGGGCCATTTCGTCGCCGTAGACGGGGTAGGTACCCGCTGGCTGCCCCGACAGATAACTTTTTTTTCCTTTTCATGAGTGCTGATTTTATCAAATCAGAACTACCAAACCATACCAAAATTTTTGCAAATGCTTCTAAAGCAATCAAAATTTCCACGCGCTTACAATCTCACGGCTACATGCTTATTACCTAAAACGTATTAGCATCTTTTAACCGCAAGGGCCGCTGTCAAACTTATGCCAGTTGTTTTAATGTTTATGTGTGATTAAGGAGCCTCTCGGCGTTGTACTTGTGGAAGACACCTTTATGATAATCAAAATGTTTAGAGGATTAATTCACCATTGCCTTCTTGGTAGACATATTTTGTTTGGAAACTGAAAGAGTCTGTGTGCAAGGTAGGACATGATGCAACTTTTGTAATGAAAAATGGTATTTTCAATTCAAAATTTCGGCACGCTTCGCCCGCATTCGTCGCTATTTACACTCCGCATAATCACTCAACCGTATCTTACCATTAACAGTTTCTGTATAGCACACGCTAAGAAATTATAGCACAGATCAGTAATTACTGAACAAGCCACGAGGATTGGGGTTCCTAAGGACAATTATATTTTCCTAGATGGAACAACTTTTGTCGGAGCCACGCATTATGAGGGCAACATACCAATCAACTTACTGTATCAAGAGAACGGTAGCGTGCGCAGCAGGATTTAGAACAGGAGTTCCCAACCAGTCGATCGCGGTCTACTGGTAGACCGCGGACTGATCCCAAGTCGGCCACGACGGGTGTAGGAAAAAATGAAAAAGTAAAATCTTTCCATGTGTAACTGTATGGCAGTGTATGTTTTGTAGATCTCGGGAGGGTGGCTACTTGAAAAGTAGTTCTTAGGTCAAAAAAGGTTGGGCACCCCTGATGTAGAAGAATTGGAGTATACAGTTCTTGTTCTACGTTCTTTCCCATCAACATTTCTTCTGCGTGCTTCGCGCCCACTGCTCATTATCTGTAGATCCTGAGAGTTAATACATAAGGAAACGAAGAAAAAAGTATTCTTAAACTTGCTTATAAATCATAGACCCATTCGATTATTCCTACTTCCCCCTTGCTGCAGTAGAAGGTGGTCTGAATTCTTGTTGTTCATGCCATGCTAAGTTGTCTTCCCATTTTGCAATCAACCGACCAGAGTTTCCCGGGCCCCCATGGAAGAATTACACATGACAGTCAACAAGGGCATAGGCGTACGGGAAGACATTTCACGGGGGGGGGGGGGGGGGAGGGGGGCGGAAAGTGTTTGCCCTGAAAATTTTGCAAATTGCCCTGATTTTCCCCTTTTACCACGATAGCACTCAGGACCGGTATGGATGACTTCCCCCACCCCACAGACTATAAAGAAAGGTATTATTTCGGAAGATATTCTTCCGTTGTGCAACTAATAAGCATTTTGCCCTGTTGGCAAACGCCGCTGCCCACTGTCCACTGCACTGCCCCCCAAGTTGCCCTGAAAATACAAGTGCCAGTGCCCTGAAATAAGCATTTTCCCTGCTCTGGGAGGGCTGCAGCCAGGGCCGTCGCGACCGGGGGTGTAGGGGGTGTCTCACTCCCCAAAGTTCGTTAGAGCGACGATAGTCGGAAAATCTGAAATGCCAGTTGGAATTTCTGATATCTCAGTCTAGCACATTTTTCCGACTGAGCCTATGTCAACTTTGTATATATTTTCCAACTAGACCAAGTGAGAATAATACCAAACGTTATTTTCCTCACGTAAAATCAAATCAAAGCTGTCCTTTTTTCGCAAATTCTTATTAAACTCTCAAAATTTTCGCGCGCTGGGCGCGCTTCAAACCTGACCTCAGTGTTGTTCTTATTATCAATATCTTCCGATAGCAACTTTCGGAGAAGCACAACAGCAGAAAATGAACGCTGTTTACAAATTACCAGGTACAAGACGGGCTTTCTGTTGCTGGTTTGTTGGGCAATTGAAAGTACCTCGATGCAGATTCTGAATGTAGGTTTTATTATAATTATGGAAATCTTATTTAATGAAAATTTGGGCGCGCTTCGCGCGCATGCGTGACGATTTACAATCAATCTCATGAACATTATTAAGGTAATTATACCAGACACAGTTCTATGGGAGCTAGGGCGCTTTAGCCCCCCTCCCCAAATTTTTCCGAGCCTCACAAAATAGCGCAAAATTTTATATAGACTAATATTGGTGAAGACAGATATACTCAGAAAATATTCCAAACGTCTGTTTCTCAGGCCCGTAGCCAGTAAGTTCTGTAACGATTCTTTCTATAACTTCAAAAAAATTCCCGCGCTACGAGCGCTTTCATCTATAGCTCTATCTGGTGGTAACGCCCCCGTTTCAAACATATTGGATTTCAGCGTTACCACAAATGTTGTTCTTCCGTGTAGGCCGACTGCAGTGGCCAAGTGGTTAGAGCATCCGACTTGCAGCCGGAAGGTCTAGGGTTCAAATCCTGGCCGGGTCATACCAAAGACTTTAAATATGGAACCTACTGCCACAACTGAAAAAAAAGGCCATGGTCGTCTCGACTTGAACCAATTGGTTGGAAACTGGGACGTTAAACCTCATCTAACTAACTAACTTCCGTGTAGGCTTGATTCTAGAGAAACATGAAAATGCACCGTGCGAAGTTCTTACCTCTTTTTCCTAACTTTTGGAAGATTCTTTCTTCAGCCTCGCCATCGTGGCAAACATATTTTGTAAGAAAAAGATCTTTCAGTTTCGTAGGAGATCCTTAATGGGTAAGACGAATGTAATCCCCGACGACGACTATGCAGTCACCCGAACAAATTTCTTGGTTTTGTCCAGATTCTTCAATAAAAGCCCTAACTTTTTCAACTTTCCTTACTGAAAATTCAATATAACCCCAAATTTTTCGGCGCGCTTCACGCGCCTTACTTTTTGAGTTCGGCAACCCATTGCATCTGAGTAGCTGGCCCCCAGTCAGGGCACTCCCCCCCCCCATGTCGGCAAATCAAAGTACCACCCCTGGCTGAGCCTGTGTGCAGGTTTTTCATTTTGACATTGAAGTATGCCCCAAATTTCGGCGCGCTTCGCGCGCAATCCTCACGATCCACGTTGTGTCACTTATGAACATTATAAGCACAACGTACCAGTGAACTTTTTATAGCATAAACTACGTGTACACTCTGAAAACGCGCCTCTTAGTCCTTAACCCCTTTGCTATACCCGTCTGGGAGGTCTAGTATTTTTCTGCACCTATACTCTCCCTCCCGCCAATCTCCCTCCCGCCCATTCCCCATTGCTGGAAGCTGTTCGTCTGGATTTTCGTTCAAAGTAAAAATACGATAGATGTAAAGTGTTTGGCGTCATACTCTGTATTATTTAGATGCCAGGTAATAAGCATTATGTCATTGCCCCATTTTATATAATTGATCCAGAGCTTCCAGGAGGGCCTATACAGGTATATGCTACTGCATTAGATGCCAGAATATAAGGCATTAAAGTAGTCAAAGGGGGGGGGGGGCTTCAGAGGTTTGTTGACAACGTATTCTTCTCTTAGACAACATACTTTCTACTTTCACCTAACCAAATATTACAGTACTATGCACTAAATTATGGACATTTTCCAGCCGTATATGATTAGTTCCACCAGTATCCCAAGATAGCACCATTTTGCATCTAAGCAACCTTACCTTAACAAAAATTTCTCAAAGGGGAGTCCCCTTAGGCCCCTCCCCCAGGACGGCAGCTTTATGAAGTGACAAAGGAAGGATACCCACTGCTGTATCATACAAAAGTAACGCCCATAAAAACGAAAATGCAATTTAAGGGCCGCCACTCATTTGGAAAAAGAATCAAACCAGTCGGAAAAATTAGAATTAATTTAATTATGGACATTTTCTAGCCATATATGATCAGCTCCACAAATATCCCAAATATAGCTCCATTTTGCATCTAAGCAACCTTAATTAACAAAAATTTCTCAAAGGGGAGGGGTCAGCCCCTCCCCTTAGACCCCTCCCCCACAACGACACCTTTATGTAGTGACAAAGTTGGATAAAATATCCATCCAGTCGGAATTTGGAACCTTCACATCCCCCCAAACATATGACCCTAGCTACGGCCCTGGCTGCAGTCCCCGACCTCCCGCCGCGTACGCTTATGAACAAGGGCTTGCATAAGGCCCATTAACCCCATATCTTATTACGAAAGGCGCTCCAATTACTAGCCGAAAAGGGATCAGTACTAGTTTCCCGATCATTTTCTACCAGGGTCTTTTAAATCTTAAGTGTAAATCTCTAAGACATGAGACCCAGTCCAAATAAGACAATATCAGTATTAATGGCACATACAGGGCATAAGAAGTGCCATTTTGCAACTTGAAAGACATTTTAGCAAAAATTTCCTCCGTATGTTACGCGCTAATTGGTTGTGCGATTTGCTGAGATATTTTCATGTTTTTCGTTTTTTTTTTCTCAAACCACCACCCCTTCCCCGCCTCTCATCTGAAAATTTCCTATAAAAGGACCTGCTTCCTACGCCTCTGGAAGGGTTGTGCCAAGATTGTTCGCCCGCTTTCCGCGAGTATGCACATTTTTCGCCGATGGAGCTATGATCTGGGATGGGTTTAAGACTTTCTCTATGGTGACAACTAATGGCCATCGACTTGTAGTTCCCCTGTGCAGATGAGGATTCAACACCTACACATTCATTCTTTACCGACGTCACATTTTTTCTTACAGCAACGCAAAGAAGTCGCGATGATGGGGCAATAAGAGAGGCGCAGATATGCATATTCAAATGGTAGCCTAAATCAGTCCAAGTCAGGCAGTGGCTCCACAGCTACGTGCAAAATATACTGTGCATGCACAGTGTAGTGTACAACTAGGGTGTAGTGAAGACACGCAGTGTACAAATGTGTTTGTTCCACGTGTGCCCTCAATATGGCAAGGTAAACAAAAGATGACGTCATGTGACACGGTCTTCAGTATTCGAACCCCCTCTTGGAAAATCCTTCCTAAGGGCCTGAATTAGGTCCCTATGATAGATGGACTGGGTCCTTAGACGGAGGTCATAGACCCTTCATTATCGCCCCTCCCCTTTCCCACGTCTGTACCCGGCCTTAAGACGTACTCATAATGGCGTGTCCAGGATTGTATTTATGGGGGGGGGGGGGGGATTTGCCCAGATACTATCTAAGCGGAGCGCCACCATGTCTTGACGCGGAGCGTAACGAGAAAATTTTGACAAAAAATGTCTCCCAGATTGCAAGAAATGGCACTTTCTGGGTATCTTCAGTTGCATTTAAAGAGCAAGAGCATTCCTCCCAAACTTATTTGAAAAAACAGCTAATTTTCACTAATTTCTTCTTATTACCCTTTCAAGTACCTTTCATGGTAATTTAGGACTTTAATATTGCATATATCCAAGGTAAACCAATGAGGTAATCCCCATAAATTTTAGAATTCAGTGAGAAAAATATTGTCACATGATTCTCAAGAGCCATTCGACTGCAGTGGCCAAGTGGTTAGAGCATCCGACTTGCAGCCGGAAGGTCTGTGGTTCAAATCCTGGGCGGGTCATACCAAAGACTTGAAAAATGGAACCTACTGCCTTTGTGCTTGGTGCTCAGCATGAGCAATGGAGTAGGGAAAACAAGCCAGTGAGCCACAACTGGAAAAAAGGCCATGGTCGTCTCGACTTGAACCAATTGGTTGGAAACTGGGACGTTAAACCTCATCTAACTAACTCAAGAGCCATTCATGAAATAGGATAGACAACTAGACCAATTCAGATTGGGATGACTGCATTTTACCTTTTTAAACATTCCAGATTTCGATATCTCATGTTTTAGAAATTTGCAAGTGACAAAATTCTATACTATAAATTACATTTTTGAGAAAATGATTTGGATTTCAAATTACTTTTTTATGAGCTCTTTTTTGCATTTGTTTCAAAGGGGTAGAACGCTGTTTTCTCGACTAGTATGGCCGGTTGTACGTTGTTTCGGACTACAATTCTGGGGGAGTCGTCTCAGGGTAGCTAAGGTGTCTTCCTCTCCTTTGGAAAATTTTTGAATATTTGAGGGTCCTTAGATGCAATCTGGTGTACAATTTTGCAAATTTTAAGGATCGATTTTTGTTCTTTTCATTTTTGCGATTATTCCTCCTGCTATACATGTAGGCGGACAAGATGACTAACTTCTTCCATCTTGCTTCTTTAGTTTAATCAAGTTGGAGAGAATGCACAAATTTATGAATGAATAGTTACGCATTTGTCTCAAAAATGAAAGAAGTTAAACACTTCTAAGCTATGCAATATCAATTGCCAGTTGTTAAAAGGAAATGTACAGTAACGTATCGTTGTCACTACACTAACAGTGCTCAGAACATATGATAATGGACCAAACAAAAACATATTGAACAAGGAAACCATTGTGCTTCCAAAATGAAGACTTAATTATTTCACTTGAATATGGAAGCAAAAAGATGCAATCTAGTCTCGCGGGAGTGCCGATATTATACCGTAAAAACAGTGGCGCCGGCAGAGGTTGGTGATGGGGGCACTAGAAGATGATGAAGCCCACCCCAGATAAACCCAGAAAGTAGGTGTATATTGTGTATATTCGCATCGGTGACAGTTTGCATTCGGGACAAATCCTTCCTTTGTCACCTTGTGCAGGTGATGCCTTGGGGTGGTCTAAAGGGGAGGGGATGCCCCTCCCCTTTGAGAAATTTTTGTTCATTTACGATAGCATAGATGCAAAGTAATGCTATTTTTGACAAATATTTAATTGATTATGTATTGGAAAAGTCACAATTTAGTAAATTCTTATTTTTGGTTGACTGTAAATTCTTAGTGGAGGGCAAACAACTCCCCTTGAAAATTCTTGGCAGTTGTAAAAGGAAATGTACAGCAGGGAGGTGTTACCTTGACAGGAGATCCAGCTAAAAAGTAATTTATTCTAATCCTGTTTGATCCAATTAAGAGAGAGGAGATAATCATTTAATGACAAATCATAGGAATTCAGAACCTTCAGTTCTTTTGTCTAATACTTACAATTAGTACTACTTCCTGTCCCAGTCAACCTTTGTTAACGACTCTACTACGCTGACAATAAGATTATCAGGAACAATGGTGTAATGTTTAGAAAGTTACCGACAGCCTAGTGAGCACCAATGTTTTAAAATTCAAAACGACTGTTTGTCGCTACTAAGCCTAAAGATCCTTGTGGTGAAAACAATACTTATGCTATTGGCAAATGCAAAAAAGAGGTATGAGGCTATAAGTTACTGTTTATTTTTCATCAATTTGCGCATTATTTCGCAACTTGAAGGTGATGTATTCGTGTTCAAAATGTAACACGGGATGACAATGGAGTATTTTTGAAAGTGGCACAACGCGCCATAAAGGTGCAAATTAATTTGCAACTTGAACGACTGGCAATGTAAAATAAATGGGCAAATATTCATGTGCCGCTCTTCAAGATTTAGCAGACGACGTGACCCTTTGTGTTTATAGTCTCTTAAGTACCTTTAAGCCTATTATATATGGAAGATTACTACAAAGAAGGAATTACAGTCGGCAACTAGCACAGTTCAAAGAAAGGATTGAAGATGTGTCTCCTGTTAAGGTAACACCTCCCTGTGTACAGTAACGTATCGTTGTCACTACACTAACAGGGCTCAGAACATATGATAATGGACCGAACAAAAACACAAGGTGGCTTAGATGCAAAATGGTGGTATCTTTGGCAAATCTTTCAATTAATTACGCGCATAGACATTATTGATAATTTCTCATTCTTTAGTGGCATTTTGGCTTTGGCATTGCACTCGTTATAAAAAAAAGTGTCACGACAAATACATGCTCCGAATGCAACCGTATATGCTACTCATGGTATTAGATTACTCTAAGATACTCTACTGATGTAGGGTGCTGTAGAGGTCGGAGATGTACTATTTCGAACAAGTGTTTTAGTCAAAGTAATTTATTATTTCAAGATATGAAGTGTGTGCAGTGACGTGCGAGCGAAGCGGGCCAAAGTTTTGCTTTAGAAATCATTTTCATAACAAAAGTTGCGTGCAGACTTTGCACTGAGACGCTTTAGATTCCTAGCAAAATGCAGCCGCCGGTTAGAGGGCCGCGAGCCCTCTGCCTAGTAATTCGTATGAGCTTTCAGTTTCATGAAATGTGTCTTCCCCTGAATTCCACTGCTTTGCATTCTTGCGATGCTGTGTTCCTCCATAATGACTTCTCACAAGAACAATCTATGTAATTGTAGAACCCCACCATTGAATAATGCGAATATGTTTGAGACGGTATTGATGGTCACACAGCCATGTGGTGACGCAATAAAGGCGCGGAGCCCGCGAAAATTGTGGTACTTTGAGAAGGATTTGCGAGAATTGTGATAGTCTGAGAACTACTTGTGGATGAGAAATGATTACAATAGATTCATCAGTGAGCTAGAAAAAGACCTCGCCCTACCCCCTACAGAAATCTATGCTCCCCCCCCCCCGTGCCGGAGCCACTGGTAAAAAACAGTAAAAGGTAACCGGGGCTTGGTGAAATCAGAAAGTTGCTATTTGATACAAAGTCCCTGATGAAATCAGGGAGTTGGAATTAAGTGCAGATACATCGGAAAAACTTTGATCAACTTCAGCGCGTGGGTAATATCCTTTAATCAGGGACAATTGCATTTAACGTTACTTACCTCTTTGTGTGGTACCTAGGCAACCTCACCCTTGCCACATGCATCCTAAGAAAGGGACTTGACTGACAACAAAACTTTCATGTCTTGTTGCCCACAGTCAGGATCAAATTAATGTACTTGAATACAAAACGACTGTTTAATTGCCACCAAACAATCAGGTATGCGCACTACAGAACACTCCAGCTCTACGCAAATGAGCCAAAAAGGTGTTAGTCTAAATTTTAAAACCTCATTTTGATCATTATATATATATATATATATATATATATATATATATATATATATATATATATATATATATATATATATATATATATATATATATATATATTGAAGTACGCGTATTGGATCCCATAAACGAGGAAAAAGGACAACAGGGAACAGGAGACGCCTTCATATCATCCAGTATAGGAGAAACAAGCAATATATTTCGAGCTGCCTCGCTCTTCGTCAGTTGAGGACGACAAAATGATAGAAGCTAAACTTGAGTCAAGCCTGAAAAGTTCTAGTACACTAGAACTTATATATATATATATATATATATATATATATATATATATATAAGGTCAAAGTACTGCGTAGCACTTATGAAGTAGGTAGGTAAAAATGAAGAAGTAAATAGTGCTAAAAGTTTGTGAAAAATTCCACGACGTTTCGGGTTTAAACCCTTCATCAGGTGGCAAAAATACAACTGATCGTTGACACGGCCAAACGTACAATTTAAAAAAAAAAAAATACACAATAAAATTGGGCACGGTAAACCTCGGCTAGGAAAACAGACAGTGTTAAGTGGTTACCACAAGTCAAAATAATGCAGGAATTGCTGCGTTATAACAGTTCAAGTCTAACGTTCAGACCATGTGGGGACAGGGTTCCAAGTTTCATGATTAGGCGGTTTTCGGCAGCTAGGTGGTCATGATCGGAACCTCGACACGAGATGGCCGCCGAAACCATCAAGTCACGGATCGAGCATGTTGACGGGGGATTGAAGTGGGTGGCTACCGGGAACCCTGGGAGGTTCTGTTTGATTGATCTCAGGTGCTCGGTGACTCGGTCAGCAAGACGACGTTTTGTTTCTCCCACGTACAGTATATTACAGCGTTTACATACGAGAACGTAAACAACATTGGCTGAAGTACAGGTAAAATGCTGATGAACGTTAAACCGGTTGTTGTTGGGACCTACAATGGAAGGTTTTTGTCATAACTGACCACCGGGCAAGTATTGCATCTCCCACGGTTGCAAGGAAAAGTTCCTGGGGTGTCAGGCACTACTGCTTGAGGTTGAGAGGCACGGACCAAGTGCTTAGATATGTTCTTTTCAATTCTGAATGCCGTGATGGGGGGATCAGGGAAATGGTCACGGGTGGATGGGTCATGACGGAGGGTCTCTACATTCCTGTAAATGGCACGTACAATGGGGGTTACAGATGGGTGAAAGGATAGGACCAACGGGATACGTCTGGTGGGTGTATGGTCAGTTTTGGGGGCAAGGGCAGAGGCTCTATCAATTCCTTGTATGCGTTTCAGGGCATTAGAGAGCACTCTTTGTGGATACTGGCGTTGTTCAAAGAAAGAAATAATCTGCTTGGAAACTTGAGCGAAATCCTGGTCGTCGGAACAAATCCTTCTGGCCCGTAAAAGTTGTGAGAAAGGAATCGAATTGGTACAAGATCTGGGGTGGTTGGAAGGGTACATGAGGTAGTTGTGAGAGTCAGTGGGCTTAAAGTGGAGATTGGACTTGATTTTACGGTCGGAGATGGATAGTTCCGTGTCTAAAAACACTACTGAGGAGTTGGAAATACAGTGAGTGAATTTCAAAAAAAGGGCAGAACGTTTCAGCAAAGTTAATGAACTCTTCCAAATCGTTTCGAGGACCCACTGCGACCCCAACAATATCGTCAATGTACCTTTTATAAAGTATGGGCTTGATCCCGGTGTATCGTGAGAACAACTGCTCCTCAAAGTGGCCCATGGTGAGGCAGGCCACAGAAGGTCCCAGTTTAGTGCCCATAGCTACTCCTTTAATTTGGCGGAAAAAACGACCATTGAACTGAAAGCAATTTTGTGTGAGGACTAGTTCAGTCAAGCGAAGAAAGGTGGTGGTAGGGATGTTAGGGTCCTGGCGTTGATCAAGGTAATGGCGTATGGCTGCTAAAGCAGCGTGATGGGGTTTGAAGTATAGAGGCTGCTGACATCCATGGTGAATAAAGTACGTTCACTGGGATTCTCAGGAAACTCAAAATTTTGAATTAACCTAAGGAAGTGAGGAGTATCCTGGATAAAGGAAGGTAGGGTTGAAACTAATGGGGAAAGTACAGAATCTACGTACTGTGAAATCAGAACCGTGGGGCAGCTGTGGGAAGACACAATGGGACGACCAGGATTATTGGCCTTGTGAATTTTGGGCAGTAGATAGAAATTGGAGATTTGTGGGCAAGGGTGCAGAAGGGCTTTAGCCGATTCAGGAAGATGTTTTTGACTTACAAGGGTAGCTAAGGTTTTCTTGACCAAGGTTTGGATTTCAGAAGTGGGGTCCATCGGCAGTTCGGTGTATGCTGTTTGGTCTGAGAGTTGTTTCTCAGCTTCAGAAACATAAAGATCTCGACGCCAAACAACAGTGGCACCGCCCTTGTCAGCAGGCTTAATAATCAAATTCTTGTTCTTCTTAAGGGACAGAAGGGCCTTCTGCTCGTCCAAAGAAATGTTACGAAAGGGAGTTACTTTGGGAGAGTCAAAAAGGTCTTAAAATCGCAGTGAAAGGTAGTCAAAGACGTAAATAAAATAAGGTCAAAGTACTGCGTAGCACTTATGAAGTAGGTAGGTAAAAATGAAGTAGTAAATAGTGCTAAAAGTTTGTGAAAAATTCCACGACGTTTCGGGTTTAAACCCTTCATCAGGTGGCAAAAATGCAACTGATCGTTGACACGGCCAAACGTACAATTTAAAAAAAGTAAAGTAACTACCTTTCGTAACATTTCTTTGGACGAGCAGAAGGCCCTTCTGTCCCTCAAGAAGAACAAGAATTTGATTATTAAGCCTGCTGACAAGGGCGGTGCCACTGTTGTTTGGCGTCGAGATCTTTATGTTTCTGAAGCTGAGAAACAACTCTCAGACCAAACAGCATACACCGAACTGCCGATGGACCCCACTTCTGAAATCCAAACCTTGGTCAAGAAAACCTTAGCTACCCTTGTAAGTCAAAAACATCTTCCTGAATCGGCTAAAGCCCTTCTGCACCCTTGCCCACAAATCTCCAATTTCTATCTACTGCCCAAAATTCACAAGGCCAATAATCCTGGTCGTCCCATTGTGTCTTCCCACAGCTGCCCCACGGTTCTGATTTCACAGTACGTAGATTCTGTACTTTCCCCATTAGTTTCAACCCTACCTTCCTTTATCCAGGATACTCCTCACTTCCTTAGGTTAATTCAAAATTTTGAGTTTCCTGAGAATCCCAGTGAACGTACTTTATTCACCATGGATGTCAGCAGCCTCTATACTTCAATCCCCCATCACGCTGCTTTAGCAGCCATACGCCATTACCTTGATCAACGCCAGGACCCTAGCATCCCTACCACCACCTTTCTTCGCTTGACTGAACTAGTCCTCACACAAAATTGCTTTCAGTTCAATGGTCGTTTTTCCGCCAAATTAAAGGAGTAGCTATGGGCACTAAACTGGGACCTTCTGTGGCCTGCCTCACCATGGGCCACTTTGAGGAGCAGTTGTTCTCACGATACACCGGGATCAAACCCATACTTTATAAAAGGTACATTGACGATATTGTTGGGGTCGCAGTGGGTCCTCGAAACGATTTGGAAAAGTTCATTAACTTTGCTGAAACGTTCTGCCCGTTTTTTTAATTCACTCACTGTATTTCCAACTCCTCAGTAGTGTTTTTAGACACGGAACTATCCATCTCCGACCGTCAAATCAAGTCCAATCTCCACTTTAAGCCTACTGACTCTCACAACTACCTCATGTACCCTTCCAACCACCCCAGATCTTGTACCAATTCGATTCCTTTCTCACAACTTTTACGGGCCAGACGGATTTGTTCCGACGACCAGGATTTCGCTCAAGTTTCCAAGCAGATTATTTCTTTCTTTGAACAACGCCAGTATCCACAAAGAGTGCTCTCTAATGCCCTGAAACGCATACAAGGAATTGATACTGAGCCTCTGCCCTTGCCCCCAAAACTGACCATACACCCACCAGACGTATCCCGTTGGTCCTATCCTTTCACCCATCTGTAACCCCCATTGTACGTGCCATTTACAGGAATGTAGAGACCCTCCGTCATGACCCATCCACCCGTGACCATTTCCCTGATCCCCCCATCACGGCATTCAGAATTGAAAAGAACATATCTAAGCACTTGGTCCGTGCCTCTCAACCTCAAGCAGTAGTGCCTGACACCCCAGGAACTTTTCCTTGCAACCGTGGGAGATGCAATACTTGCCCGGTGGTCAGTTATGACAAAAACCTTTCCATTGTAGGTCCCAACAACAACCGGTTTAACGTTCATCAGCATTTTACCTGTACTTCAGCCAATGTTGTTTACGTTCTCGTATGTAAACGCTGTAATATACTGTACGTGGGAGAAACAAAACGTCGTCTTGCTGACCGAGTCACCGAGCACCTGAGATCAATCAAACAGAACCTCCCAGGGTTCCCGGTAGCCACCCACTTCAATCCCCCGTCAACATGCTCGATCCGTGACTTGATGGTTTCGGCGGCCATCTCGTGTCAAGGTTCCGATCATGACCGCCTAGCTGCCGAAAACCGCCTAATCATGAAACTTGGAACCCTGTCCCCACATGGTCTGAACGTTAGACTTGAACTGTTATAACGCAGCAATTCCTGCATTATTTTGACTTGTGGTAACCACTTAACACTGTCTGTTTTCCTAGCCGAGGTTTACCGTGCCCAATTTTATTGTGTATTTTTTTTTAAATTGTACGTTTGGCCGTGTCAACGATCAGTTGCATTTTTGCCACCTGATGAAGGGTTTAAACCCGAAACGTCGTGGAATTTTTCACAAACTTTTAGCACTATTTACTACTTCATTTTACCTATATATATATATATATATATATATATATATATATATATATATATATATATATATATATATATATATATATGCGAATTATCATGATAGCGATATCCGTGTATTGGCAAATGAAGAATAATAACAACAAGAGCAACGGTAATGCCTTAGCAGCCAACATTGTATTGAAAAAAGTTACGAAATTTTCGAAGCCCTGCTTCTTCCTCAGCGTATAGTCAGACAGTGAACTTACTACCAGAAGGTTACAAAACAAAAAGTTATCAGTAAAACACGAAAAAGCTGGTAGCTCATCGGAGGCAACTGAAAGCACCCAAGTGCGACCGTTCCCTATTCAGACCGTGGTCCAGCGTATTAAGCTTATTGATGAGCTTTAGTTCATACGATTTACGTTCGGAATCAGATTCGAAGCCTCCACGTAGCAGACAACAGTGTAAGTGTTCAAGTCCATGATCTGGGAGATTAAAGCAGGGAGGTCTTAACACCTCCCTGATTAAAGTGAAGTGAGATAGTGTGGTGTTCAGATTTACTGCGAATTGTCTGTATTAAGGTTGATCACTGACACCGTTGTGACCCCTCCCGGCACCAATATTAAGCTTTATCCCGGTCCCTTCAACTGCAACTCGTCCAATGTGGTTTACCTTTTCTATTGTGACAAATGCCCTAATGGAAATTATGTCGGCGAGATCAAAACTCCATTCCGTCTCCGGTTTAATAACCATAAACAGACAATTCGGAGTAAATCTGAACACCACACTATTTCACTATTTTCACTAGTTGGGAGAATTGGAACTGTCTGGGATCATGAAAATTCCCCTTTAATACGCTGGACCACGGTCTGAATAGGGAACGGTCGCACTTGGGTGCTTGCAATTGCCTCCGATGAGCTACCAGCTTTTTCGTGTTTTACTTATAACTTTTTGTTTTGTAACCTTCTGGTAGTAAGTTCACTGTCTGACTATACGCTGAGGAAGAAGCAGGGCTTCGAAAATTTCGTAACTTTTTCAATACAATGTTGGCTGCTAAGGCATTACCGTTGCTCTTGTTGTTATTATATATATATATATATATATATATATATATATATATATATATATATATATATATATATACACACACACCAGAGGCGGACTGACAATGAACTGGGCCCCGGGGGAAAATGGGTATGGGGCCCTCCTCCTTCCTAACCTGCATCAACTTTCCCACCTCACCCTGGATTTCCGAATTTTCCGATTTTCATTAAAATTTCCGAATGACAGTGTGGGCCCCTTATCTGTTTGGGCCCTTGGGCAGTGTCCGGTTGCCCGACTGTTCATTCCGCCCTGACACACACACACACACACATATATACATTTACATATATAGGACAGTTTCCTATTTTGCATTTTCTCTCGATCCCCCTTTTCTCCTCTTTTCTTACCCTTCTATTTCTTTTCTCTTTTCATGTTTTCCCCTTTTTTGCATTTTTTATTTTCCTTATTTTTCAGTGGGGGGCCATGGCCCACTGGCCCCCTGGACACCATAGGCGTACGGGACTTCCAATGGGAGGAGGTAGAAAATTTTTTGCCCGAATCTCAAAAAGTTGCCCGAATTTCGTTGCAGTTCAGGTTCATAAAATAGATCACCAAACCACTACGTGCGCGCAAAGCGCGCAAATTTTTGCCCATTTTTGGGCATTTGATAAAAAATTCGGAAACTCAGTAGAAAATTCGGGAAATCTTTTCACGTTAGCTTCATTTCTGCCGGAATTTACCTATGCTGTGCCCGAATTTTTGTCCTTTCCTGCCCGAATTTTCGACTTCAGAAATTTGGGGGGCAGTGCACGCGCTTCGTACGCCTATGCTGGACACCACGTCCCAGCCTATTTTCACGAGCTTGCAAAAGTAGCTTCATTTGCGTGAAACACACAGTTTGTAATCTACCACACACACGGACAAGTCCGTGACCACACACAAATGTGATTTCGCAACAGGGAAAATCCGATTTTCGGCATACGTCATTAAAAAAAGGGTGTACTACAAAAAATGAAGTCCGCAATTGCCTGTGAGATGCTTCGCACATATCCACGGTACCGCGGTACAGTCTAGTACGGTACGCTGGCACTTTGAAAGTAGTGAAACGTTACTGAAAGTCAAGTAACAGGTAACAGACCTCTGTTGGTATATTGATGGTCTAAATTTGTCTAAGCTGTTTCGCAAAAGCAGAGTAAAATTTTATTTTTGTTCTTAAAAAGTGATCAAAGATGCAGTCGGCCACTGCTCAACATCAAGGTCCAGCGGAAGAACTACGACCCGAACGTTAGCCTTTACTTTGGCCTAAAGTGTAGGCTAGTAACTTACATGCTTAGGACTAACGTTAGGCAGACTATAGCCTGTATAAAGTAGGCTAGGCTTAAACTGGGGAATGCAGTCACCCCCATAAAGAATTGTATAGTAGACTATGCTATCTCCTGAATGGATTTTGAGAATCATGTGACAGTATTTTTCCCACTCAATTGTAAAATTTTCAAGGAGCAACTGCTAGGTTTACCTTGAATATGTAATAGGCCTAGGCCTAGCCTATTTATTTCCGGAATATTGTAAAAGATACTTGGAAGAGAAATAAGAAATTTGTGACATTTAACTAGCCTATTGTTTCAAATAAGTTTGGGGCGACTGCTTTTGACCGCTTCCCAAGCAGTCGCCCCAAACTTACTTTGAACAATAGTTAAATGTCACAAATTTCTTCTTATTTCTATTTATTCCTTAGCCCTCCTTTGCCCTTTAACCTGTTATGTTATGTTATCCAGGTGTTGCCCGCTTTACATCAAAAGATCTCAACATGGGGGCGGCCAGCATAAGTTTTTTCCCAGGACGAATGAGGGCAGAGAGCGTGCTTTTATTACATTTTATAGCCTTGTATGCTCACCAGGACATGGCCTTAAAGGTTGTGTGACATGCCACCAAAAGAGCTGTTTCACTCGTCAGTTAAAGAATTAGGTCTTCCAATCAAAGATCCGTTGGAATTATTTCAATATCTTTTACCGTTCTCAAAATATACGTCTTCAAAGTTTGATGGTTTCTGAAGAAACTAATTGCCTATGCAAAAATAATGATGTGGAGTGTTGCACAGTGTTATGATTTCTTTTGTTAACCCTAAATATAAATCATCTCTTAATTACCGATCATATAGATTACAGTTTGGTGAGTAGAAATAACCTTTTCAATGTTGTGGCAGCCCAACGTGTTCTGAAACTTCAACATTGATACGGGGAACGGGGTTTGTCCCATGTACTTTTGTCGAGGATTGTAGCTAATTGTAATATTAAGGATGATCCAAAAGCCTTTTATAGATATGCTCGGAGCAAGATTAAAATTAAAGATTCAGTTGGTCCTTTGGCAGATGATAAAGGTGATGTAATTCTTGATGATAATGTGGATGCTAGACTGTTAAATGAGTATTTTGCTTCTGTCTTTACTGACGAAAATATTACCAACATTCCCTTCATTGACAATATCCTTGATGGCTTACATGATGTAAAATCTTGAGTGATGTGGATCTTTCCCAGCAGGTAGTTTATCACAAGTTGTGTATGTTGCGACCAGATAAAGCTCCAGGTGCAGATGATATTTATCCAGTGGTGTTATGGAATCTTGCCAAAGTTGTGTCTAAGCCTTTGAGTATCATTTTTTGTACAGTAGGAGTTTGCGGTATAATGAGATTCCTAGAGACTGGAAATTGGCCAATGTTACACCTTTGTTTAAAAAAGGTCCCAAGAATCATCCTAGTAGTTATCGGCCAGTTACAGAAGTTTTACCTCACAAGTTTGCAAAATTATGGAGTCAATCATTATTTAAGATGTTATTGTTGGTCATTTAGATTTTCACGGTATTATTAAGGATTCTCAGCATGGTTTTAGGTCAAGAAGATCTTGTCTCACGAATATGCTCTATTTTTTGGAATCTGTTACACGCAAGGTTGATGAAGGCGATCCAGTCGATGTAGTGTATTTAGATTTTAGTAAGGCATTTGACAAGATGCCTCACAAACATCTTACTTTAAAAGTTAAAGCACATGGCATTGGTTTTATGGTGGCCAACTGGATTGAAAATTGGCTAAGTGACAGGTTGCAAAGAGTTGTATTAAATAGGCATCAGTCAGATTGGCTTCCAGTTTCTAGTGGAGTGCCTCAAGGCTTGGTACTAGGTCCTACACTTTTCATTATTTATATTAATGATCTTGATGTCAATTTGAACAGTCAAGTGTTAAAGTTTGCTGACGATACTAAGGTCTTTTCAAGTGTACAGTCTGCTGATAAAGCATCTGAGCTGCAAAAGGACTTGGATACTTTGTTTGAGTGGTCAAACAAATGGCAAATGATGTTTAATGCCCAAAAATGCAAATGTTTACATTTTGGTCATTCCAGTGTTCATACTAATTACTGTATAGGTGGTGTTCAAATTGAGCAAATTCTATTTGAGAAGGACTTAGGTGTACTTAATTGATCAGTCCTTAAACCCTAGTAGACAATGTGCTAAGGCTGTTGGCTCTGCAAATAAGGTGCTCAGTGTAATTAATAGAACACACTGTATGATTGTAAGAGTTGTAGTAACATTCTCAGATTGTACAAGTCACTGGTCAGACCACACTTAGAGTATTGTTGTCAGGCATGGCGCCCTTACCTTCAAGAGGACATTGACAATCTTGAAAAGCTTCAACGCCTTGTTACCAAAATGATACCTGGATTGTCCTCTCTTAGCTATGAAGAAAGGCTTGAAAGATCTGGTCTAATCTCTTTGGAATTATGCAGATTAAGAGCTGACCTTATTGAAGTTTTTAAAATTGTTAAAGGACTGGAAGATGTTGACCCAGCAACTTTTTTCACTATGTCTGATAGCAAAACTAGAGGCCATGAGTTTAAACTCCAGAAATATCATTGTAAACTTGATATCAGGAAGTTTTTCTTCAGCCAAAGGGTTGTAACAGAATGGAATAGTCTGCCACCAGAAGCAGTAAATTCTCCATCAGTTAATGGATTTTACAATGTGATTGACCCAATCCTACAGAAAAGAAGGGGGTTCTACATAAGCCAAAAGAGGCTGCCTGCCCCAGTTTTCACGATCCCATCGGCATTTACTGCTGATGGGTTCCGGTGAGTTATCCAGTGAGAATAAACGAACTTACCTTCCTTTCGGAATAACACCCCTTAGGAATAGCGACCCTTCGGAATAATGAACCTTTGGAATAACAACCCTTATTCTAGATTTGGATTAATGACCCTTCAGAGTAACCGCCCTTCGGAATAACAATCCATAGCTGCCAGCTCTCACAGTTTCACCGTGAGTCTCCCGTTTTTAGGTCACCTCATGGTCAAATCTCCAAAACTCACGGTGAAGTTAGTTAGATGAGGTTTAACGTCCCAGTTTCCAACCAACCAACTCACGGTGAAAAACTAAGATAGAGTCGTTAAAAAAATATTGTGTTATTACAAATATTAGGCTATAGGCCTAATTTAGGGATGTAAGTTTTCGTTATTTTTAAAAAGAATTGGCTTAACCCTCTGTCTCTCTCTTGTATATCTGTCATAATTTTTCCAGACCGGAAGTACGGAAAATAATCTGGAAACAGTGGATGGAATTTTGTTGAAGTGCAAACAGAAAAACATGCAAAAAAAAAAATAAAAAACCACCCTGAACAGTGTAGGCCTATCTATATTCTAGCATCGTGTAAATTGAGTACCTGTACCGTTCAAATTAATCTGCTACACAACTGAAGGCTTGATCTTAAAGATGGCATCATGAAGTACTGTATCTTAATTTCTTGTATTATTTTAAAGGTTTAGGATACTGTATGTTGACCATATGTGACACTGTTACTCAAAACTTTAGACAATCTCCATAAAGACATGCTTGGACAAATTCTGATGAAACTTAGTTGGTTATCAGTGAGGGTAGGGATTTGGAATCAAAGGTCATCTAAGGGTCATTTGGGGTTATTTTATCTAAAAGTAATATGCCTTATGTCCTTATGACATACAGTAGGGATATCTTTGGGTGTTCATTGATGTGATATACTTTGCCCTTAGGTCCATAAGGGGTGATTAGAAATTTAAGGTCAATTGTCATCTAGTGGTCATTTTATGGAAACATTAAAAAATACCTTTGTTTTTACAGATGTAGTTAACAGTTTGGGGTGTTCATTGTTGTGATTTAAGTTTGGTAATAGCCCAAAAAAGGTGTTCAAGAAGTTTATATGAGAGGCCATTTAGTAGTCATGCTGCGGTCTTTTCATGGGAAAATGAAAGAAGCATTGCCTTTTACTAAAGTAGGGAAGATTTTGGGTGTTTAACTTTATTGAAAGTTCTACATGAAACTTGAAAGGTGTTCAGAAGTTTTTAACATCTTGCAGTGATATTTTTGTTATCATAAAAACAACTGGGACTTGAGATTTACAGTGCACCATTTTGAACTTTAGCTCCCCCCTGTAAGCAAAAATTTTCCAAAAGGGGATGGGGAATCCCTTCTCCATTTACCCACCCCAGGATGGCATTCAGTTATATAAAACTTATAATTTTTCAGTATTTTTTATTACCCTGCACTCACTGTACATCCCTGCTATATACCCACCCTGATTGGAAACCAATGCATAGTTAACCCAAAAATGGAAAATTTCGCCTAACAGGAATTTGGCCAGTGGCTTCAAAGCATCACACCATTTTCAGCTGCAGATTCCTGGGAACAATATGTCCTTAAGTCTTCCCTTAAGTTGATAAATTCTTTTTTTTTGCAGAAAGGTAAACCCACTAAGCTCGATTATACTTACAAGCAGAGTGAATGATTTTATTTTATGAAAGATGTTGAAAGGTTTCAGATTTATGACTGAGTTTTAAAGTTTTTGAAAGTCACAAAACAAAATATGGTTAGCATACCATTAACAATTCTATTGAAAACCATTTTTTTGTTTTTTTAGTACAAGATAGGTTAAGAGTTACTACAGAAAAATTGTAAATCTCCAGGTTTGAGGTGCCATTCTCCAGGTATTTGTGTGAAAATCTCCAGGTTACAAATTTAGAGGTTGGCAGGTCTGAACAACCCCTCAGAATAAAAACCCTTCAGCAGTGGCCCCACCAGAGTTTGGTGATTGGGGGCCAGAACAGATGATGCAGTAATGCCACCTCAGTCCCCCCCCGCCCCCCCCCCAAAAAAAACTGCGAAAATTGTACCTTTTCTGCCCCCCCCCTTCCGCGATTGTATACAGCAGTGTAGAATCCTTTTTGTCACTATATAATGGTGCTGGCCTGGGGGGAGTGGTGTAAGGGGATGGGGTGTCCCCTCCCCTTTGAGAAATTTTTGTCAATTTAAGGTTGCCTAGGTGCAAAATGGTACAATGTTTTGTTATTTTTCGGACTGATCATTGCTAGAAAATATCCTTATTTAGTTAATTCTGATTTTTGGTTAGGTGAAAGAGGAAAGTGCGCATCCTGCGATTGTATACAGCAGTGTGGGACCTTTCCTTTGTCACTACATAAATGTGCCATTCTGGGGGAGGGGTCTAAGGGGAGAAATTTTTGTTAATTTAAGGCTGCTGAGATGCAAAGTGGTGCTATCTTTGGGATATTTTTGGAACTGATCGTATATGGCTGGAAAATATCCATAATTTTTTTGGTTAGGTGGAAGAGAAGAGTATGTTGTCTTAGAGAAGGGTGTGTTGTCAACAAACCTCCTGAAGCCCCTCTTTTGGCTACTTTAATGCCTTCTATTCCAGGAAAAGTAAATTACTCAAAAATATGTGCATGGAGTCCATAGAAACATTCTTGGACAAGTATGAAAATTTTCCTTTGCTTCATTGTGCATTGTAAAAAGTTATCTAAGGCTGGCAGACAAAGGTATAGTGCCTCCTGGAATCTCTGGATTAATTAAGTAATATGGGGCATGATGATTATTACCTCACATCCAAATGATACTATAGAGTATGATGCCGAGCACTTAATAACTGTCATATTTTATAAGTTTGAACAAAAATCCAGACGAACAGCTTCCAACAGTGGGGAATGGGAGGGAGAGTATACAGCAGGCATTCTCAGCTATAGTCAATGAAGTGCCACTTGATTGAATAAAAATACAAGGAGTGGCACCATCCAACCTGGTGACTGTTCGTCCTGTGGGAGTAGTTACTGTATCGAAACCATGTTTATCACAACCAGGCCCGTAGCCAGAATAACCAATTTGGGAAGGGGGGCACATTGATATTGGACTTTTGCCGGCCTGAGGAGAGAGGTCTAAGAGGGGTGTACCCCTCCCCGTTTGAAAATTTTTGCCTATTTTAAGGACTGTACAGTAGATGCAAATGGTGCCCTTTTTCCTATTTTTCTTCCTATATTTGTATTCCAGAAAGGCTGGTCTCATAATAAATTTTTCCTCCTTCAATGTAAGACCTTTTATTGAAAATTTTTTTTGGGGCACATGCCCCTGTGGCTACGTGCCTAATCACAACACTCACAATAAATTGTATACAGTAGCGTTTCGCAGAGTAACATTTCTGTATACCGTCGCCGTAGTGAAGCTTGCAACTGTGAGGCTTGCATTACAGGGGTTTCCCCACCTGTCACCTACAATAACTGTAGCTACCGGGATACTCGTAAGTGCACCCAATTGACAGGTTGAGAGTGTGAATGTCTGAATAATAGTGTGGGTTCCACTGCTCGTTCCATTTGTCATGCAGCCTGCTGGCCCGACGTGTGCCATCTGAAACGGTGCCGCGCACCACCAGTGGCTCGCGCACCACTAGTTGAGAAAGCCTGGAATACAGTACCCTGTAGGTGCAGGGATGTGATATTAGACCTCCCTGGTAGGTAAAGCAAAGGGGGTTAAGGGTTGAAAAGAGCATTTCAGAATGTGGTTTCATCATAAGTGTATTAACAATCACCATCTATACCAGTAATGGCTGGGCGTGAAGAGCTTGGTAAAAAGTTTTGAAAAATGTATAACAACAAATACGTACTTTCAACCTTCCACATCATACTAAAAATTTGATTGAAAGATCCCATAGGCCCCTACAGAGGTTGGAGATGTACTTCTGTTTTTTGGAAAGTGTTGTGATCAGAATAGTTGCATGTACTATATAACCAAAATAATGGTCATGAGAGTGAAAACCGTGACAATTGGGTGCGAAGCCCGCCGAAATTTTTCATTAAATAAGATCACCATAACGAAACCTGCATTCATGCACTGCATTGAGAAACTTTCAATGCCCCATCACACCTATTTGCCAATCACAAAACCAGTCTTTTACCTGAGAATTTGTGAACAGCTTTCAACTTCTTGTAGGCTGTGCTTCTGCGGGAGTTGCTACCAGAAATTATTGATAATTAGGACAATTTTGAGGTAAATTTTGGTAGTTTGCAAAAGATTTGAAATAATTCTGATAGTTTGAGAACCATTTGTGATAGAAAATAGTTACAATAGATCCATCACTCGGTCAAAAACACACCTTACCCTACCCCCTACAGAAATATATAGCTTACATGCCTTTTGGGATCATTTCAAAATTTTCAAAAAAATGTCTGAAATCGATTGGGGGGGGGGGCACAAGAATTCATAAACAGCTTTCAACTTTTTGTAGGCTTTGCTTCTGCAGGAGTTGCTACTGGAAATTATTGATAATGAGGACAATATTGAGGTAAATTTTGGTAGTTTGCAAAGGATTTGAGATAATTCTGATAGTTTGAGAACCATTTGTGATAAAAAATGGTAACAATACAGTAGATCCATCACTCGGTCTAAAACACACCTCATCCTACCCCCTACAGAAATCTATAGCTTAAGCACCTTTTGGGATCTTTTCAAAATTTTCAAAAAATTTCTGAAATCAATTGGGGGCACACCCCCCCCCATGCTGGCACCACTGCCTTTTGGAACAATGAACGAGGTTTGATCATTATTCCGAAGGGTTGTTATTCGGAATAAAGCATGGTCGTTATTCTGAATATAACATAGATCGTTGTTCTGAAGGGTTGTTATTCAGAAACGAGAATAAGGGTTGTTATTCCGAAGGGTCATAATTCCAAATAGACATTAATGGTCTTAATTCCGAATTAAACATAATGGTTGTTATTCTGAATCAAGAAAAGGGGGCCTGGTACACTTTCTAATTAGATCAAAAAGATGGAATGGTATGTTTTCAGGGGTAAGTGACCACCCTGAATTCAGTGGGTCCCATTTTAATTTGATTCTTATTAGCATAAGTTTTTGGGCAAACGTCTGTAACTTATGTGATTTGCGTGACAGATGCTAGTACGGTATTTTTGGAATCAGCATGTTCAAATACCCCTTAGGAGTGAGTTTTAGTGCCGCACTTAAGGCCAAAAATTATTCTCTTATTGGAATAACAACCCTTCAGAATAAAGAACCTCGCCTTCGTTTTGGAATAGAGACCCTTTGGAATAATGAACCTTCGGAATAACAAACCCTATCCTAGTTTCTGATTAATGACCCTTCGGAATAACGGTCCTTAATCAGTAACCTACATATGACGGATATACAGGTATCTGTCATGTCCTAACTTCACGCTACTGCGTACGACCCATATATATCCGTCTTGTAATGTATGCACTGAACTGCGTCACAGAATGCCCAGCCAATCAATGAAACACCATCAAAAGCTGTGCACAGCAAGTGTTCTGGCCCTATTTCCTGTTCGCTAATGCTTAGGATGGATAGGTATATCCGTCTTCATATTGAGACGTTGATCAAGCATGTGGAACCCAAAAGTGTACAATCTCTCACAGGCTACCACTACAAGTGTTGGACCACGTGGGTGTATTTTCTGTCCGGTTTCACTGTTACAATAGCTGCTTCTGCATCAGAGAAGAAGCAATTGTCTACCAAATATGGAAGATTTAAAGTGCCGTTGAAGAAACTTTGCAGTATTTACTTGATTCGGCTACCAAGTCAGATACAGTAGTGACTCAGAAAATGAGGAAGAGGGAGGGTATTTGCGTGGGGGAAGTGACTTAGACACAGAAAATAAGTTACAAACACTGTCATTTGCTTGTACAGGTATTTGCTTCAAAAAGGAAGAAAAAGAAGATGACACATTTTTGTGCTAAATACTTAACAGTGAATTTTTTTCCAGTGCAAGGTTGAAGTTTGCGAAAAAAGGCATCTTTGTAAAAATTAATTCCTCAGTGGGATGAAAGTTACAATACTTTAATTCCTCAGTTAACTGATTAACTGATATTTGGAATAATGACCTCTTGGAATTAAACACTTTGGAATAATGAACAACAATCATTTTGAAATCATTTTTGATTCCTTGCCGAAGGCAGGCAAGGAATCTATGCGATGGTGATGTCGTGTGTGTGTGTGTGTGTGTGATGGCTTAGCTTGTTTACACGATATCTCAAGAAGGGAAAGTTGGACAGTTCTCAAACTTGGTACATAGATGGCCCATATTAAGAGGAAGAACCCTATTGTTTTTGGTGGGGGTCAAAGGTCATCTGGGGTCACTGGGGGTCAAAATCTGAAAACCTTGTTTACACAATATCTCAAGTTAGAAAGCTTGGATAGATTTCATGCTTGGTATGTAGATGCGTTGTGGTGATAGGAAGAACCCTATCGTTTTTGGTGGAGGTCAAAGGTCATCTGGGGTCACCAGGGGTCAAAATCTGAAAACCTTGTTTACACGATATCTCAAGTTAGAAAGCTTGGATAGATTTCATGCTTGGTATGTAGATGCGTTGTGGTGAGAGAAGAACCCTATTGTTTTTGGTGGAGGTCAAAGGTCATCTGGGGTCACCGGGGGTCAAAATTTGAAAACCTTGTTTACACGATATCTCAATTTAGAAAGCTTGGATAGATTTCATGCTTGGTATGTAGATGCATTGTGGTAAGAGGAAGAACCTTATTGTTTTTGGTGGAGGTCAAAGGTCATCTGGGGTCACTGGGGGTCAAACCTTGAAAATCTTGTTAACATAATATCTCAAGCTAGAAAGCTTGGATAGATTTCATGCTTGGTATGTAGATGTGTTATGGTAAGAGGAAGAACCCTATTGTTTTTGGTGGAGGTCAAAGGTCATCTGGGGTCACTGGGGGTCAAAGTCTGAAAACCTTGTTTACATGATATTACAAGGTAGGAAGCTTTGATAGATTTCATACCAAGTATGTGGATGTGGTATAGTGAGAGGAAGATTTCTGTTATTTTTGGTGGAGGTCAAAGGTCGTCTGGGGTCACCAGGGGTCAAACTCTGAAAACCTTGATTATACCATATCGCAAGGTAGGAAGCTTGGATTGATTTCATATTTAAGTATGTGGATGCGTTATGGTGCGAGGAAGAAGCGTATAGTTTTTGGTGGAGGTCAAAGGTCATTTGGGGTCACCAGGGGTCAAAGTCTGAAAACCTTGTTTACACAGTATCTCAAGTTAGGAAGCTTGGATAGATTTCATAGTAAGTATGTGGATGTGTTATGGTGCAAGGAAAAACCCTATTGTTTTTTTGTGGAGGTCACAAGCCATTTGAGGTCACCAGAGGTCAAAAACTGAAACTTTGTAAACATGTCATTACAAGGGAGGAAGCACAGATAAATCCCTTCTCATACGTTTTTTTTTTTTCTTTCATTTTTTTGTGGTTATTCAAGTTTCGGTATAAAGGTCATGTGACATGAGCTGATGTGAGCAGGGGTCAAATTGTGACCACATCATAAAAAATGATGTAGAAGAGAAGTATAAATTTGATGGATGAACCTCAGTGTAACAAAGCACCCCCCTTTCGGCAAGGAATCACTAAGCCTTTTGGCTTTCTGGTTCATGATTCCAGTGGAAATTTTTGAAAATCGTTCCCATTCGTCCTGGGAAATGAATTTCCGCAGGCGGCCATGGCACTTGAAAAAAGCAAAGCAATTCTGCAAAACAACTATCAACAGCACGCTTTATTTAAAGAGTTTTGACATGCATACAGTACAGTAAGGTTTTGCTCCGATCTTTTTGGGGTAAACTAACATTAACCTTTTGAATTAACTTTTGCTTGTATCTCACCAGACAAGACTTAGCAATGTCAAGCACTGGAAGCTACCATGGGCCTAAATTGTATTTTATTATGCTGTAATATGAAGTAACCAAATGTACAGTAACATTTGCTGGATTTCAGCTTGTACAGCACTGCTTCATCCTTAGTGCCAAAGTCAGGTATCTAGTGCCTTCAGCATTAAGGCACGCTGGTCTGGGTTAGCATGCACATCATTGGTCCTTAGCATAATGGTAGCGCACCACTAATTATTCCTCCATTGACCTACACACACTAATTTTGGTCCATTTCGTGGCCTCTGGACCCATGTTGAAGTTTTCAGCAGGCACAAGGTACTGTACCACTCATAGGAAAGTTCACTAGTACAGTAGTAGTAGCAGGTCTTTCACATGGATTTCAAATTTGTGTAACAGTACCACTGAGATTTGGAGGGCTTGTACAGTATAATAAGGTGGTGGGTCCTGCTTTTTTACTTCATTCAGAATGCCACTTTGTATCAAGGAAGGATATGATGCAAAAAAAAAAAAAATGCCTGAAATACCTTCAAATTTCTTAATTTTTGCATGATGCATGATGAATTCTTCAGTTCCTTTCTTGCCACATGTGCATCACAAATTTAACACATCACTTAAGCAATTTATGGTCTATACTGTGCCTGAAAAATATAGGGTGTTAAATTCGTAGAATCATAGGGTAATACCCTCCAGCTGGAATCCCTTTGTAAGTGGTGTGCTACCTTAAACAGATACTGCAATGATGTGCATGCTAACATGCGCAAGAGCGCCTTAGCTTTCTTAGATGTCTGACTTTGCCGTAAACTTGAAGCTGCACTGTATGAGCTGAAATATGGTAAATGCGTTCCTTTTTGGTAATGTCTCAAAACAGTTTACATTACGTGTGTTTGACATTGGTTAACTGTCTTGCCTGGTGAGATAACGAAATTTAGGACAAATGATTAGGTTACGCCAAAAAGATCAGAACAAAACCCTGTGCATGTGAAACATATAAATTACATGCTGCATGTGCTCTCATAGGAAGCTTATTGAAGTAAACTGTGTTTTGCTAAACATACCTGTGATACTGTAGTTGTTTCGCAGAATTGCTTTGCCATATTTCAAGTGTCATGGCAGCCCCCATATACGTACTGTAGCCTTCATCGATTGTCAGGAAGGTAATGGCTGTATAACGTTATGATGCAAAAGTCAGGCGCCTTAAGCGTTAGGGTGCACTTGCACACGTTTTAGCATGCACATCATTGAGATACTGTATGCATACTACTATTTCCATAGGCTAGTAGTACTGTATCTGTCAGTGGAGTGACTTGTCTTCTCATCCCCATGTGGCGCGACCAGATATGGTTGGGAGGATGGTGATAAGAATTGCAGGAAGCTGTGGAACAATAGTGCGTACAAGCTGTCCTACTCAGCTGGAAATAATAGTGAGACAACTATTGCAATGGTTACAGCCCACGAGACCGAAGGTTCACGAGACCGAAGGTCCGCGAGACCGAAAATGAAACAGGGTCCACGAGACCGAAGGTCCGCGAGACCGAAAATGAAATAGGGTTCACGAGACCGAAGGTCCGCGAGACCGAAAATGAAATAGAGTTCACGAGACCGAAGGTCCGCGAGACCGAAAATGAAATAAGGTTCACGAGACCGAAGGTCCGCCAGACCGAAAATAAAATAAGGTCCGCGAGACCGAAAATAAAATAGGGTCCGCGAGACCGAAAATGAAATAGGGTCCGCGAGACCGAAAATGAAGTAGGGTCCGCGAGACCGAAAATGAAATAGGGTTCACGAGACCGAAATTAAAAATCCGCTCGCGAGACCGGAACGTTCATGCCAGAAGGATGGTGTTGCAAGGGCAACGCACTAGTTTGCAAAATGTAAATACTACAGGGTGCCAGCATTAACTTAAAGCGGAGCGGAGCAGTACGGCGGACTGACACTAAGTGCTTCTGTCGGTCTCGCGGACCCATTTCCTCATTTTTCGGTCTCGTGGACCTTTTCTTATTTTCGGTCTCGCGGACCTTTTCTCGTTTTCGGTCTCGCGGACCTTTTCTCACTTTCGGTCTCGCGGACCCTTTCTCATTTTCGGTCTTGCAGACCTTTTCTCATTTTCGGTCTCGCGGACCTTTTCTTACTTTCGGTCTCGCGAACCTTTTCTCATTTTCGGTCTCGTGGACCCTTTCTCATTTTCGGTCTCGCGGACCCTTTCTCATTTTCGGTCTCGCGAACCTTTTTCCATTTTCGGTCTCGTGGACCCTTTTTGTTTTTGATTTTCGGTCTCGCGGACCTTCGGTCTCGTGGACCTTCGGTCTCGTGGGATGACCCCATTGCAATGGGTGTGTGTGGTTAGTGTGCACTGAAAAAGTAACTTCAGTTGAATTTTACTTCATTTTTCAAAAGTCATTAGTCTACATTTAAATGTCTGAACTTTGGAATGGTATTTATGATAATTAGAGGTGTATTCAAGGTTTGGACTCGTGAGTATATTTTTTTTTCATCTCAGTTTACTTTGCCAGCTTGGCTGGATTCCCTTGCAGGCTGGGCCATATGCCTAGGCTAGGACTATGAGTGATAGGTCATCTGAGGTCACCAGGAATCAAACACTAAAAACCTTGTTAACAAGGCAGGAAGCTGTGATAGATTTCATACTTAATATGTGGATGCGTTACAGTGAGATGATAAACCCTCTTGTTTTTGGTGGAGGTCAAAGGTCAACTGGGTCATTGGGGGGTCAAACACTGAAAACCTTGTTAGCACAATATCTCAAGGTAGAAAGCTTGGATAGATTTCATACTTCGTATGTGGATGCGTTGTGGTGAAGAGATGAACCCTGTCATAATGTTAGGGTTCATCTCTTCACTATGATGCATCAACTTACCAAGTATGAAATCTATCCAGGCTTCCTTCCTGGAGATCTCACTCCAGATGTTACTTCGAATATTACAGAAGTAACATCTGAAGTAACATCTGAGATCTCCAGGAAGGAAGCCTGGATAGATTTCATACTTGGTAAGTTGATGCATCATAGTGAAGAGATGAACCCTAACATTATGACAGGGTTCATCTCTTCACCACAACGCATCCACATACGAAGTATGAAATCTATCCAAGCTTTCTACCTTGAGACATTGTGCTAACAAGGTTTTCAGTGTTTGACCCCCCAATGACCCCAGTTGACCTTTGACCTCCACCAAAAACAAGAGGGTTTATCATCTCATTGTAACACATCCACATATTAAGTATGAAATCTATCACAGCTTCCTGCCTTGTTAACAAGGTTTTTAGTGTTTGATTCCTGGTGACCTCAGATGACCTATTCATCTCACTGTAACACATCCACATATTAAGTATGAAATCTATCACAGCTTCCTGCCTTGTTAACAAGGTTTTTAGTGTTTGATTCCTGGTGACCTCAGATGACCTATCACTCATAGTCCTAGCCTAGGCATATGGCCCAGCCTGCAAGGGAATCCAGCCAAGCTGGCAAAGTAAACTGAGATGAAAAAAAAATATACTCACGAGTCCAAACCTTGAATACACCTCTAATTATCATAAATACTATTCCAAAGTTCAGACATTTAAATGTAGACAAATGACTTTTGAAAAATGAAGTAAAATTCAACTGAAGTTACTTTTTCAGTGCACACTAACCACACACACCCATTGCAATAGTTGTCTCACTATTATTTCCAGCTGAGTAGGACAGCTTGTACGCACTATTGTTCCACAGCTTCCTGCAATTCTTATCACCATGCATCCTCCCAACCATATCTGGTCGCGCCACATGGGGATGAGAAGACAAGTCACTCCACTGACAGATACAGTACTACTAGCCTATGGAAATAGTAAGTATGCATACAGTATCTCAATGATGTGCATGCTAAAACGTGTGCAAGTGCACCCTAACACTTAAGGCGCCTGACTTTTGCATCATAACGTTATACAGCCATTGCCTTCCTGACAATCGATGAAGGCTACAGTACGTACATGGGGGCTGCCATGACACTTGAAATATGGCAAAGCAATTCTGCGAAACAACTACAGTATCACAGGTATGTTTAGCAAAACACAGTTTACTTCAATAAGCTTCCTATGAGAGCACATGCAGCATGTAATTTATACAGTATGTTTCACATGCACAGGGTTTTGTTCTGATCTTTTTGGCGTAACCCAGTGGCGGATCCAGAGGGGGGGTCGCCGACGTCCGGACACCCCCTCAAATTTCCCAATTTGCCCTTCTCAAAATTGTTTTTTTTTTTCACACTAGCCTAAAAAAGTAAAAAATAATAATAAAAAAAAAACACGACAGTTTGACAGGTAATGATAGTTGTCCAATTCCGAGATTTTGGTTACCCCCATCCAGTATCGATCAATCCACCCGTAAAAGTCTAGCCATGTATCGCAGAAACTTTGTATGTATCGCAGAAATATATTTCTGAAATATATTTCAGAAATATATTTCATGTATCGCAGAAATATATTTCACTATGGTGGCCTATATTGCCCGCCCCGAAACACGAACAGCCAATCGTTTTACAGAGAATGTGACTACAGTATGTCTTACTGCCTGCAATGGAGTAGGGAAAAACATGCCAGTTAGCCACAACTGCAAAAAAGGCCGCGGACGGCCCGACTTAAACCAGTTGGTTAGAAACTGAGCCATAAAACCTCATCTAACTCTAGCTCTTGCTGCCTATGTGACAATGAGGCATTCTAATCACTTTTCGCTTGGAACCACGTGTGGCGTGCTTGGGCTTTCAAAGTAATACAGTAAAACGCGCAGATATTACGTCATACTAGCTAGCGCTTTATGCAACGTATTACCACTGAGTTTTAATATTGATTCCAAAAGGTCACCGCTAGTCTTTTGGTCTAACATCTGTTCACACTTCCTAAACGCTACATCTACGAAACCTTCCCTCTACCCGCTAGTATCCCTCCTCTCATGAACACGATACGATATTCATGGTCTGGAATTGCTCTCTTCATTTATTAGTGTTGCCCTAGTGATGGGAATAAAAAGCCAATCTTAGTTTAAAGTCCACTGCCAAGAGTTGACCAGAAGTCGCAATGGACGAATCGGTGTTTGTTTCATTTTAAAAATACTATATAAAATCACCACCAGGTCAAATAACGAAATGTTAGTCGGTTCAATTTTATTGACGTCTTTGGACCGATGACCGGTCTGCTGTCGCAAATAAAAGGCAAACATTCGACTTCAGTCATCTGTTCTGACAGAGTATTTTTGACAGTCGCGCCGCAACTATATAGGCAACACAACATACAGTATTTTAACCCCCCTCCCCCAGTCGAGATAGCGGTGGCGCCAGGTGGGGGAAGGTTCATGCCCCCGTCGGGGAAGGCTGGCCAACTATCGGGGAAGTTTTACAGGTTCATCGGGGAGTCCTAGTCGAAAGTATGCAGTCCCCGACGACAACTAGTCGCCCCGACGGCTTACCTGTTCTTTACCCTCAAGAGGATAATTTCTCTAATAAGAACCCAAAATTTTCGGCGCGCTGCGCGCGCTGTAGAGTCACTCTATTTTCTTCAATAGTTCCATTGTGCAAAGCAGGATAGCACAAGTCCTGTCCACCTTACCAAGTAACATGCTTTGTCCACTCTTCCTCATTTCCGTTATACTTATAGCTAAATATAGTACAAACCCTTTCCACCTTTTCAAGTTAATTAGTAGAAATACATGGATTTATGTAAATGTCGGAAATTGAATCACATTTCGCTAAACCTGGGTAACGTTTACTTGTGTCCGTCGTACGGTACGGCTAGTGACTCGAGGAGGGAAGTACAATAAAGTTATGCCCGATAGGGCCTAACTGTCTGGACAATTGTTCTATATAAGCTTTAAATTAGTACAAATTCTTATAAGTGTAGGCTTACCCGAAAAATTTCGCGCGCTTCGCGCGCTTTGCATTTTCACCGTTTAGATTCCAGGTTTTGATTCCAGTTTTTCCATGTCTCTTGGTTTATCCTTTCTTTGTCAATATGCCGTAAATTGTATAATCGCTGACGTTTATGGGCACCAAAATTTTTAAAAAATGAATGTGCCCTTTTTATGTTGGACCCCCCCTCAGAGAAGACCCTAGATCCGCCCCTGTAACCTAATCATTTGTCCTACATTTTGTTATCTCACCAGGCAAGACAGTTAACCAATGTCAAACACACGTAATGTAAACTGTTTTGTGACATTACCAAAAAGGAACGCGTTTGCCATATTTCAGCTCGTACAGTGCAGCTTCAAGTTTACGGCAAAGTCAGACATCTAAGAAAGCTAAGGCGCTCTTGCGCATGTTAGCATGCACATCATTGCAGTATCTGTTTAAGGCAGCACACCACTTACAAAGGGATTCCAGCTGGAGGGTATTACCCTATGATTCTACAAATTTAACACCCTATATTTTTCAGGCACAGTATAGACCATAAATTGCTTAAGTGATGTGTTAAATTTGTGATGTACATGTGGCAAGAAAGGAACTGAAGAATTCATCATGCAAAAATTAAGAAATTTGAAGGTATTTCAGGCATTTTTTTTTGCATCATATCCTTCCTTGATACAAATTGGCATTCTGAATGAAGTAAAAAGCAGGAACCACCACCTAGTAGACTGTACAAGCCCTCCAAGCTCCAAATCTCAGTGGTACTGTAACACAAATTTGAAATCCATGTGAAAGACCTGCTACTACTACTGTACTAGTGAACTTTCCTATGAGTGGTACAATACCATGTGCCTGCTGAAAACTTCAACATGGGTCCACAGGCCACGAAATGGACCAAAATTAGTGTGTGTAGGTCAATGGAGGAATAATTAGTGGTGTGCTACCATAATGCTAAGGACCAATGATGTGCATGCTAACCCAGACCAGCGTGTCTTAATGCTGAAGGCACTAGATACCTGACTTTGGCACTAAGGATAAAGCAGTGCTGTACAAGCTGAAATCCAGCAAATGTTACTGTACATTTGGTGACTTCATATTACAGCATAATAAAATACAATTTAGGCCCACGGTAGCTTCCAGTGCTTGACATTGCTAAGTCTTGTCTGGTGAGATATAAACAAAAGTTAATACAAAAGGTTAATGTTAGTTTACTCCGAAAAGATCGGAGCAAAATCTTACTGTACTGTATGCATGTCAAACTCTTTAATTTACGTGCACCATTTGCTTATATAAAAGGCCAATGTAAACTGTATTTTTGCTAAACAAAGCCTACTGTTGATAGCTGTTTTGCAGAATTGCTTTGCCTTTTTCAAGTGCCATGGCTGCCTGCGGAAATTCATTTCCCAGGACAAATGGGGACGATTTTCAAAAATTTCCACTGGAATAATGAAAAATAATTTCAGAATGATTGTCGTTCATTATTCCAAAGTGTTATATTCCAAGAGGTCGTTATTCCAAATATCAGTTAACCAGTTAACTGCGGAATTAAAGTATTGTAACTTTCATCCCACTGAGGAATTAATTTTTACAAAAATGCCTTTTTTCGCAAACTTCAACCTTCCACTGGAAAAAAAATTCACTGTTAAGTATTTAGCACAAAAATGTGTCATCTTTTTTTCTTCCTTTTTTGAAGCAAATACCTGTACAAGCAAATGACAGTGTTTGTAACTCATTTTCTGTGTCTAAGTCACTTCCCCCGTGCAAATACCCTTCCTCTTCCTCATTTTCTGAGTCACTACTGTATCTGACTCGGTAGCCGAATCAAGTAAATACTGCAAAGTTTCTTCAACGGCACTTTAACGCTTCTGTATTTTGTAGACAATCGCTTCTTCTTTGATGTAGAAGCAGCCATTGTAACAGTGAAACCGGAGAGAAAATACACCCACATGGTCCTACACTTGTAGTGGTAGCCTGTGAGAGATTGTAAACAGCACAGCATGTCCAAGAACACTTCTGGGTTCCACATGCTTGATCAACGTCTCAATATGAAGACAGATATAACTATCCATCCTAAGCATTAGCGAAAAGGAAATAGGGCTATTAATAAGAATGAATCAAATTAAAATGGGACCCACTAAATTCAGGGTGGTCACTTACCCCTGAAAACACACCATTCCATCTTTTTGATCTAATTAGAAAGTGTACTAGGCCCCCTTTTCTTGCTTCGGAATAACAACTATTATGTTCAATTTGGAATTAAGACCCTTAATCTCTATTCAGAATTATGACCCTTCGGAATAACAACCCTTATTCTCGTTTCAGAAAAACAACCCTTCGGAACAACGATCCTAATGTTATATTCAGAATAACGACCATGCTATATTCCGAATAACAACGCTTCGGAATAATGATCAAACCTCGTCCATTGTTCTAAAAGGCAGTGGTGCCAGCATGGGGGGGGTGTGCCCCCCAATTGATTTCAGAATTTTTTTGAAAATTTTGAAATGATCCCAAAAGGTGCTTAAGCTATAGATTTCTGTAGATGGTAGGGTGAGGTGTGTTTTTGACCGAGTGATGGATCTATTGTAACCATTTTCTATCACAAATGGTTCTCAAACTATCAGAATTATCTCAAATACTTTGCAAACTACCAAAATTTACCTCAATATTGTCTTCATTATCAATAATTCCAGTAGCAACTCCTGCAGAAGCAAAGCCTACAAAAAGTTGAAAGCTGTTTATGAATTCTTGTGCCCCCCCCCCCAAAATCGATTTCAGACATTTTTTTGAAAATTTTGAAATGATCCCAAAAGGCATTTAAGCTATATATTTCTGTAGATGGTAGGGTGAGGTGTGTTTTTGACCGAGTGATGGATCTATTGTAACCATTTTCTATCACAAATGGTTCTCAAACTATCAGAATTATCTCAAATACTTTGCAAACTACCAAAATTTACCTCAATATTGTCTTCATCATCAATAATTTCCAGTAGCAACTCCTGCAGAAGCAAAGCCTACAAAAAGTTGAAAGCTGTTTATGAATTCTTGTGCCCCCCCCCCAAAATCGATTTCAGACATTTTTTTGAAAATTTTGAAATGATCCCAAAAGGCATTTAAGCTATATATTTCTGTAGATGGTAGGGTGAGGTGTGTTTTTGACCAAGTGATGGATCTATTGTAACCATTTTCTATCACAAATGGTTCTCAAACTATCAGAATTATTTCAAATCTTTTGCAAACTACCAAAATTTACCTCAAAATTGTCCTAATTATCAATAATTTCTGGTAGCAACTCCCACAGAAGCAAAGCCTACAAGAAGTTGAAAGCTGTTCATGAATTCTCAGGTAAAAGACTGGTTTTGTGATTGGCAAATAGGTGTGATGGGGAATTGAAAGTTTCTCAATGCAGAGCATGAATGCAGCTTTTGTTATGGTTATCTTATTTAATGAAAAATTTCGGCGCGCTTTGCACCCAATCGTCATGGTTTTCACTCTATCTCATGACCATTATTCTGGTTATAGTACATGCAACTATTTTGATCACAACGCTTTCCAAAAAACAGAAGTACATCTCCAACCTCTGTAGGGGGCTATGGGATCTTTCAATCGAATTTTTAGTATGATGTGGAAGGTTGCAAGTACGTATTTGCTGTTATACATTTTTCAAAACTTTTTAGCGAGCTCTTCACGCCCAGCAGTTACTGGTATAGATGGTGATTGTTAATACGCTTATGATGAAAAAACATTCTGAAATGCTCTTTTCAACCCTTAACCCCCTTTGCTTTACCTACCAGGGAGGTCTAATATCACCTCCCTGCACCTACAGGGTACTGTATACCAGGCTTTCTCAACTAGTGGTGCGCGAGCCACTGGTGGTGCACGACACCATTTCAGATGGCGCGCATCGGGCCAGCAGGCTGCATGACAAATGGAACGAGCGGCGGAACCGACACTCAGGCGCGGTTTTACGGGGGGGCTTTGGGGACTCAAGCCCCCCAAAATTCGCTCAAGCCCCCCCAAAAAATTTCCGAGGTTGTGTGTTATCTTCATGCTATATTTGCGTGTATTGAGAAAAACAAAATTGTCCAATACATTTGTGCACATCTTAGTCCAGTGGATTTAGTTTCTCCAATGTGTCATGCAAGATAGGCATGTGATTACGTTTCTTGTATCCACGTCCACGTACGTACACCGTTGTTTTGACTGCATGTAGTACGACAGCCACGCTTCGCCTTAGTACTGTATTACGACGGTAGGCACAGTGCAGGCGCCTACTAGCTTACCCAGCTGCATTCTTACGTTCGACGCCAGTTCCAGAGGCGTAAATACAGGTGTGTGTGTGTGGGGGGGGGGGTGAAAATCAAAAGTCGGTCTCTGAGCGCCAAAAAGTCGGTCTCAAATCCAGTGATTGCTCAAATCCAGTTCAGTATGCCTTTGTAACAGTAGACCAGACATAAACAACATTTGATACCTTACTCAAATTGAAATTCCGGCAGAGATGAAGTAAAAGTGAAAAGATTGCCCTAATTTTCTACTGAGTTCCCGAATTTTTGATCGAATGCCAGAAAAATGTGCACTTCGCGCGCCTGTAGTGGTTTAGATGTCTATTTCATGCACCTGAACTGCAACGGATTTCTGGCAACTTTTTGAGAAGTTCGGGCAAAAAATTTTCTGGACCCCAAACTGTAAGAGTCCCATATGCCTATGTTTATTACTATCAGTGGCGTACGCAGGGAGGCCATGCCCCCTCCCTGATGCAAATTTTTTTTTAGTCCTAAAATACGTAAATTTTTTTAACACAAATTCTGCTTCAAAATGTAGCGTACAGTATGTGGCACCAAATTGCATGTAAGTACATCTAATTTTTCAAAAATTTTCCAAGGGGAGGGACACCCCCTCCCCTTAGACCCTTCCCCCAGGCCGGCAATCACACAACCTACTGCATTCCCCCCCCCCCCCCCCCCCCCGTGAGAGAAATCCTGGGTACGCCACTGATGGAGTCCTCCTTAGCATCATTCCCCAATGTCGGTATTGATACTGACAGAAAATTTTATTCTTCCGTTTCAAGCCCTCCCTAAGCCCCCCAAAAATCTCAGTCTAGAACCCCGCCTGCCGACACTATTATTCAGACATTCACACTCTTAACCTGTCAATTGGGTGCACTTACGAGTATCCCGGTAGCTACAGTTATTGTAGGTAACAGGTGGGGAAACCCCTGTAATGCAAGCCTCACAGTTGCAAGCTTCACTACAGCGATGGTACACGGAAATGTTACTCTGCAAAACGCTACTGTATACAATCTATTGTGAGCATTGTGATTAGGCACGTAGCCACAGGGGTATGTGTCCCCCAAAAATTTTTCAATAAAAGGTCTTGCACTGAAGGAGGAAAAATTTATTACGAGACCAGCCTTTCTGGAATACAAATATTGAAAGAAAAATAGGAAAAAAGCACACCATTTTGCATCTACTGTAGAGTCCTTAAAATAGGCAAAAATTTTCAAAAGGGGAGGGGGACACCCCTCTTAGACCTCTCTCCTCAGGCCAGCAAAAGTCCAACATCGATGTGCCCCCTTCCCAAACTGGTTATTCTGGCTGCGGGCCTGGTTGTGATAAACATGGTTTCGATACAGTGACTACTCCCACAGGACGAACAGTTACCAAGTTGGATGGTGGCACTCCTTGTATTTTCATTCAATCAAGTCGCACTTCACTGAATATAGCTGAGAATGCCTGCTGTATACTCTCCCTCCCATTCCCCACTGCTGGAAGCTGTTTGTCTGGATTTTCGTTCAAACTTATAAAATACGATAGTTGTTAAGTGCTTGGCATCATACTCTATAGTATCATTTGGATGTGAGGTAATAATCATCATGCCCCATATTACATTTAATCCAGAGCTTCCAGGAGGCACTATACCGTTGTCTGCCAGCATTAGATAACTTTTTACAATGCACAATGAAGCAAAGGAAAATTTTCATAGTTGTCCAAGAATGTTTCTGTGGACTCCACGCACATATTTTTGAGTAATTTACTTTTCCTGGAATAGAAGGCATTAAAGTAGCCAAAAGAGGGGCTTCAGAAGGTTTGTTGACAACATACCCTTCTCTAAGACAACATACTCTTCTCTTCCACCTAACCAAAAATTAGAATTCACTAAATAATGGATATTTTCCAGCCAAATATGATCAGTTCCAAAAATATCCCAAACATAGCACCACTTTGCAGCCTTAAATTCACAAAAATTTCTCCCCCCCCTTAGACCCCTCCCCCAGAACGGCACATTTATGTAGTGACAAAGGAAGGGTCCCACACTGCTGCATACAATCGCAGGATGCGCACTCTCCTCTTTTACCTAACCGAAAATCAGAATTAACTAAATAAGGATATTTTCTAGCCATGATCAGTCCGAAAAATAACTAAACGATGGCACCATTTTGCACCTAGGCAACCAATAAATTGACAAAAATTTCTCAAAGGGGAGTGGGACACCCCATCCCCTTACACCACTCCCCCCAGGTCAGCATCATTATGTAGTGACAAAAAGGATTCTACACTGCTGTATACAATCACAGGGGGGCAGAAAAGGTACAATTTTTGCAGATTTTTTTTTTTTGGGGGGGGGGACTGAGGTGGCATTACTGCATCATCTGTTCTGGCCCCCAATCAACAAACTCTGGTGGGGCCACTGCTGAAGGGTTTTTATTCCGAGGGATTGTTCAGACCTGCCAACCTCTAAGTTTGTAACCTGGAGATTTTCACACAAAAACCTGGAGAATGGCACCTCAAACCTGGAAATTTACAATTTTTCTGTAGTACCTCTTAACCTATCTTGTACTAAACCAGAATGCAAAAATGCATTGAGGTTTCGATGATATATGTTCTATTCCAAATAATGCCATGATGTCCCATATCTTTCAGTCACTGGTCAAAATTTCCCAAGAATTCCCAAGATCGTCATCTGGGGTTACGAGAGGTCAAAAAGCAAAATTTCCCAAGAATTCCCAAGATAGTCATCAGCAGGGGTGTGCAACCTTTTCGAACACCGGGCCAAATCATGTTGCTGTGACCATCTGGGGGCCGCAGTGGAACAGAGATGTGTATAGAGGGTGGCGTTTCACCCTCACCCCTTCCCCACCCCTTCCCCACCCCTTACCCCACCTCTCCTCCGTTAGTGACCAATGTGCCCATCTAGGCAGACCCACATGCACTCGAATAATATTGTAGTATGGGCCCACTAATTGTTGGCGAAACTTATCCCGTGTATTGCATCTCTATTTGGTCGACAAATATGTTAATTCAGATTTAGAATGCGTTTTACAAGTGAATTCTTTAATTTATCAAATAATGAAATGGTCGAGAATATCCACCTTACAAAGGAAGTGATCGTTTCTTTGTTTTCATAATATCCTGTACTTACCTCTGGTTAAATAACAAGACGTACAAGGGCCAAAAATTAGGCAAATCAAAATTGGTTCGCGGGCCGCACAGGAGGAAGTCGCGGGCCGCAGGTTGCACACCCCTGGTCATCAGGGTCACCAAAGGACAAAATGCAAAATATCCCAAGTATTCCCAAGGCCTAATGTTACAGTATAGACTAGAGGCTATGCTAAATACTTGGCAAGGCCCTAAGTAACATTAGCCTAGGTCTAGCCTAGGCCCAGCTATAAGTCTGAAGTATAAACCTAGCCTAGGCCTATGCACAGCTGGTCACAGAAATCTCTCTGTAAATACTACAAACTTAGATGATGGGTACCAACATTTGACAGGCAATAACTGCTTTGACTAGCCCTAGCCTAGGCCATAGCTATTACAGTAACCTAGGCCTACCTCTAATAAGTAATATCAGCCCATACATACTGTACTACAATTAGGCTAGCCTGTACTGTGGCAGTTAGGCTAGGACTTAGTCACAGGACTAGGACTTTGTCTAGGCCTAGCCCATAAACCTGAAACTCTGCATTAGATTTATGTACTGAGTCCAACGTTATTGTGTGTGTAGGCTAATGTTTGTTGTTGGTTCTGTAACAACACTTAGGCCTAACGTTAGGCCCTAACTGTTAGGCCTAGGCCTAGGCCTACGTTAAAACTTGATCTGCCTGGTAAATTTTCCACTAAAGTTACTCATACTACTCTGCTACTCTGAAGAGGAGCCATATTACAACATACTGTGATATTCCTGCTGTAATTTTTATTATTCCATTTCTTGGTGCTATTTTTCCAATTCAGTTACAGTCAAATCTAACATTAACGTTGGGCTACTCAGCCAGCTCAACAGACCTTGGCAGGAGTCTGTCACTGCACTCAGAAACTAGCTTTTAACACAGTTTTTGATTGGTTGAAAGTGGATCTGTTTACAACTGATCAACCAATGATATGGTAGCTTATGGAATGTCATGGATCTGCTGCAAACTATCTACTGATTGGTTTAACATCAACCTGTTGACAAAAATTTAACCAATAACATAACAGCATAGATTACTGGGCTCAAATAAATACACTACAGTACTGTACACAAAAGTGAAATACTGTAGTCTATTCTCAGCCTTTTGATATGTTGGCTAAAGAATAATAAAGTTCCTGAAAGGACCTATTTACTCATTCAAAATTTGGATTATCAAGGAAAAATCCGTATTCCCATATTTACAATGATTTTCCGTACTGAATATGGAAAGTCCGTGCTGGTTGGGAGCTCTGTCTCAGGGTTTGACCCCCCTGGTGACCCAAGATGACTTTTGACCCCCACCAAAAATGATAGAATTCTTCCTCTTACTATAAGGCATCTAAATACAAGGTATGAAATTTATCCAAGCTTCCTACCTCGAGATATCGTGTTAACAAGGTTTTCAGAGTATGACCCCCGGTGACCTCAGATGACCTTTGACCTCTAACAAAAATGATAGGGTTCTTCCTCTTACCATAACGCATCTACATAATAAGTATGAAATTCATCCAAGCTTCCTACCTCAAGATATTGTGTCAACAATGTTTTCAGGGTTTGACCCCCGGTGACCCCCGGTGACCCCAGGTGACCTTTGACCTCCACCAAAACAATAGGGTTCTTCCTCTCAATATGGGGCATCCATGTACTACGTTTAGGAAACTGTCAGAGCTTCCCTTCTTGAGATATCGTGTTAACAAAGTTTTCAGAGTTTGACCCCCAGTGACCCCAGATGACCTTTGACCTCCACCAAAAGTGAAAGGGTTCTTCCTCTTACCATAACGCATCTACATACAAAGTATGAAATTCACCCAAGCTTCCAACCTCAAGATATTGTGTCAACAATGTTTTCAGGGTTTGACCCCCGGTGACCCCAGGTGACCTTTGACCTCCACCAAAACAATAGGGTTCTTCCTCTCAATATGGGGTATCCATGTACCACGTTTGAGAACTGTCAGAGCTTCCCTTCTTGAGATATCGTGTTAACAAAGTTTTCAGGGTTTGACCCCCGGTGACCCCAGATGACCTTTGACCTCCACCAAAAGTGAAAGGGTTCTTCCTCTTACCATAATGCATCTACATACAAAGTATGAAATTCACCCAAGCTTCTTACCTCAAGATATTGTGTTAACAATGTTTTCAGGGTTTGACCCCCGGTGACCCCAGGTGACCTTTGACCTCCACCAAAAACAATAGGGTTCTTCCTCTCAGTATGGGGCATCCATGTACCAAGTTTGAGAACTGTCAGAGCTTCCCTTCTTGAGATATCGTGTTAACAAAGTTTTCAGGCTTTGACCCCCGGTGACCCCAGATGACCTTTGACCCCCACCAAAAATGATAGGGTTCTTCCTCTTACTGTAACGCATCTACATACAAAGTATGAAACTCATCCAAGCTTCCTACCTCAAGATATTGTGTTAACAATGTTTTCAGGGTTTGACCCCAGGTGACCCCAGGTGACCTTTGACCTAAACCAAAAACAATAGGGTGCTTCCTCTCAATATGGGGCATCCATGTACTACATTTGAGAACTGTCAGAGCTTTCTTTCTTGAGATATCATGTTAACATAGTTTTCGGAGTTTGACCCCCGGTGACCCCAGGTGACCTTTGACCTCCACCAAAAGTGAAAGGGTTCTTCCTCTTAATATGGGGCATCTATGTACCAAGTTTGAGAACTGTCAGAGCTTCCCTTCTTGAGATATCGTGTTAACAAAGTTTTCAGGGTTTGACCCCCGGTGACCCCAGATGACCTTTGACCTCCACCAAAAGTGAAAGGGTTCTTCCTCTTACCATAACGCATCTACATACTAAGTATGAAATTCACCCAAGCTTCCTACCTCAAGATATTGTGTTAACAATGTTTTCAGGGTTTGACCCCCGGTGACCCCAGGTGACCTTTGACCTCCACCAAAAACAATAGGGTTCTTCCTCTCAATATGGAGCATCTATGTACTAAGTTTGAGAACTGTCAGAGCTTCCCTTCTTGAGATATCGTGTTAACGAAGTTTATAGGGTTTGACCCCGGTGACCCCAGATGACCTTTGACCTCCACCAAAAATGATAGGGTTCTTCCTCTTACCGTAACGCATCTACATACAAAGTATGAAATTCATCCAAGCTTCCTATCTCGAGATATTGTGTTAACAAGGTTTTCAGTTTTTGACCCCTGGTGACCCCAGGTGACCTTTGACCCCTACCAAAAACAATAGGGTTCTTCCTCTCAATATGGGGCATCTATGTACCAAGTTTGAAAACTGTCAGAGTTTCCCTTCTTGAGATATCGTGTTAACGAGCAAAGTGTCACAAACACACACACATACACACACACACACATAGACACACACACACACACACGCATATACACACATACATACACACGCCATCATGACCGCATAGGTTTCTCTTTTCATCGAAACCAAAAATCAAACAAAATAAGAGTTTTCAATACAGTAGAATCGTTAATGGTACACTAACCATATTTAGTTTTGTGACTTTGAAAAACTTTAAACTCAGTCATAAATCTGCAACCTTTCATCATCTTTCATAAAATAAAATCATTCACCCTGCTTGTAAGTATAATCGAGCTTGGTGGGTTTACCTTTCTGAAAAAAAAAAGGATTTATCAATTTAAGGAAAGACTTAAAGAGCCTACATATGAAGTGACATAGTACAGCCATTTGATGTCATTCTCTGACCATAATCACCAAAAATAGCCCTTATGTTCAAACATATCGCCCCATGAAAGAGAAATGCTAAAACGAAATGGTACCTCTTCCAGTACAACAGCTCAAAAAGTGAAAGTACATTGACCCAAGAATGACGTCCGGAACTCAACTTCACAGTGTGTGTGTGTACAATGCACTTCCCTTGTAATGTTCTTATCACGTCAATATCGATTATGTACAGAAACTTGCCCTAGTTCGCTCATTTTTTGACTGAAATAATACAAGAATGGTGACAAAGGGCCACATGAAGAGCCAGTCTGTGGAATATAGCCCAACTTTCTCAAGTCGCTGGCCTAAGTACAAGGAAAAGTCTGACAGTGTGAGGAAGACGGCGAACGAGTAGATCAGAGAGACTCCATACTTCTAGTAACGTTTTGCTCACAGATTGTGCAGCTTAAGTCCGTTACTGGCCCTATAAATTCGTAAAAACGAATCTGAAAAATGTGCCAGCATCAAGCAAAAAAATATATAGCATAAAATTTGAAATTCTTACTACCCAAAAATGGATGTTCGTCACTACTCGCTCGAGCTTACATCCAGACCCTGTACATAGAAGACACACCGAATCTTGCTAGCCCATTCGCAATGGTGTCCGGTTTTTCAAAAAAAAACTCTATGACCCTCCACCGCCTCATCATTAATCCCGCTGCATCTTGAAGAAATTGACCGGCGGTAAGTCCGAATTACGCTATTTTGAAAAGATATAAACTGGAGACCAGTTTTTCAAGTACTGGTCTCCAGTTTTTCAAGTACTGGTCTCCAGTTTTTCAAGTACTGGTCTCCAGTTTTTCAAGTATTGGTATTGAAATGGGATTTTAAAACTCTGAAATACTCGTAAGCATAGAAGCGCAAGTTAAGGCAGCAAGCAGAAGCCATTTTCTCTCTTCTTCGTCCGTATTTCTAAGTTATATTTTAAGCCCATCAGTTTGACTTTGCAGACTACTTAGCTGAACTTCAATTAGCGACCCTTTGTAAAGAAAAAGAAAACATTTAACTCATGCTTAAATCAGATTGTTGGGTAAGATGGCTGATTTATCTCCCAATATTCCTTTGAAATGCTTCCTTTCTAAGCTGTCACAAACATTAGTTTGAAAATCGAACAACGGATCTCGTACTAGACTTTGAAATGTTTGAAACTCAAATAGTAACTTTATGTCAACTTCTGAGAAAAATGCTCAATACTTCCTCAGACAACCAAAATTTTGGTCTCCCTTCACACTTAAAATGCCTCTGTTTTATTTTACGTTAACTTTCCTCGGTCCCATTTTCCCGTTTGAACAAAGTACAACCGAAGTTGTTTGCCACAATGTAGAATAGTACAGTTGTATTTAGGCCTGTGTATTGATGAACCCCTATATATATACACTAGTGAACGAAGCACTACTTCTCACCCCAATAATAATAATGATGGTTACGTAACACTGGAGGAGAAATGGATGCAATTACGTATCCTCAGGGGATATTGTTCTGCGTGTATAACCTTTTACCAGGGAACTTCCATTTGCTTGTATACCAGACTGCCAGAGAGTCCGTGGCACCTCTCTGCTTATACCAAACCAGATGACTCAATGAAGATTGTCTTGTGAGGCAAACGAAGGTTTCTTAGAGTATAACTTTGATGATTACATCAATTATTTTCTTTGTAAGAGCAGTAAGCTATGCATCATCTTTATAAAGTTTCTGACACATACATATCGTGGAAAATTCCGTAATATCAACAGTACAAGGTATGTTCAAAGCGCATTACTTACACACACTCCGAAGTTGAGTTCCGGAGCTGACGTCATTCTTGGGTCAATGTACTTTCACTTTTTGAACTGTTGTGTTGGAAGAGGTACCATTTCGTTTTAGCATTTCTCTTTCATGTGGGGGGGGGGGGGGGCGGGTATTGCGGGTATTTTTGAACATAAGGGCTATTTTTGGTGATAGATTATGGTCAGAGAATGACACTAAATGGCTGTAATTAGTCACTTCATAGGCTCTTTAAGGACAGATTGTTCCCAGGAATCTGCAGCTGAAAATGGTGTGATACTTTGAAGCCAGTGGCCAAATTCCTGTTAGGCGAAATTTTCCATTTTTGGTTTAACTATGCATTGGTTTGCAATCAGGGTGTGTATATAGCAGGGATGTACAGTGAGTGCAGGGTAAAAAAAAATACTGAAAAATTATATGTTTTATAAAAGTGAATGCCATCCTGGGGTGGGTAAATGGAGAAGGGATTCCCCATCCCCTTTTGGAAATTTTTGCTTTCAGGGGGGAGCTGAGGTGCAAAATGGTGCACTGTAAATCTCAAGTCCCAGTTGTTTTTATGATAACAAAAATATCACTGCAAGATGTGAAAAACTTCTGAGCACCTATCAAGTTTCATGTAGAACTTCCAATAAAGTTAAACACCCAAAATCTTCCCTACTTTAGCAGAAGGCAATGCTTCTTTTGTTTTCCCAGGAAAAGACCGCAGCATGACTACTAAACGACCGCTCATATAAACTTCTTGAACACCCTTTATTGGGCTATTACCAAACTTAAATCACAACAATGAACACCCCAAACTGTTAACTACTGTACATCTGTACAAACCAAGGTATTTTTTAATGTTTCCATAAAATGACCACTACATGACAATTTACCTTAAATTTCTAATCACCCCTTATGGACCTAGGGCCAAAGTATTTAACATCAATGAACACCCAAAGATATCCCTATGTCATAAGGACATGTGGCATATTACTTTTAGATAAAGTAACCCCAAATGACCCCTAGATGACCTTTGATTCCAAATCCCTGCCTTCACTGATAACCAACTAAGTTTCATCCGAATTTGTTGAAGCATGTCTTCATGGGGATTGTCTAAAGTTTTGAGTAACAGTGTCACATATGGTCAACATATTCTAAACCTTTAAAATAATACAAGAAATTCATGATGCCATCTTTAAGAGCCAGCCTTCACTTGTGTAGCAGATTAATTTGAACGGTACAGGTACTCAATTTGCACGATGCTAGAATATAGATAGGCCTACAGTGTTCAGGGTGCAGCGCTTCTTTTATTTTTTTGCATGTTTTTCTGTTTGCACTTCAACAAAATTCCATCCACTGTTTCCAGATTATTTTCCATACTTCTGGTCTGGAAAAATTACGACAGAAACAAAAGAGAGAGACAGAGGGTTAAGCCAATTCTTTTTTAACGAAAACTTACATCCCTGAATTAGGCCTATAGCCTAATATTTGCAATAACACAATATTTTTTTAACGACTCTATCTTAGTTTTTCACCATGAGTTTTGGAGTTTTGACCATGAGGTGACCTAAACTAGAACAGCAATGCTGTTGTGTAGCTCACACAATTTCTCTTGTCTGTTAAAAATAGGAACTCAAAAGAACCAAATTTTATCATTTATTCATCAACTTCCACAAAACCTCCTTACCTTGCAAAGGCAAAACGTAAGAAAAGAGCATAATAAATGAACTCAAAACCCGACTGAAAAATCACAAGCACGTTTAGGCATGTAAACACTGCAACTGACACTGTTTGATGACAGATCTACAAATATCACTGCATATTTTCTAAAATCAAGAAGGCCTGTAAAGGTTACATACTTGAATTAGCAGCAAGACTGAAATTAAACTGATGTTATGAAACTGTTCAAGTTTGCAAAGTACATGTAGTTGCACCTACAACACCACAAGCAAACACTGCATAGGTTTGCACTCAATCAAAACAAACCACAGACTCAAAAAGCTGCTACTGAAGTTGAACTCAAAACAGTTACAGTATTGCAATTACTTGACTTGACCATCTCAATTGATCCAGGAACAAAATAGGATATATTCCCACAACAGGTTAAACTATTTTCCTTTCTTGTAAGCCAAACTGACCACAGAGTTGCTTCAGATTTTGTTATCATGAATCAAGTAGCTGCTCAATGCAGGGAGTTCCCATGGAACTCCTTGCTTAATGAATCATGATCATACAATTAGTTATCCCCAAGACATTGTGATTGCATGGGCCACTTGATGAACAAAGACTGATGTGTGTGAATGGATCAAATTTCAAAACAAACCTGCACAGGCAGTTGCAAGATAGCAACTGAACACACAACCAAGTACACTGCTATAAGTGCAATGAATAAACAGCTACCTGTTCAGCAGGTAAAGTGAACTCAGCCCTACAAAAATTGCTTAAAAACCAAATTTAACTTTTGTATATCAAAATGCAAATAGGCAAGTTTTAATGCTCTATGGACAAACAATCATGTCCCAAAATTTCAGCTCAAAATCTCCACACATCAAAAGGCTGAAAACTTTTGTAGAAAAGTTGACGACATCTGCCCCATTTTATAACCTCACACATGTACTGTGTACAATGTGTGAGCTAAAAACCGTGAGACTCACAGTGAAACTGTGAGAGTTGGCAGATATGGATTGTTATTCCAAAGGGCTGTTACTCTGAAGGGTCATTAATCCAAATCTAGAATAAGGGTTGCTATTCCAAAGGTTCATTATTCCGAAGGGTCGCTATTCCTAAGGATTGTTATTCCGAAAGGAAGGTACAGTAAGGTTCGTTTATTCCAAAGGGGTGATACTGTATTCCAAAAAGATAATCATGTTTGGTCTTAAATGTGCTATACTCACTCCTGAGAGGTATTTGAACATGCTGGTTCCAAAAATGAGTACTCCATACTTGTATCTCTCACACAAATCACATGACCAACGTTTGCCCAAATACTTGGTAGGTATTAAATAGCAGCTTTCACTTATGCATATATTAATGGTTGCTCCCCTCTAACTTTAATAATTTCTTTGAGAATCATACCTGTAATTATCATACTAGGCAAGGAAGCACTACTTCCATTATACCCCGCTTTTATAGGCTGAAGGGTAGCCAGCATTTTGTTAAATATACAGGTCCAAAAATTTGGAATGCCCTTCCCATTGCAATTAGAAGTACTGTAGGCCCTCCCTTAGTTGTTTTAAAAGTCACTTAAAGAGTTTCCTCATTGCTAATTATGTCTCTTAAAATCAACCTTTGTTCTTCTGTACTGCATTTTTTCCTGTCATTCGTATCGAATGGTTCATACTTTGTGATTTTGTGCTCTATATACAAACATTTTTGTTTATCTTTCTGTGTCATTTTGTTAGGGGACCATACATAAGCTTTTCACGAGCTTCTTTGGTTTCCCCTCAACCTTTCATTTATATTAGATATGCATATTGTTTCTATCTTGAAAGCTCCTGTAAGTAGTTGATCGTATTATATTGTATTATATTCATGCATTAAGTCGACTATCGGTTGGAATAAAGTTCGACTAGGCCTAACTGAATTGAAAATTGCATTCCTTAGGCAAATTCGAATTAGTCCGGTTTAAGTGGGACCCACTGAATTCAGGGTGGTTGTTTACCCCAGAAAACATACATTCCATGATTGCAATGATCTAGGCCTAGTCAGAGGGCGTCCTAAGCCCCTTCCTCATTTTGGAATAACTTCCCTTCAGTAAAGTAACTCTTATGTTCAGTTAGGAATGACCAGCCCTTAATCTCTATTCTGAATAACAACCCTTAGGCCTAGGCCTACTCTCGTTTCAGAATACAGTACGACCCTTCGGAACAACTGTCCTAGGTATTCAGAATATCGACCTTTCACAAGATTCAGAGTGATGACCCTTCGGAATAAAGGTCCTAATGCTATATTTTGAATGATGACCTTGCGAAATAACGACCCTTCCCAATAACCATTCAACCCCATGAAAAAAAAATGCCATGGTAGGGATCAAGGTTAAGGTCAAGGTAAAAAAATGTAATTGCCTCCAATCATCCTGGAAAAAAATCAGGCTGGCCACCCGCGTATTTCTTTTCCAACGACAAATGAGGGCAAATCATGCCAATGGACGAATCAGCTTCTTGGAAACAGGCCACACCCCTAATTCCAAAATGAAAAGGTTTGCGACCTTTTTCAGAAATTCTGACAGCGGATTATGAAAGAACAGGCCAAATAACCCTTGTCCACGTAACCCTAACCTTAAATCATATAGCCTACTGTACCTGACCTTGATTTAGGCCTAGAAACAAATTTAAACTATTTTCAAAATCGATTTGGCCTGCCCTCATTCATCCTGGGATAAAAATTA